>WOXC01004165.1:0-512701 GCA_011680675.1 Gymnobelideus leadbeateri
ATATCTGGGAATTCTGGAACCTGGCTCTAATATTCCTAGGAGTTTTCTTTTTGGGATATTTTTCAGGAGGTGATTGGTGTAGTCTTTCAACCTCTATTTTGCCCTCTGGTTCTAAAACATCAGGGCAATTTTCCTTGAGAATTTTTTGAAGAAGGATTTCTAGGTTGTTGTTGGTTGGTTGGTTGGTTGGTTGGTTGGTTTTTTATCATGTCTTTCAGGTACTCTAATAATTTTTAAATTATCTCTCCTGGATCAATTTCCAGGTCAGTGGTTTTTCCAGTGAGATATTTCACAATGCCTTCTATTTTTTTTTATTTGTTTGGATCTGTTTAGTAGCATCTTGTTTTCTCCTCAAGTCACTAGCTTCCATTTGCTCCAATATAATTCTGAAGGAATAATTCTTTTCAGTGAGTTTTTGAGATTCTTTTTCCATCTGGCAAATTTAGCTTTTTAAGACATTCTTCTCCTCATTGCCTTTTTGAGCTTTTTTTTGCCATTAGAGTTAGTCTAATTTTTTAATGTGTTATTTTCTTTCAGGCAGGTTGTTGACTCTCATTTCATGATTTCCTTGTATTGTTCTCATTTCTCTTCCTAATTTTCCCTCCACTTCTCTTATTTTGTTTTCAAAATCCTTCTTAAGGTACTCTATAGCCTATAACCAGCTCGTATTTTTCTTGGAAGCTTTTGGTGCAGGAGTTCTGAATTTGTATCTTCCTCCTATTCTATGCTTTAATCCTTTTTTGTCCCCAAAATAAGAGTGTAAATTTGAAATGCTTTGCTTCCTTTACCTGCTCATGTTGCCACTCAATTATTTGACTTTTTCAGCTTTTTGCCACAGGAGGACTCTATTACCAGACAGGGGAGTTCTGTCTCAATTGCAGGGGTTTTCTCAGCTCCTGAAACTGTTGCATGGGTGCCTTCTCTGAAACCTCCACAAGCTCTAGCACCTGGTAACACAACTCAGGACCTCCACCCTAGACAGGAATCCAGATCTAAGTAGGTTAAAGCAAGAAGAACTACCCCTCAGACTGTTTGCTTGGTCCCCCTACAATCTGCAAGCCAGGAGCCGAAGCTGCCAGATGGCAGTGGCTGCACGGCCCACAGTGCCTCAGTGGCTTCGCCCTCTAGGGGATAATGGCCGGACCACATTCCCTAACTACCGGATCCCCAAGTCCACACTGCACTGACCTCTGACTTTTTCCTTAGCATCTTTGTGTTGATAATTCTGGAAACTGCCACAGCTGCTTGGGATCTGAAGTCCCTCTAGTGAGTGGCTGGTCAGGCCTGCCCTGAGGCTGAAACCACCAGCTAGCTTGGGGCTGGACTTGGCTCCCAGACAGCTGCACTGGCCACCTCCTGCCAACCTGCTGGGGTATCCTCAGCAGCAGTTTACCTTCTCTGTGTCATTTTGTGCATTCTGTACCTCCAAAGATTGTTCAGAGTCAACTTTTATATGAATTGGAGGAGGTGGAAGCCAGAGCCATGCAAAAGTCCTGTTTCTACCTCTTGCTATTCTTTAAACAGGCCCAATCTGCTTTTTTGGCCACACATGTCTCTGGTGGTTATTTTTAGGACTTACAAATACTCTAAGCAATGGGAGACATCACAGTTACGTGTTCTGTTCATACACCAAAATGGAGAGCTTCTGATTTTCCAGTTCTGTGCTTCCAGAGCACAGACCTTGGTCAGACCCATGGGCACTGCCTAGGCACTTGGGTAGATGAAGATCTTCTTTTCCCCTCCCCTCAAGGCTCTCCTACATGCAAGTCATGAAGCCTAGAGCTCAGCCAACTGGACAACTTGGTAGAATTCTTACTTACTACCATATCTCGGGTGACCAGTTTAATGGCTATTGAAGTGTTGTACTCATAAGTCTCTCACAGCAGATGGATATATCAGAAAACCAGATAATATTTTGTTCCTCCCAAATCAAATACTTCTATGATGGAGACAGGAGAAAAGGTAATATTCCAGTATCAGGAAGGCAGACCTTGTTCCCTGGAATAGTCATCACCTATTAGTGAGAAGAACTAATATGAGGAGGACCAAAGCAGGCAAGATTTCTACCCCATAATTTTCCTCCATCAGTGGAGGCTTTCTGTGCTCTCCCCATCTTGCTAGAGACACTGTAGTATATTATTCAACCCCTAACAGACAAGTCTGGGCATATAGTGATTTTACAAACCTATTTCATCTTTTCTGTAGTAACTCTGTCAGTAAGAGGTAAGCAGCTACACTGAAAAGCAGTACAGTGAGTGGCAGCTTTATAGAGCTTGGAGTACCAGAAGCCAAAAAGTGGCTTTTCTGGCCACCCTTCAGTGTCTATAAAAACTTTTTTTAGGGACACTGACCTCCATAACAACAGGCTGGAAGGGTCATAGGGACCCAAGTGGAGGGACAGCTGGCCAGTCTGCTTTATGAGTTCCAGGCTCACAGCCTGTTTTGGGCCTCATTTAAAAGACCCTGATTGAGGTCATCTCAGTACCTGATGTAGTTATTGGAACATAGTTAGTATGTTATAAATCTTTGGTGATGACTGAGTTTTGAATTCCACCTAAGATATTTGCAAGCTGTGTGGCATTACATTTTTGGTGAACCTATCTCAGCCTGTTCCTCATTGATTACATGGAAAAAATATTACCTGAATTGCCCAAGTTTTAGTGTTGTGAGCCTCCAGTGAGAAAACAATAGTTTTGTTTTTTTATTAATTTAGAGTATAGGCAAATAATGAGCATCTAGGCAAGATGAGTAGGAAAGAATTCTAGGCATAAGGGGAATGGAATGAAAATGACCAAACATATGCAATGGTCTGTGAGAGGAGGAGTAAATGGGGGGGGGGGTATCTTCTAGATTGTAGAGTACACAAGGGAGGACACTTTTAGAAAACTGAAGAGATGGAAAGAGGGCAGGGATAAGAGATTTACAAGGCAAATAGGATTTTATAGCCTACCCTTGAACTAATAGGGAGACAGTCAATTTCATTAAATACTTGTGACATGGTTGGAACACTGCTTTCCCTATTTCCAGTAGTTCCACTGAAACAAGGAGAGACCATCAAATATTCAGCTGCATGAGAGGAAGTGAGGGTATAAGAGACAATAGGCTTGGGGCAGAGTCAAGATGTCGGAGTAGAAATAGCACTTTGGTGCAGATTAGGGTCCCACTACTTCTTTTTTTTTTTTTTTTTTTTTAAGCAATTGGGGTTAAGTAACTTGCTCAAGGTTACACGGCTAGTCATTATTTATGCATGGGTGCTCATTTTCTGAGGCCGGATCTGATCTCGGGTCATCCCAACTCCGAGGCCGGCGCTCTTACTCACTGCACCACCTAGCCGCCCTTAGGGCAATTGGGGTTAAGTAACTTGCCCAAGGTTACATGGCTAGGTTTTTGTTTGTGTGGATTAAGTGTCGGAGGCCGGCTCTGAACTCAGGTCCTTCTGACTCCAGGGCCGGAGCTCTACTCACTGCGCCACCTAGCCGCCCTGGTCCCACTACTTCTAATCCATGTAAAGGGAACTCCAAACAAACTCTGAAGCTACAGAACCTACAAAATGACAGAGTGAAGCTAACCTCCCATTGAGAATAGCCTGGCAGCCCAGCAGGGAGCAGCAAGAACAGTGCTCTGGGAGTCAAGCCCAGGCCTGCATGAGCCAGAGGTTTTAGCCCCAAGGTGGCCAGACAAATAACCAGCTGGATCACCAACAGCTGTGGCGTTTCCAGAATTACCAACACATAGATGCCAAGGACAAAGTGAGAGGTCAGGGCAGTATGTACTTTGGGACCAATACTTGGGAGTGCCTGCCTTTTGCCCCCAGGGCAAGGAGCTGCTAAGGAGCCCCAGCAGCCACGGCCAAAAGTGGGAGCTTCAGCTGCTGACCTGTGGACTGTAGGGGGACCAGGTGATCAGTCTGGGGGGGTAATTGTTCTTGCTTTAACCTTCCTGGATCTGGATCATGGTCTGGGGTGGAGGTCTTGCGGTGGGTGACCAGCTTGCCAGAGCGTTTCAAGGCTTTAGAGAGGGCACCCAACTAATACTTCCTGCAGCTGAGAAAATCCCAGCATTTGGGAAGGAAGCTCTCCTGCTGGTGGCAGAGTCCTACTGTGGCAACAAGCCCAAAAGTCAAGTAATTTAGTGGCAACAGGCCTAGGCAAAGGAAACAAACAGAAAAATTCAACACTAGACTCCTATTTTGGGGGCAAAGAGGATCTAAACATGGAAAAGGAGGACTACTGGGAGGACAGAACTCCTGCACCAAAAGGCCCAAATGAAAATACTAGCTGATTACAGGCCATAGAGGACCTTAAGAAGCAGATAATAGAAGTAGAAGAAAAATTGGGTAGAGAAATGTGAAAGATGCAAGAAAAGTATGAAATGAGAGTCAACAGCCTAAGGAAAATAACACCTTAAAAATAGACTAAATCAAATGGCAAAAGAGGCTCAAAAAGGAGAGGAGAAGAATGCCTTAAAAAGCTGAATTTGCCAGATGGAGAAAAGAATCTCAAAAGCTAACTGAGAAGAATCATACTTTCAGAATTAGACTGGAAGAAATGGAAGCGGGGGCGGAGCCAAGATGGCGGAGTAGAAACAGCTCGTCCAAGCCTCTCTGCCCCCAGATTCTCCACAAACTATGTAAAAAAGGACTCTGAAAATCTTCTGGAGTCCCAGCACCCACAGAACGACACAGAGAAGCTAACATCCCGCTGAGGACAGCCCAGCACCCTGCAGGAAGGACCAGCGCAGTGGTCTGGGAGCCGGCAGCGCGCAGAGCGCAGGAGCCGAGCCGAGCCCAGGTCCACGTGAGCCGAGGTTTTAGCCCCAGGGCGGCAGGGCCAGCAGCCGGCTGGAGGAACACCAGAACACCAAGAACCCTGGCGACTCCAGAATTATCAACATAGACTTGCCTAGGACAAAGTAAGAGGTTAGTGTCCTATGGACTTTGGGACCTGTATTTGGGGAATGCGTCAGCTCCCTCCCCTGGGGGCTAGAAGCTGCTGAGGAGACACGCCACTTTGTAGTTTTCAGAGGCATTCCGGCTCCCAGCCTACAAATCGTGGGGAGATCCAGCGATCAGTCTTGGGGGGTAATCGCTCTTGCTTTAACCTCCCTGGATCTGGATTGTGATCTAGGGTGGAAGTTGTGGGTGGGTTTACAGCTTGCCAGAAACGGAAGTTGCCCCCCACACGTTCGGGACGAAAATTCCTCTAGCTGGCCTTAAAGCCATAGTGTGGCAACAAGCCCAAAAGTCAAGTAATTAAGTGGCAACATGCCAAGGCAAAGGAAACAGAAAAATGCAACCCTAGACTCCTATTTTGGGGGCATAGAGCGGGAAAAGGACTGTGAGGTCAGAAGTCCTGCTCCAAAAGCCCCAGGGGAAAACATGAGTGGGTTGCAGGCCATAGAGGACCTTAAGAAGGACTTTAAAAATCAAATAAGAGAAGTGGAGGAAAAATTGGAAAGAGAAATGAGAAGGATGCAGGAAAAGTATGAAATGAGGGTCAACAGCCTGACTGAAGAAAATAACACCTTAAAAAATAGACTAACTCAAATGGCTAAGGAGGCCCAAAAGGGCAACGAGGAGAAGAATGCCTTAAAAAGTCGAATTTGCCAGATGGAAAAAGAATCTCAAAAGTTCACTGAGGAGATTCATTCCTTCAGAGTTAGACTGGAGCAAATGGAAGCTAATGACTTTATGAGAAATCAAGATGCTGTTAAGCAGATCCAAACAAATGAAAGATTAGAAGGCAATGTGAAATATCTCATGGGAAAAACCACTGACCTGGAAAATAGATCCAGGAGAGACAATTTAAAAATTATTGGACTACCTGAAAGCCATGATCAAAGAAAGAACCTAGAAATCACCCTTCAAGAAATTCTCAAGGAAAATTGCCCTGATGTTTTAGATCCAGAGGGCAAAATAGAGGTTGAAAGAATCCACAGATCACCTCCTGAAAAAGATCCCAAAAAGAAAACTCCCAGGAATATTATAGCCAGGTTCCAGAATCCCCAGATCAAGGAGAAAATACTACAAGCAGCCAGGAAGAAACAATTTCAATATTGTGGAAACACAATCAGAATAGCCCAGGACCTGGCAGCTTCTACACTGAGGGATTGAAGGGCATGGAATATGATATTCCAGAGGGCAAAAGAGCTGGGAATGAACCCAAGGGTCACCTACCCAGCAAAACTGAGTATTTTGTTTCAGGGGAAAATATGGTCATTCAGTGGAATAGAGGACTTTCAAGCATTCTTGAGGAAAAACCAGAGTTGAATAGAAAATTTGACATCCAGACACAAGAAGCAAGAGATGCCTGAGAAGGTAATCAGGGAAAAGAATGAAAAGGAGACTTTCGAAGTTGAAATGTTACGTATATGGAAAAGCAATATCTGTGACTGATGATATCTTTCTCACTATGAAAATAAGGGAAGAAGGGGGTGTGGTCATACGAATACATATGTGAATGTGTGTGTATATGGCTACAGTTATATATGGATAGAGGGCATAGGTTGATTTTGTTGGGAAGGAAGAGTACTCAAGGGATGAAATTATGAGGTGAGAGAGGAAAGTGGCAAGAGGAGATGGGGAGAGACATGTTAGGGTAAACTATCTCATGTAGGGGAAGTGGGTGCAAAGGAGGGGGAGAATAAGGAAGGCTAAAAAGGCAAAACCACATTCACATTGAATTTGGTTCAGGAGAAAATGACATACATAGTAAATGGGATATCTCAACCTGCAGCAGGATAGGGGGAAGGGGGATGAGAGGAGGGATGATGGATGGGAGGGCATCCTTGGGGTGAGGGGAGGTTGGAAGTACCCACTATAGAAGAGGGACAGGATCATGTAGGGAATGGACCAGGTGGGGGGTGGGATGAGTGGGAGGGAATTATAAGCAGCCTTGAACAATATATCTACTATGATAATGTTTTGCATAGCTAGACATGTACAACATATACTGAATTACTTATATCCCAAGAAGGAATGGGTGACAAGGGAGGAAGGAAATGGATCTGAAATTTGAGGTCGTAACATTAAATGTTTCAAATATATATAAATACTATTATTAATACTCTTTTGCTTGTAATAGGGAGATAAGATGTGCAGGCATTGGGACACAAAGACTCACCTTCCTCTAATGGAAAAGTCGATGGGGGTATGGGAGAAGGTATGGGAGAGAGCAGATTGGAGGAAGCGATATCTTGTGAGACTGCTATTCTGGGAGGTTGGGTAGGGGAATAATGGGGGGAAAATGATTGTAACTCAAAATCTGGCGGAAATGAATGATGTAAAACAGAAGTTAATAAAGTATTTGTTTAAAGAAAAAAAAAAAGAAATGGAAGCTAGTGACTTTATGAGAAATCAAGATACTATTAAACATATCCAAACAAATGAAAGAATAGAAGACAATGTGAAATCCCTCATGGGAACAATCACTGACCTAGAAAATAGATCCAGGAGTGATAATTTAAAAATTATTGGACTACCTGAAAACCATGATCAAAAAAAGAACCTAGAACCATCCTTTAAGAAATTCTCAAGGAAAATTGCCCTGATGTTTTAGAACCAGAGGGCAAAATAGATGTTGAAAGACTACACCAATCACCTCCTGAAAAATATCCCAAAAAGAAAACTCCTAGGAATATTAGAGCCAGGTTCCAGAATTCCCAGATCAAGGAGAAAATATCATAAGCAGCCAGGAAGAAACAATTTGAATATTGTGGAAATGCAATCAGGATAGCACAAGATCTGGCAGCTTCTACACTAAGGGATCAAAGTGCTTCAAAGATGATATTTCATAGGTCAAAGGAGCTGGGATCAAAACCAAGAATAACCTACCCAGGATAACTGAGTATCATGTTTCAGGGGAAAATATGGTCATTCCATGGAATAGAGGACTTTCAAGAATTATTGATGAAAAAAGCAGAGTGAATAGAAAATTTGATATTCAGATACAAGAAGCAAGAGATGCTTGAAAAGGTAAACAGGGAAAAGAAATCATAAGGAACTTATCAAAGTTGAACTATTTACTTTCCTACATGGAAAAATGATCATTGTAACTGATGAAACTTTTCTCAGTATGAAAATAGTTGAAGAAGGGTATATGGGCATATGAAAACATATGTGAATGTGTGTATATAGGTTTACAGGTATACATAGATAGAGGGTACAGGACCATTTTAATAGGAAGGGATGTTACTTAAAAGGTGAAATTAAGAGGTGAGTGAGGAATATGATGAGAGGAGATGGGGAGAGAGAGAATGGGATGAACTATCTCACATAGATGAGGCAAGGGAAATGGTTACAAGTGAGGGGAAGAACAGGAAGGCAAAAAGGCAAAACCTTATTCTCATTGAATTTGGCTCAGGGAGAGAATGAAATACATACTAAATAGATATCTCACCTTACAGGATTGTATGGGGGAATTGGATGAGAGGGGGGGTGATGGAAGGGAGGGCAGGCTGGGGTGAGGGAAGTTGCAAGCACTCAGGATCAAAGGATAAAAATAGGGAATAGACCAAGTGGGAGGTGGGATTAGAGAGAGGGAAATATAGTCAATCTTTTACAATATATCTGCTATGGCAATGTTTTGCATAGCTACACATGTACAACATATACTGAATTGCTTATCTTCCCAGAAAGGGTTGGTGACAAGGGAGGAAGGGAATGAATCTGGAATTAAAAGTTTTAAAATCAAATGTTTAAAATATATAAATACTATTAATAATACTATTTTATATATAATTGGGAAATAAGGTATACAGGCATTGGGGCAATTCACCTTGCCCTACTGGAAAAGTAGAAAGGGGTAAGGGAGTAGATATGGGAAAGAGCAGATTGGATGAGGGGATTTCCTGTGGGAATGCTATTTTTGAGTGGTGGCTAGGGGGAAAATGGGGAAAAATTTTTAACTCAAAATCTGGCAAAAATGAATGATGTAAAACAAAAGTTAATGAAGCATTTGGAGAGGGAGAGAGGGAGAGAGAGAGAGAGAGAGAGAGAGAGAGAGAGAGAGAGAGAGAGAGAGAGAGAGAGAGAGAATAGGCTTCCTTTTGCCTACAGTGGCACCAAATAAGTGAAATCCAAGGCTTTATAGGCTCTGTCTGCTATACCAAGCCCACTTTAATCCTCTACACATAAAGTGTTAAATGCTGACTTAGACAAATAGATGACTAAATTATGGAGAGAAAAGAGGCACAGTAGTACGTGAGTGGCTGAAGTGAGTCCTAAGGAAAGGTGTCTTGAATCCAACAGAGGTTTACTGTCACCTTGGAAATCACCTGTGGCTGGAGCTGAGACTAGTGAAAAAGTCACTGTACAAAATGACCACCTAGGGGTCAAAGGAGGAGGATTGTAATGGTAATGAAATACAGAGATCTTCCCTTCTCATTAATAGGCCTATGTCATCTGCTTTGAACTTGGGCACAGCTAACTAATGTGAAGGAATCTAAGTCATACATGCAACCCAGGGTAGGAGGAGCTTGCCAAATGGGGGGAGCAGGAAGAGAGGGAGAGGCAAAGGTGAGACAGAGCAGCTAGGGTGAGTCACAGAGGGAGGAATTTTCCTAGGTAAGTTTGTTTGTGGGGAGGCCTAACAGAGGGAAGGCTTGGGGATAGTGGCACTCTCTGGATTGGTGATGTATATAAACTTCTTTGTTATCATTGTAGAATTTACTTGCTGGTATTTGAATAAATATTTTGGTTTTGACTTTGAGGAAGATAGTTATTTATATTTTCCAATTTACCCTGCAAATATGCATGCATATTTATAACAGTTGCTATGGGTATTGCATTTGCTATATAAGGACTCAATACCAAAAGGAGAAGACTCTGAGAAAAGGGAGGGCCATAAGATAAAGAAAACAGTGAAGTACCTATCATGTGCCAGTCACTGATCCTATATATCATGTCAACTGAACCTTCCAGAAACTCCAGCCTCAGGTAAAATTGTGACCATTTTGGAACTGAGAAAACTGAGGTAAACAGAGCAAACCACTTCTGAGTTTGACTCTTGGCTTTCCTTGTTGCCATAATAAGAAATATTTCAAGAGGGAAAAAAAAAGTTACAAATCTGGAGCAAAAACAAATAAATCAATGGAAAAATTATAATTAGAAAAGAAGATACATGAAAACATATCTAAATAATTTAGAAAATTCTATAAAAATGAATAGCATATTTTACAACCCAAAAACACGTGAATCAAATTATTCTGAGGCTCTAAACAGCAAATTGGAGCATTCATAAAAGGGAAGAGGGGAAGTATGGGAAAGAGAGAAATATATAATATTCTAATTATTATGTTGAAAGGAACCATAGACAACAAATCAATATCAATATTGAAATAATATCCCAAAATATTATATTTTGTAAATTCATGAAAGAAATAATAACTGAATTATTTGTAAATATCAATAGTAATACAAAATATGTAGAGGAATTGAATTTTATTTAATATGAGTTGGACAAATTAAAACAAAATATAAAAAGAAAGATACAGAATGGAAAAAATGCTCAAGAAATTAGAGTTAAAAATTATGTTATATTCTGAATGAGACTATTTAGTAATATATATGTGTCTGTATTTTTTCAAAGAATTATATGTAAATTTTATTAAAAAATTACTACAAATTAGGGCATTAAAATTTTGCAATTTTATGTAAACAAGAAAGAAATACCAACATCTTATTTTTTTTGCTTTAAGTAGTACTTTATTTTTCCCAGGATTACATATCAAGAAAATTTTTAGCATTCATTTTTACAGGATTTTATATTTCAAATTTTTTCCACCCCATTTCTCCCTCCCCTCCCCTCCCCTCTTCTGAAAATGTTAGGCAGTTTGATATAGTTTATAACATACTATCATGTAAAACATATTTCCATATGTATCACATTTGTAGAAGAAGAAATAGATCAAAAGGAGAAAAAACACAAGAAAGAACAAAGAAAGTGAAAAACTATGCTTCAATCTGCTTGCAGAGTCTATCAGTTATTTATCTGGTAATGAATAGCATTTTCCTTCTTGGGTCCTTCATACTCGTCTTGGATCATTAAGTTTCAGAGAAAAGCTGAGTCACTCATAGTTGATCATCACAGCATACTGCTGATAGTATGTACAATATATTCCTGGTTCTGCTCATTTTGTATAAGTTTGTACAAGTCTTTCTAGGTTTTCTTGAAATGAGCCTATTTATCATGTCTTGTAATATTTCTTGGTGTCTTCCATGATCTTTCTGGGCTTGAGACGAATTCCCACTTTTCTTTGGGGATTTGCCCATGGATATTTTGATATATTTTTTTTCCTCTTCTGAGCTTATTTCTTGGCTTTCCTTGTCACCATAAAATTTTTCTATTGTCAGATTCTTTGTTGTTGTTGTTGTTGTTATTTTGCTTTTTCCCCTTCTTTTAAGTTTGTTCTTAGCTCCCAGAGTAGAAGGGGTTCTGTCTCAGGCTTCTTGTATCACTGGCTGTAGATCCTAGCTTTTTCCCTGTTACTTCACTGATGTTGCCCTGAAGTCCACGAGGCACCCACCTGTCTGGTGTTGTGTGGAGGTGGTGGGCTTGGGGGTAGGGAGGGTGGTACTAGATGTGCTAATAGAGGCTATAGGGGCATGGCAGCTTACCTGGTGCTGGGATCTTAGTTGTGGTGTCTAGCATGTGTTGAGTCCTGATGGGCTTTTTCTGTGTTTCCCTGGGGATACACTATGGAGGTCTGCACTGTGAAAGAGCTCATCTACCCTGGGCTGAGTGAAAGTACATAGAGGTCTTACAGCTGGAGGACATCTGCCTGACTGGGGTTATGCTGAAACATGTGTTAGTTCTTGGAGCTACAATCTGCTTAGGCATGTCTTTGGGGTGGGTGGTCCTGGTGGTCGTATTTGACTGCTCCATCTCATTGAGCTCAGGATCTCCCACAGTTTTGTTGAGATGGGGTTTGCTGCTGGCTTGCTTGGATGCTTCCTGCCCTTGAATGAGTTCCCCTTTTATTAAAGAGAAATGCACCTTTCTTGTCCATTGTCCAACTCTCCTGGACTGGAAGACCACTCCACCCCATCTTTCCCCTCACTCCACTATTCCAGGATTTGTTCTGTGGTGCTATTTTAAGGTTTTTTGGAGGTGGATATGAGAGAGCTACAGTGCTTTACTGGTTATTCTGCCATTTTGGCTCCCATCCCCAAAATTTTTTTAGATAAAAAGAAATTTTAAAAATCATGAGGCCAGCAAGCAGAAACTAAATACACAGATGTGAATGGAGACTTAACACTGAAACCTCTCAGAACAAGTGAATCAAAGAACAAATGACAAAAGACACCCACAATACTTACGTAAAAGACAATGATGCTAATGAAACAACTTAAGAAAATATTAAGGAGATCACTAAAGTAGCCCTGCAGGAATGAAATTATGTCTCCAAAAGGAAGCAGACATCAACAAAATAGAAAAGGAAAATGTTTGGGAAAAAAAAAAAACAGCTTTACTTCATTCGTTAAATTTGATGCCCAACAAATAAAGTAAAAACAAGCACACAGGAAATACTGAAAATTAAGTGGTTCCTTTGAAAACCGCATACTTAAAAATCAAAGGGATAGAAAATCAAGTTAACAAAATAACAAATGAGATAATATAAAAACAAAATCAGAAGAAATAAATAGAAATCTAAATAGTATTCAGTTATATTCTGACAAAACTGAAACCAAAAGAGGCATAAAAGATTACCTTTTAAAAAACACCTATGAGGGGTACCTAGGAGGCACAGTGAATAGAGAACAGGCCCTGGAGTCAGGAGGACCTGAATTCAAATCTTGGTTCAGACACTAAACACAAAAACTAGCCATGTGGCCTTGGGCAAGCCAACTACCCTTTAAAAAAATAGGCAAGAAAAAACACTCAGGGGCAGCTAGGTGGCACAGGCCTGGAGTCAGGAGGACCCGAGTTCAAATTTGGTCTCAGACACTTAGCACTTACTAGCAATGTGACCTTGGGCAAATCACTTAACCCCAGTTGCCCTGCCTTCCAACCTCCAAAAAGCAAGTGAATGAATGAACGAATAAATAAATAAACAAACAGATAAATGAATGAATGAATGAATAAATAAATGAAACACCTGTTCTAATAGAACACAAGAGATATCAAATTCCCCAATTTCAGAAAAGGAAATAGAAATAGATATAAATGAAAGACCCAGAGGTGGGGGAGGTTTTTAGGAAAGAGAAGTTCTCTTGAGCTCTTTAATGTTTAGAATTCTATTATAATCTTAGACAAAAAAAATGCCAATGTCCCATACCATTCTCAGAAGTTGAGAAATTAATACTTTTATTAAATTGTTTTGCTGAGATAAATATTATCCTAATGTTTAAACCATGGAAGTTTTAAACAAAGAACACTAATTTTAGACCAGTATCATTAATGTTTATTCATTCAAAATGTAAATAAAATATGGTAAAAGTGACTTGGGAAAGCTATCCAAGAAGTCATTATTTATAATCATGTTACATTTATAACAAAAATGAAAGGATGCTTCAATTTTGGCAAAAGAAATAACATTATTAACACAAAAACATTACCTCAATATAGATAGAAAAGTTTTCAACTAAATATAACATTTATTAATGTTAATATATGTATATAACATATATATGTATAAATGAATCTCTCACAAATTTCTAAAATCATTATCTATCTAAACTCAAAATCAAATTTCACATATAATAGGCATATAGAAAATTTTAATGTAGCAATTATAGGATTTAAAGTAAAAATATAATATGTAGATAGAAGCAAATTGAATTGTGCATTCAGATTGAAGCAATCAACTTGTTCTTTCTTTTTTTGTTGTGTTTTGTTTCTTCTTTCTCATTGTTCCCTCCATTGGTTATAATCCTTCTTTACAACTTGACTAATGTTCAATGTAAAGGTATTTATAGAACCTATATTTGATTACATGCCACCATGGGGGAGAAAATTTGAAACTCAGTGGACTGTGGAACTGAATGATGTAAACTAAAAGGAAATAAATAGATTTTTAAAAATTAAAAAAAATAAAGTAACAATATCTCTTCCCTCTGATTTATATCAACAATTCTCTTTATGCTAGTAAGAGGAATGAATAAAAAGCAGGAAACTGAAATTAAGATAGCGAAAGGGATCCTCATATTCTTATTTGGTAATTATTTACTTAGAAAATCTTAGAGAAATAGCAGAGAAGCTAATAAAGTCAATCAATACCTTCAGAAAAGTTACAGACTACAAAATAGACAAAAGTATACATCCACATTTGTATAGTATGAAAATAAAATCCAAGAGGAAATGATAAGTAAAAGGGAATCCCATTTGAAGTGACTACAAAATGCATATAATTTTCAGTGGTCATTATACCAAAACCTTTCAATTCTTTAATTGATTCAGTTATAATGTGCTCCCTAGAAATGATGTAAAACTCTATTAAGTAAACAGATATTTAGTAATCATGGTTAGATTCTGTCAATATGATAAAAGGAAAAAAAAACTACCAACAGCATACTTCAAAAATAAAATAACAAAATTCATTGTATAGGGAAAATATTTAGAATGTGAAAGTAAATAAAGTGGAAACATAGATATGAAAGAATAATAATACTGGATCCATGTCCATTCTTTCCAAGACTTCATCTCACACAGGATGTGGGGTGTGTGCCTTGTACTCAGAACACCCCTTGTTTATCATTTCTACTTCTGGACTTTCACTTTGAATTTCACTCAGAAATATCTTCCTCCATTTACATTCCCTTTATTTTCTTGGAGTCATGATGGCCAATCAGAAGTTTTTTAAAATAGTCAACAAATGAAATGAAGGGCTGCACCAAGATATTGGCAGTGTGAATACAGAGAAAAGAACATATGAAATGTTGTGGAGTTAGAAATGAGAAAAATGGACAACAGTTTGGATTTGTGGGAGGTGTACAGGGCTAGAAGGTAGAAGACATCTGGTTTTGACTGTCTGACAACCCCCCCACCCCCCACCCCACACATACCCTTTCGGTACAGGAATCCCTGGGTAAGGGACCTCACCCTTCTTTATAGTGATCAGTTACTTTTTCAAGGTTCCTACTGGGGTCAAATATAGATGAATACCTGGAAATAAAGTTATATAGTCAATCTATTTCCTATTGTCTCAAGTTCATTTTCTTTTCTATATTTCTGTATACTATTGGAAATCTTAGACCACTTCTAAGATGTTGAGCAACTTCCTCCATGTCTGAAAAGGATCCTCTTACATTTCAATGTCTCTATCTTAGCCAGTTTCAACCTTCAGCTTTGTTGAACTCCAACATATAAAAACAGATACGTTTAGAAGAACCCCCCCCATTCTTTTTTCAGTCTCCTAAAATACTAACCTTGTGATAATCAATGACCCACTCTTGCTTGTTTCACAAATTCCATAGATTTATAGATCCACTTCCATATCTCACGATTAACTCCTTCTCTTTGCCATTACAATGATCATCTTAGTTCAATTCTTCTCAACTACAGCTGGTATAATTGTAATGTCATCTTAATTTGTTTCTTTTTCTTTATTCTATCCCTATTCCATGCCAGGGAACTGTTCAAATGATTTTTCATAAACACATATATAATCATGTCAATGAGAATCACTGGTGGCAAACTGGTTTTCTCTAAGATAAAGCACAAACTCCTCTCTCTTTTAAAGTTCTTCCAAAGTCATCCCCATTGATCACTCCAACCTGCTTAAGGATTATTTCCCTCACAGCATTTCAATGGTGCTAATAATTTAGCCTTTTCTCTGCTCCTTCTGAAAAAGACCCATCTCCCTGGTTGGTTCTTTACCCTAGATATCACTGCTCTCTCACTTCCAATTTATAGAATTTTTCTCTTCTTTAAGTTCTAGCTCCAGCCCCATCTTCTACACAAATTCTATTTTGTCACTCCCATATCCTCTCACCCACAATTCTCACCAGTACCTTCTCTTCCTAACTATCACATGCTTATGTTGTATTCATTTTGTGTGCATTCATTTTGTTGATACTGATGCAGTGGAAAGAAAACACTGGAGTCTAGAATCAGAAAGACTGGGTTCAAATCTGGCCTCAGCCAATTAATAGATATATGACCCTGGGTCACTTCAGCTCTGTTTGCCTCACTTTCCTCAACTATAAAATAGGAAATATTAAGAGCAACTACCAGCTAGGGATGTTGTGAGAATCAAATGAGATATTTAGAAAAGGAACTTAACAAAGCGTTTGGCAAGTAGAGACAGCTAGATAAATGCTTCTGCTCTTCTCCTCCCCTTGTCTCACTCAGCAGAATGTAAACTCTTTGATAGGAGTCATTGTTTTAGTTGTGGTGGTAGTTGTTTAATCTGTTTCTACATCTAGCACTAACCTAGTATTTTGAAACAGAAGGCATTTAATAAATCACTATTGAATTGGTTGATTGATTTCTATCAGTTTAAGAAGGTAGAAATACATCAAAAGAGATTGTCCATGGTTACCTGAAATAAAAATATGCCTACATTTCATTAATTTTCCACTTATTTATCTCTTCAAGAAGCTTCAATAACTCCCTATTTCCTCTGGAATAACATACAATCTCCACTGTTTATAAGATTGTAGGTATGGAGATGAAAGAGATCACAGTGACCATCCATTCCTTATTCCTCATTTTACAGAGGAGAAAACTAAGAACCATAGAGATGCTCCATCTTACCTGTAATCACTCTCTGCCATATTATCTCCAGTTTCTCCTTCCATACAGATATGAGACTATGCTCTAGCACAGATTCTCTATTCTCTATTCCCACCAACACTGACTGGCTCCAGATGCAGTTTTTTTTTTCTTTTTGGTTGTTCTTAACTTGTGCCTCTTACTATACCAGCCAGCTGTAAGGTTCTACACAAGTACCACTTCCTACAACAGATTTTTCAGTCAGTTACTATTCCCACAAGCTGGACTGTAATCTCTTGCTTATTTCTCCATATTTTAAAAGATAATTATAAGAGAGTGCAGGGCATTAAGAATTTCAAAATGAAAAGAGGGGAAGGGATTGATTGTCTTTTAAGTGTAAGTCATTAGTGAAACTTTAATGGCATAAGACTAACAGTGAAATTCAGTGTTCTATATACCAGGAGTGGGATGCATAAGTGGTGCTTGTCCTACAATGCCACAATTATTGGGACAGAACCAAGAAAAAGGATTGTCATATGTATTGTCTATGTACTCAATGTGGTACCACTTTTTATGCAACTAAATGCAATGCTAGTCAAAAAGAAACAAAGGAATCCCCCAAGGCATATTTACATTGAATGATCCAAGCTGAGTGAATAGTTTCAGTGACAAAATGGAGGGAGTTCTATCATAGAATGCATGATATATATGGGCTTGACTCTGGCTAATTAACATTTTCGTCAGTTCATTAGAAAGGCTCTATGACATGCTTTTCAAATGTCTTAAACCTGGGAAGATAGCTACCAGGTTGGATAGTAGGGCTGAGATTAAAAAGAATAACTTGAATGGTATTAAATGTGGAACCAACTTTAATAAGATGAAATTTTTTAGGAGTCAGTGTAACTCATTTCAGCTAAAAAACAATCAGTCGCAGACACATAGGATGGGAAAATCTTAGCTATACAGCAGCTCGTTTTGAGACGTATCTTCAGTTTTAGTGGCCTGTGATCTCCATATACTTGGCAACATTGCAATATTGCATGAAATCTGATGAAATTTTACATTACCTGAAGAAAGGGATGCTCCAAGATTGCAGAGATGATGACCTCTCTTTGTGCTGTCCTGATCAATTCACAACCAGAGTATGGAGCTTACTTGAAAAGAGACTGAAAGCATCCAAAGGACAAGGAGGAAAGGGAAGACTACCTAGATAAATCCATGTGATGAAGAGATTTTAAAATGGGTATTTTTAAAATGTATTTTACAGATTATCATAGCAAAAGGTGTTCTCATGTTCCACCAAGTGCAGAAAAAGGAACAATAGGTGTAGTTGAAAATCAAATGATTTAGGATGGATAAGAGGAACAAGTCTGGAAGCATTCCCACAATACAACTATGGAGTGTACTGAATTGGGTGGCTAGGGCCTCCTCTGATTTGGAAGATTCCAAGGAAAATGGTCACTTGTGAGAATGTCATAGAGGGGATTATTTTTCAGGTATGAGTTTCACTGGGTGGTCACAAAAGTTTCATTCAACTTTAAGATTGTGCAGTTCTTTTTTGAGGGTCTCACAAATAGAAGAAGTATAAACATAAGATGTTTGTCTATATCATATATATATATATATGTATATGTATATATATATATATATATACACATATATATGGATATATATCATATAAATAGAAGTTCGTCTGTGTCATAGAAACCCATTAAATATGTCAACAAATTGAAAGGAAATGTAGACAGATCTGAATTACGATCCAGTTTCTCTTCAACCTAATCATTAAAAATGAATCAGGGCATATGTTGTGTATCATTCCCGTTTCAACCAGCAGGACTTAAAAATTTCAGTTGATTTCATGTCCTGCTATTTCAGCAGGCAGGTATCATCACTATCCTAACACATGATATTAAAAAGACTATGAATATTAGTGTCTGGTTGGTTAAATGTTTGATCAAACAGAAAAAAAAAAAAAAAGCAATACATCAGCTTCACTTTGCCCTGGGGAGGAAAATCTCTGAGCACATCAATGCAATGAAGCATAGCCCTTCTCCAGGCTGCCAGCGTCTGGTTGTGCAGAGCAGTGGACCTAGTTGGATGGTGCAAGGCAATATATGAAGACTCCTTTGGGCAGAGCTGTGTTGGTATCACAGTTGCTCTGCTCATTAGGCCACTGGAATATGACTGCATCCAGTTAGGCCGACAGTTCAATTTGCAATTAGAGCTGAAGCCTGCCTAGTTTTAATGACTATAGTCAGAAGTGTCTCCTGTTTTGTTTTGTCTCCTTCCCCCTGTGGATCCACACACAGGCAAGTTCTTTTCTCTGCAGTGCTTATTTTATTGGGCCATTTTCTGTGGGGCTGTTTCCGGCTGTTCATTTTTTAAAGTGCTTTGGGTTCCTTTGGTGCAATGATAGGGCACTCTGTAAATCTAAATCATTACCATTATTGGTAATAGGCTCTATTCCCCCCAATAGCTTTGTGTGTTGGCATTTGTGCCACCAACCATTGGGAGTGGGAGGGAAACAGGCAGAGTTGACTCCTTTTTAATTTTTTTAATTTTTATTTTTTATTAATTTATCAGTTTAGTTTCAGTTAACAAGATTCAATTCCATAGTTCCTTGATTTTCAAATTTCCTTTACTTCCCTCCCCCCTCCCCTCATGACAGCATATAGTACAGTATAGGGTCTGCAAATGCATTCATATTAAACATTATTCCAATTACAAAGGCATATTATACTAGGTGGGATGAAAGACGGTAAAGAAGAAGTAAAACCAAACAATGAGAAGAACAAGATCATTTAGTTTGCTTCCATCAGGATTCAGGCTCAGTTCTTTCTAGTTATATCTCTGGATGGCACATTGCTCACTTTCTTGAGTCATTCGGGATTAACTTATATCACTGCATTGCTGAAAAGCTATTGGGGGGAATAGAGCCTATTACCAATAATGGTCTGTCATAGTTGGTCATCACAGATATGGTATGTCTGTGATTGTATACAAATTTCTTCTGATTCTACTCTTTTCGCTCAGCATCAGTTTGTATAAGTCTCTCCAGGTAATTATGAAATCCATCACCTCCTCGTTTCTTATAGCACAATAAAATTCCATTACATTCATATACCACAACTTGTTTAGCCATTCCCCAATTGATGGGCACCCCTTTAGTTTCCAATTCTTTGCAACCACAAAAAGGGCTGCTATAAATATTTTTGTACATATGGATCTTCCTCCCACTTCTATGATCTCTTTGGGATATAACCCTAGAAGTGGTATGGCTGGGTCAAAGGGTATGAAATTATTTATAATCCTTTGGGCATAATTCCATATTGCTCTCCAGAATGGTTGGATAAGTTCACAACTCCACCAGCAATGTATTAGTGTTCCAATTTGTCCACATCCTCTCCAGCATTTGTCACTTTCTTGTTTTGTCATCTTAGCCAATCTGACTGGAGAGATGTGGTATCTCAGAGTTGTTTTGATTTGCATTTCTCTAATTAATAGTGATTTAGAGCATTTCTTCATATGCTTATAGATATCTTTAATTTCTTTCTCTGAAAACTGCCTGTTCATATCCTTTGACCATTTATCAATTGGGGAATGACTTGTATTCTTATAGATTTGACTCAATTCTCTGTATATTTTAGAAATGAGTCCTTTATCAGAGACATAGGTTGTAAAAATTCTTTCCCAATTTCCCACCTCCCTCTTGATCTTGGTTACATTGGCTTTGTTTGTGCAGAAGCTTTTCAATTTAATGTAATCAAAATTATCCATTTTGCATTTTATAATGCTCTCTAATTCTTGTTTGGTCCTAAAATCTTCCCCTTTCCACAGATCTGTCAGGTAAACTATTCCTTGCTTTCCCAAATTGCTTACAGTATCATCCTTTACACCTAGATCATGCACCCATTTAGACTTGATTTTGGTATATGGTGTTAGATAGTGATCTATGCCCAGTTTCTGCCATACTGTATTCCAGTTTTCCCAGCAGTTTTTGTCAAATAGTGCATTCTTATCCCAAAAACTGGGGTCTTTGGGTTTATCGAACAATAGATTGCTATATTCATTAACTGCTGGGTCTCCTGCACCTAATCTATTCCATTGATCCACTACTCTACACCTCTGCCAGTACCAAGCAGTTTTGATGACTGCTGCTGTATAATACAGATTAAGATCTGGCATAGCTAGTCCACCTTCCCTAGCATTTCTTTTCATTAATTCCCTTGATATTCTAGACCGTTTGTTTTTCCAAATAAATTTTGTTATTATTTTGTCTAACTCTAGAAAGTAGTTTTTTGGTAAATTGATTGGTATGGCACTAAATATATAGTTTAGTTTGGGTAAAATTGTCATTTTTATTATATTAGCTCGACCCAGCCATGAGCAATTGATATTTTTCCAACTATTTAGATCTGCTTTTATTTGTGTGAGAAGTGTTTTGTAGTTGTGATCATATAGATTCTGGGTTTGTTTTGGCAAGTAGATTCCCAAATATTTTATAATGTCTACAGTGACTTTAAATGGGATTTCTCTTTCTATCTCTTGCTGTTGAGTTTTATTAGAGATGTACAGGAATGCTGAGGATTTATGTGGGTTTATTTTATATCCTGCAACTTTGCCAAATTTATTTATTGTCTCAAGTAATTTTTTACTTGATTCTCTAGGATTCTCTAAGTATATCATCATATCATCTGCAAAGAGTGACAGCTTGGTCACTTCTTTGCCTAATTTGATTCCTTTGATTTCTTTTTCTTCTCTAATTGCTACTGCTAATGTTTCTAGTACCAGATTGAATAAGAGGGGTGATAGTGGACACCCTTGTTTCACTCCTGATCTTATTGGAAAGGCTTCTAGTTTATCCCCATTGCATATAATACTTGCTGATGGTTTTAGATAGATGCTAGCAACTATTTTAAGGAAGGCTCCATTTATTCCTATACTTTCTAGTGTTTTTAATAGGAATGGATGTTGTACTTTGTCAAAAGCCTTTTCTGCATCTATTGAGATGATCATGTGGTTTTTGCTAGTTTTGTTGTTGATATGCTCAATTATATTGATGGTTTTCCTAATATTAAACCATCCTTGCATTCCTGGAATGAATCCTACCTGATCAGGGTGTATTATTTTTGTGATAAGTTGTTGGAGTCTTTTGGCTAATATTTTATTTAGAATTTTTGCGTCTAAATTCATGAGGGAGATTGGTCTATAATTTTCTTTCTCTGTTTTATCTCTTCCTGATTTAGGAATCAGTACCATATTTGTGTCATAGAAAGAGTTTGGTAGGACTCCTTCTTCACTAATTTTCCCAAATAGTTTGTAGAGTATTGGAATCAATTGTTCTTTAAATGTTTGATAGAATTCACTAGTGAACCCATCTGGCCCTGGAGATTTTTTCCTAGGGAGTTCATTGATGGCTTGTTTGATTTCTTTTTCTGAGATGGGGTTATTTAGGTAATTCACTTCCTCTTCAGTTAATCTGGGCAATTTGTGATTTTGTAAATATTCATCCATTTCACTAAGATTGTCATATTTATGTGCATACAATTGGGAAAAATAATTCCTCATTATTTTTTTGATTTCCTCTTCATTGGAGGTAGATTCACCCTTTTTATTTTTGATACTCATAATTTGGTTTTCTTCTTTCTTTTTTTTTATCATACTGACTAAGGGTCTATCAATTTTGTTGATTTTTTTCATAAAACCAGCTCTTAGTTTTATTTATTAATTCAATGGTTTTCTTAATTTCAATTTTATTAATCTCACCTTTGGTTTTCAATATTTCTAATTTAGTACTAAATTGGGGATTTTCAATTTGTTCTTTTTCTAGCTTTTTCAATTGCATGTCCAATTCATTGACCTCCCTTCTCTCTGCTTTAATTAAGTATGCACTCAGGGATATAAAACTTCCCCTGAGAACTGCCTTTAGTGCATCCCACAAATTTTGGTATGTTGTTTCATTATTATCATCCTCTTGAATGAAATTATTGATTGTTTCTATAATTTCTTTTTTGACCCACCAATTTTTTAGGATTAAATTGTTTAGTTTCCAATTAGTTTTTAGTCTATCTTTCCATGGCCCTTTATTGCATATAATTTTTATTGCATCATGATCTGAGAATGATGCGCTTAATATTTCTGCCTTTCTGCACTGGATTGTGAGGTTTTTATGCCCTAGTACATGGTCCATTTTTGAGTATGCACCATGCACTGCTGAGAAGAAAGTAAATTCCTTTTTATCCCCATTCAGTTTTCTCCAGAGATCCATCATATCTAGTCTCTCTAAGGTTCTATTCACCTCTTTAACTTCTTTCTTGTTTATTTTGAGGTTAGATTTATCGAGTTCAGAGAGGGGGAGATTAAGGTCCCCCACTAGTATAGTTTTGCTATCTATTTCTTCCTCTAATTCCTTTAACTTCTCCTCTAGGAATTTAGATGCTATACCACTTGGTGCATATATATTAAGTAGTGATATTGCTTCATTCTCGATGGTGCCTTTTAGTAAGATATAGTTTCCTTCCTTATCTCTTTTAATTAGATCTATTTTTGCTTTTGCTTTATCTGAGATAAGTATTGCTACCCCTGCTTTTTTAACTTTAGCTGAGGCATAATAAATTTTACTCCAACCTTTTACCTTTACCCTGTGGGTATCCCTTTGTTTCAAATGTGTTTCTTGAAGACAGCATATTGTAGGATTATGGTTTTTAATCCATTCTGCTATCTGCTTCTGTTTTATGGGAGAGTTCATCCCATTCACATTCACAGTAATGATGACTATCTGTCTCTTCCCTTCCATCCTATTCCCTCCCCTGTTTATGTTTTTATTTATTCCTTCTCCCTTCCCCTCCTTGAAGTTTTCCCTTTTGACCGCCCCCTCCCTCAGTGTTCCCACCCAGTGACACCCCTTCTTAACCTGCCCTCTCCCCTTACTACTATTTCCCTCCCTTATAATCCCTCCCTTTAGTCTCCTCCTTTTCACCCCCCCCTTACCCTCCCACTATCTATATAGGACACAATAAATTTTTATACTTATCAGAGTAAATTACTCCCCGTTTGATTCCAAACCAATGAGAGTAAATTTCAAACAGTGCTCCTCTCCCTCCCTCCAATTCCTCTATTTAATGAATTTATGTGTCTATTCACATTAGATTCTTAAACTTCACTGATTAATTTGATCCTTCTTTGAACCAGAACCAGTGAGAATAGTGTTTAAATGATGTTCCTTTCCCTCTTACTTTCCCTTCTTCTATAGTGTGTTCTGATGCCTCTTCAGATGGCATATTTTACCTTTTCCTAGCTCATCCTTTCCTTTTTCCCATTACAGTACCATTGATCCCCTTAATAGTCTTTTTTTTTTTTTAGACTCCATGTTAGTGCATTCATACCCACACCCTCTAGATATAACCCTTTTGCAGGTCATGATAATCATAAAGATTTCAAATATTGACAGTTATCAGCTCCACATATAGGGATGTGAACATTTTGCTCTTGTTGCATCCCAGGTAATGAGCTTGTGTTTGTGGGTGTGGGTGTGTGCACTTCTGCATGTGTGTGTCTATGTTACCCTTGTTTACCTTTTTATGTCCTTCTGGAGTCTTGTAATTGGAGATCAAATTTTCCATTGAGCTCTGGCTTTTTCATTAGGAAAGTCTGGAAGTCCCTTACTTCATTAAACGTCCATCTCTTTGCCTGAAAGATTATGCTCAGTTTTGCCAGGTAGTTAATCCTTGGTTGTAGTCCTAGCTCTTTTGCCCTACGAAATATCAAATTCCAGTCCCTCCACTCTTTTAATGTAGAAGCTGCTAGGTCCTGTGTGATCCTAACTGTAGTTCCTCGATATTTGAATTGTTTCTTTTTGGCTGCTTGTAGAATTTTTTTCTTTAATCTTATAATTCTGGAATTTGGCTACTATATTTCTTGGAGTTTTCAGTTTGGGATCTCTTTCAGGAGGAGTCTGGTGAATTCTATCAATAGCTAGTTTATCTTCTGATTCCAGGACCTCAGGACAGTTTTCTTTGACAATCTCTTGGAGGATGTTGTCTAGACTGCTTTTCTCATCATGGCTTTCTGGTAGACCAATGATTCTTAGGTTGTCTCTCCTGGATCTGTTCTCTAGGTCAGTTATTTTTCCAGTGAGATATTTTACATTTTCTTGCAATTTTTCGATCATCTTGTTTTTTTTGATTGACTCCTGCTGCATCATAGAGTTCTGAGTTTCAGTTTGATTGTATCTAATTTTTAGTGAATTATGGTTTTCAGTTAGTTTTTGAAGTTCCTTTTTTAGGGAGGTATTTTCTTTTTCCAAGTTGGTCATTGCCTCCCTGATTTGGTCTTTAAAATTTTTCTTAAGCTCCTCCAGGAATGCTATTTGGGTTGAGACCAGATCATGTTTCCTTCTGTGGTCTCTGGTGTGGACAGAGAGTCTATATTGTCCTGTGCGTTTTGTTGTTCTTGCCCTGCATAGTATGCTCGAATAGACTTTCTTGCCTTCCCCTTCTCCTTTTTAGCTTCCTTCCTTCCCATTGTGACTTCCTGTTTCTTAGTGTCTCAGGCTATGAGTTTGGGGCCTGATCCTTGAGTTTGAATACCTCTGGGTGGCTAGTTTATGGCTAAGTCAGGGAAGTCAGTGAGGAATGTAGATGTGTAGGTGGGGATGAGTCTGACCACTTCAGATTTCTGCCTCTATACCCCTGGGCTATAAGTAGGCTTTTGTTGGTAGGTGAGGTGGGGCTTGTTGGGTCCCTCCCTCTCTTCTCTTCAGATTCCTGGCTGTCTCAGTTACACCCCTTCTTGGAGATTCTCAAGCCTGAGGCTATTTCCATTAACTTGGGATTTCAATCTGGGTGGGAGACTTATCTTTGGGTTTTCTGCTTCATGAAGGAGGGATGGGAGGATTGGAGCAGCTAGAATTTACTTTGCCATTACAGCCCCTGTATTATACAGGCAGGCAGTTTCTAAACTTCCAGGCTGGGGGCTGAATGCAGCCTGAGAAGCCACTCTCTCCACTGGGGGCCCGACTCTCCTACCTGGCTCCAATGATCAGTTCCCTCTGCGAGATGACTGCAATTTGTCCTTGGTAAGTCTGCAGGCTGGGGCTTTTTCTCTCTCTGGTGTAGTCTGCTTGCCTGCTCTTAGGTCTGGGCTGTGCAGACCCCACACGCTCTGCGCTCAACCTGTGCAGACACACTGGGCAACCTCCTGGGCTGGATTCTGCCACACTCTGTCTTCCACTGGGCTCCATCACTCCGGAATCCGCTCAGATTTACCCTTTGGGACTTAGTGACAGAGGAGCTCAGCGAGGTTACTGCTTCCTTTCTGCCATCTTGCCTCCGCCCTCCGACTCCTTTTTTAAAGAGCAATAATCAGTGTGCAGGTGGCTACATATTGGGACAAGGATGTGGTACTGACCAAGGCCACATGGTCTTCTACACAGATGAGCAGGGAACATGAACAAGCCTATAGAGGTCCTCTGTGCAGCCAACACTTCCAAGATGTGCCTCAAGTTGCTAACATCTCATCTTTATGCAGAGAAACCCAGGCTTTCCAATTACATGTTTTACTCTCAGGACTTTAGGTTAACTAGGGCTCTGTGCTGTGCTAAGATGGGTGCTTCTCCAAAAGGAACAATTCCGAGCCCTTTTAAGATTGTCCAGGCAATGAGGAACCTGTGGTTCTTTGATGCTTCCTAATTATGACCACCATCAGAGTCTGCTTTTTTTCTGATCTAATCACTTTCCAGAGGTTTGGAGACAATATGTCCTCCTTTTTTGGTGTTAACTAAGAAATGAGGAGGTTTTATATATTTTAACATAATCAGTTAGGCTTAAGGCAGTTTTGACTTAATTGGAAGAGATGCCTTATTAATATTTTTGTATCCTACAATTCAACTTGACCCCCGGTTGGATTTGGAAAACACCCACATGTACACATATGTGTATACATGTATGTGTGTACACACATAAACATATACATACACACACCATAGAAATGGGAAGATATTGTTATTTCATGTCACTGGCTTTACAACAAGGACGGAATAATTTCAGCTCTATCTTATTTTCAAGGTATGTCCTTTCTTGTACAGACACAACCAGATGCCCCTGTCTGGCTGGGAGAATTAAGAGGCTTGTTGAATTGCATTTGTAAATCCTGCCTTCCTGTGTTTTGGAAAGAATTAACAGTGTGGAAGGCATTCACTTTTGTGCTTGTGTACTTAGCTCTTGCCTTGGGAAGGTTTTATGCCAACTCTTTCCTACTTGACTGACTGTTAGAGGGAACTGAATGGGCTACATGCATGGGCATATTGGAATCCCAAAGAAAATGGTGGTGGGGGAGTTCTAGCATCAGGCCCATTAAGTCTATGATTCCAAGGAAAACAAAATAGCAACAGAAGTTATATGGAACAGTACTTTTTATGGAAAGCCAGGCATAATGAGGAGAGAGCTGAGGGGATACACAGATTGCCTGAATAGATGTGATAGTATTTTGTTGTTTTATTGTGTTTGCCTTGTCAGAAAAAACAGATAGGGAAAATTCAGAGAAATGTAAGAAGGCTTTATGAACTTCATGGTATTTACTCTGTTTTGATGTGAACATTTTGTTTTTCTGGATACATCCCCATAGCAGCCCCACTAATTATAACAAAATGAAACTGTCAGCAAAAACCGTCAAAGTAGTGAGCACATCTGACAGTGAAGGAATGAAGGGACAATACGTATTTATTCAATGCTGACATGTGTTTGGCTTCCTTTTCTAAGTTCCTTGAGGGCAGGCCTGCCCTTTCCTTTTCTATGTGTGTCTGCCCAGGTTTAGCACAATGATTTGAGTGTGCAGTTAATAAAAACTGCTTGACTATAGACTAACTGAATATAATCATAATAGACAGGCCCTGTTTACATTCTAAAATGTAAAGAAAACATCTGGGAATTGTGAGTGGAATGGTGGAGTTAGAATTAGGGTAGGTGAAGTCATAGGGAATGCTATTGATATGCCCTTTCCAGAAATAAAATGAAGACATCACATTGAGTAGAGAAATGCCAATTAAAACAACTCGGAAATCCTACCTCCCTCCTATTAGGTTGGCTAACGTGACAGAGAAGGAAAATGACAATGCTGGAAGGGTTGGGGCAAAACTGGGACAGTAATGCTTAGGGGGCAGAGGTGGGAGCTCTGGAGAATGATTGGGAGCTATGCCCAAAGGCCAATGAAACTGCACACCCTTTGCTCCAATAATCCCACTGCTGGGTGTATCCGAAAAAAAAGTTGTTTTGTTTTTGTTTTTTAAGGAAATAGGACCTCGTTCTCCAAAAATATTTACAGAAACTCTTTTTATGGTGTCAAAGAAGTGGAAATCAAGGGATGTCCATTCATTTGGGAATTGCTAAAGGCAATGTGGTACATGATTGCAAAGGAATAAACATTGTGCTATAAGAAATGACAAGGAGGATCCAAAGTGAAGTGAGCAGAACAAGGAGAATATTTTAGCAGCAATATTATAACAATGATCCACTGCGGAAGACTTGGCTACACTGATCAAGACAATGGTTCAAGACAATTCCAAAGGATCTATGATGGAAAATTGTATCCACCTCTAGAAAAAGAATGAACTCTGAGTGCAGATTGGAGCGTATGTTTCTCATTTCATTTTCCTTGTTTTATGGTGGGTGAGTGTTTTCTTTGCAACATGGATGGTATGGAAATATTTTTTACATTAAATATTTGAGCACAGTTTCCTGAGCAATGGGTCCAATTCTTGAGTGGGTGGGGCACAGCTAGTCACTGTTCCTGTGCATCCTTCATCTTCAAAGATGTTGGGCAACATCACACTCAGAGCACTCAATATAACCTGCTTCAGCTACCTGCAAGTCTATTGGAACAAACTGTTCTCTGCCCACTCCACCAGGAGAAATCTTCATATGATTGGGGCACACCTCTCCCTTACTTATTCATGGGTTTGGGTTACCCTCAGCCTGCTTGAGCCCATTTGCTAAGACTGTTTTACTGGGATGTGACGAATGAGCATAAACAGCTGTAGTTAATAGGTGTGTGGCAGCTGGGCAGGGAGTAAATAGGATGGCCAGAGTGGCTCAATGGGATATGAAAAAAAAATTCCCCAGGCTCGAATAAATTTAGTGAATCATGCAAATTTGTCAATCAGGACAACTCACCTCCTGCAAGAGGGGAGAGCAAACAGAATTCCAGGAAACTACCCTTCCTGCTTCTTTTTCAAGAAAAAAAAGACACATTTTTTCATCATTGCTCTGAAGCTCTGATTGAAGCAAAACTTTTTAGAAGATATTAAAATTAGGGCAAACATCATCATCAGGAGGAGGAGGAAAAAAGGGGAAAGGAAACAGAGATATCAGAGGAATCACCCCTAAAGTGATAATGCAACCAGACTTGCATTAGAATTCATTGTTATTATTCCTGGCATTGTGTGCATTTTTCTGCTGGTTTTGCTCCTTTTGTTCTGCATTTATTCATATAAATCTTCCTGTATCTTTTCTTAATTCTACATATCCCCTTATAATGGTACAATAATGGTGAGATATATTCTGAGAAGATGGTGGGGCAGGTCAGAAATTCCCAGGCTCTGCAGATGTCCTCAGGGAGCAGAAAATCCCAACAAAATGAATATAAAGGTACAAAAATAAAGGGGTAAAGCAATTGTCCTCCTAAGACATATTGGTGCTTGCATTTTGACCTCCCGGTTCAGTCAGGTACTTGCCAAAGTTCTATTGATTTTTAGAATACTTCAAACAGGAAGAAGAATGAAGCAAAAGAAATAGAGGAAAAGAGTAAGTGAAGGAAGGGAAGGGAAAGAAAAGTGGAGAAAACAGGCAGGAGGTGGAGGTGAGGGGGGAAGAATGAAAGAAGTAGAAGGAGGTGAAGATAGAAAGTGAAAGAGAGATAGATGATGAAGAAACTATCCCAAATTCCATGTGTTAAAAAAGACATTAAAATGGGTTGGCCAACAATTTTTGATGGCTATCCTTCCCACTCCATATCGATTAGAAAGATGATATTTCCACTTCTTATCCCACCTTATCTTGAATGCCATTTTAAATGAAGAAACCAATGCAATAACAAATAGTAAGCATTGAAAACCTCTCCAATTATTTGGCACTAGATGACTTAAAAACAAACAAATGCATTGCACAATGATCTCAGAAATATAAATAAGAATATAATTCCATCCAATCTCTGTGTCACAGAAAACATATGAATGTTGACATGTTTCCTTTGCATCAGTCCAGGAATCGATTAAGTGACAAAATCTCTCCCTGAGGAAGGACATACATAGTGCTGACTGTGTGTGCCATTCAGTGGACTATTAGTTTTAATGTGTTCTGATCCTTCCATGTACTCTAAGGAACATGTCTGCTAATTAGTGAAGGGCAGAACTAAGTGAAGAGAGAGTGCAGAGGAAGATTCAAGCTTGTCATGAAGAAAATTTACTATTAGAACTGTTCAAAACTGCAAAAGGCTGATTTAAAAAGTATCCCAGCAGTGGAAGACTTTGCCCAGAGGTTGCATCACTAACTGTTCTTTGAGGCCGTCCCTTTGCCTGGCTGGTTCCCCATATCTGCAGTAGTTTCTCTTTCACCTCAAAGGCATGGAAAACCTAACTACCTTCAAAGACTATCTTAATTACTTATTACACAAAGCCTTACATATGAGAACTTTCCTAACCCCTTGTACTAATTTCCCCCTCACTCACCTCGAGGTAAATGTGTTTATGCTGGTCCTTAATAATTTTTGTACTGGTTGTTTTTCACAAGGAGAATGGAAGATTTTTGAGTTTGTCACAAGTTCTATTACTATGCTTCACCATGATATCAAGGTGAACCTGCCAGTGGAGCACAAGATCTCAGTGGTCTTACCAAGCAGGGAGGATTTTTAACATGGTACCAGTGTTGGATTGCATGTGGTTCATTTGGAGTATGGTTATCTTGCCTGTTTCCAAGAGTCTCAGCATCAGATGGTTGACCATTACGTGGACTGTTTTTTTTTTTCTTCAATAGCATATCTACATCTATACCTATCTATCAAAGCTATCTGTACCATTACTTTAGAGCGGAAAAGAAGTTTAGAGGCAATCTAGTTCAAAAGAAACAGTTTAGACATGAAGACTTAAGGCCCAGAATGAATAAGTGAGTTTTCTAAATCGATAAAGTCAATAACAAATAGAGTTAGGATTGAAATTGAACAACCTTGTTGTTTTCCAACTGTATCAGCAGCAATTTAAGCTATACAAGTGCATTAAATATAGTATCATATTTGAATTTTACAAATTTCATGTGGGACATAGACTTCAATAAATCTGTGATTTCATTGATATGTTTTTATTTCATTGACAAAGAACATAGCAATGCCTTCTTATCCTATGTGACTATTTCATATAACTTGCTCTGGGTTACATAATATGGATTCCACTAGCACACATCGACTGGCCACAGGTTATTCCCAGGTACATGACTAGTACTTTATTACCTCTGTGGAACATCTCTCTGACTTTGACCAATATTATCAGATTCCTTCAGGATGCATAGTGATTTAGAAAAAAAACACAAAATAATATTATCAATGTTGTATTGTATTTTTATTTTGTAAACATTCCCCAATTACATTTTAATCTTGGAAAAACAATAGCCTTTACTGCATGTTTGACCCCTCTACCCTAAGCTATTTCTCCATATTAGTTGCTTTAGAATGTTACATCCCACTTATATTCAACATTTACCTCACCATTGCCCTTTGGGTGACCTGCAACTCAATTCTTAAGTGAGTGGAATAATCCTAAATATGAAACCATCAATAAACAAAAGATACTATAGCAAAGCACATAAGTGATAAAAAGAATCCTTTGTTTGTGGGATGAGCTTATTGTCCTTGAAGTAACTAAGTGTACTCCCCAAAGCTACCAGGGCTGCTTTAGAAATATGTTTATTTTCTTGCCCACCCAGCTTACCATCCATTAGCAATCTAAGAAAGATAGAGCTCAACTGATGAGTCATTTTAGGAGCTATACATCCAACTGAAGATATAAGAATTATTTTCATCTTTCAAATGAGGAAACTGAGGTCCAGAGAGATTGTCTGATGCCAGTCCTTAAAAAAGCTAACCAGTGGCAAAACATGCAATAAAACATCAGTTTTTTTATATTCAAACCAGCACCCTTTTCCTTTATTCTGCCTTTGGGAGAACACTTCTTTGCATTTATCTAAATATTCCATGTATTTTTTTTTCAGCCTCATCTTACAAGATTGTCAAATCACAGATTGATAGCTGGAAGGGTTTTTTAGTCTAAATAGCCCATCTTCCTCATTTTACTGCTTTCAAATGAGTTTCCCAAAGTCACACAGGTAATACTTGTCAGGGGTGGGCTTGAACCCAGACTCTCTGACTTAATAAAGACAATGCTCCTTACATTGCACCAGGATTGAAAGCTTCCAGTGTCCTTAGAGACTCTTAAGAATACTCTTTTTATTTTGCAGTTTGGGAAAGGAAGGGTCAGAGAATAGTTGTGAGCTATCCCAGGTCACCTAGACTGAGGTACTTAGCAGTTTACAGTAAGTAACAAAGAGGATATTTAAATCACTGTTCTCTGGCTTTTGGAAGCTCTGGCTCCCAATCCATTGGTTTTCCATTCCTTCCCAGGCCTTGACCTAATACTTGACCCAGCATATGTCAATACAAGTCTTTATTAGCTTTGGGATAGTCCATTACTGAGCACTGTTTTTCAGTGTCATTTCCCTATTCCAACCTTTGCCCCAGATTCAGATTCCTTTCTGTTTCTCCTAGCAGGGTACATAGTTCTGCCCCATTAACAAACAAAAACATTCTCTGGGCAATCTCAACATGCCAATGAAAACACACACTGAGAGATCTATTTTCTGACACTCGTTTACAAAATTTCACCTCCCAGCGCAAAGAAGCAAGTGGTGCTAGCTTGGTTCTGCAAGTGACAGATTCACAGCCTGACATATTTCCCTAGCCCAAACATCTCTCAGCAACCCAGCCCAGAGAATGTGCTCATGACTGCCTCTATCTACAGAGAGAAAGCTGACTTTAAGAGATTTTGAGGAGGACCCCAAGCCCTCAGGCTTTTGGAAATGTACACAGTCACTGAAACACGCCGAGGTAAGGAAAGAAACAGATAAAGGCTTCCTTGAGTGAAGAAGGAGAACCAAAGGAGCTCTCACATCTGCATTTATCTCCCAGTGACGGTGACTCCAGTCACCTGACCCAGTTCAAATCCGCTTTGGCAAATACTGCTGAAGCCAAACCAGCAAATCAAAGAATCTGGATCCACGAGTAAACATAGAATGGAATTCAGAAAACTTGATTAATCAGGGAGGTGATAAAAATCAAGACAGTTCTGGAGCACATGTATGATTGAAGATTGCAAGATAGTGATAATGAATTCAGATGACAATGCTCCATGAAAACAAACAAGTTAATATTTGCAAGATCATTTGTTAGCAACATTTCACACACCTCAAAAAAGAGAGAAGCCAAAACATCTCCATAATCTACTTACTTTAACATTTCCTTAGCATGATAAGTACATCTGATCCAGCTGTTGACCACTGTCGCCTTTGAGACTTTGATCTGCCATGACGGCCTTAGCGTTTTTAGAATGAGCAGCTAATGTTTTCGGTGGGGCTTTTCATGGCGCCTCTATGTCTGTGCTTTTCTTTCCTCTTCTTATTTTTTTTTTAATCAGAAGGCCAGGAAATATTTTTTTCTAGAGGAAAAAATAGAATGATATGATATGCTGAGTGAAAAGAAATCTTTGGTATGCCCCGAACATCTTAGGAATATATCCCCAAGTAATTCTCTGCATTCTAGTTGTAGTAAAGCATGAGTTGAACACACATTGCTGACACACGTGGGCACAATACTCAGAGGGAAATAAGGGGAGACTAAGCAATATGCATAGTCTTTGTGCTCACTAGAGAATATTTAATATAGAATTTTCCAAAGTCATAGACATTTGTACATTTTTTTTAAATTTTTTGCTCTTTTTGGTGGGAGAAGGCAAGGCAGTTGGGGTTAAGTGACTTGCCCAACCTCACACAGCTAGTATTAAGTATCTGAGGGTACATTTGAACTCAGATCCTATTGACTCCAGGGCAGGTACTCTATTCACTGTATCACCTCGCTGAGTCCATTTGTACATTTTTTTTTTAAACAAATACTTTATTAACTTCTGTTTTACATCATTCATTTCCGCCAGATTTTGAGTTACAATCATTTTCCCCCCATTATTCCCCTACCCAACCTCCCAGAATAGCAGTCCCACAAGATATCGCTTCCTCCAATCTGCTCTCTCCCATACCTTCTCCCATACCCCCATCGACTTTTCCATTAGAGGAAGATGAATCTTTGTGTCCCAATGCCTGCACATCTTATCTCCCAATTATAGGCAAAAGAGTATTAATAATAGTATTTATATATATATTTGAAACATTTAATGTTACGACCTTGAATTTCAGATCCATTTCCTTCCTCCCTTGTCACCCCTTCCTTCTTGGTATATAAGTAATTCAGTATATGTTGTACATGTCTAGCTATGCAAAACATTATCATAGTAGATATATTGTACAAGGCTGCTTATAATTCCCTCCCACTCATCCCACCCCCCACCTGGTCCATTCCCTACATGATCCTGTCCCTCTTCTATAGTGGGTACTTCCAACCTCCCCTCACCCCAAGGATGCACTCCCATCCATCATCCCTCCTCTCATCCCCCTTCCCCTATCCTGCTGCAGGTTGAGATATCCCATTTAGTATGTATGTCATTTTCTCCCTGAACCAAATTCAATGTGAATGTGGTTTTGCCTTTTTAGCCTACCTTATTCTCCCCCTCCTTTGCACCCACTTCCCCTACATGAGATAGTTTACCCTATCATGTCTCTCCCCATCTCCTCTTGCCACTTTCCTCTCTCACCTCATAATTTCATCCCTTGAGTATTCTCCCTTCCCAACAAATTCAGCCTATGCCCTCTATCCATATATAACTGTAACCATATACACACACATTCACATATGTATTCATATGACCACACCCCCTTCTTCCATTATTTTCATAGTGGGAAAGATATCATCAGTCACAGATATTGCTTTTCCATATAGGAATATAAATAGTTCAACTTTGATAAGTTCCTTTCGATTTCTTTTCCCTGATTACCTTCTCAGGCATCTCTTACTTCTTGCGTGTGGATGTCAAATTTTCTATTCAACTCTGGTTTTTTCCTCAAGAATGCTTGAAAGTCCTCTATTCCACTGAATGACCATATTTTCCCCTGAAACAAAACACTCAGTTTTGCTGGGTAGGTGACCCGTGGGTTCATTCCCAGTTCTTTTGCCCTCTGGAATATCATATTCCATGCCCTTCGATCCCTCAGTGTAGAAGCTGCCAGGTCCTGGGCTATTCTGATTGTGTTTCACAATATTGAAATTGTTTCTTCCTGGCTGCTTGTAGTATTTTCTCCTTGATCTGGGGATTCTGGAACCTGGCTATAATATTCCTGGGAGTTTTCTTTTTTGGGATCTTTTTCAGGAGGTGATTGGTGGATTCTTTCAACCTCTATTTTGCCCTCTGGATCTAAAACATCAGGGCAGTTTTCCTTGAGAATTTCTTGAAGGGTGATTTCTAGGTTCTTTCCTTGATCATGGCTTTCAGGTAGTCCAATAATTTTTAAATTGTCTCTCCTGGATCTATTCTCCAGGTCAGTGGTTTTTCCCATGAGATATTTCACATTGCCTTCTATTCTTCCATTTCTTTGGGTCTGTTTAATAGTATCTCGATTTCTCATAAAGTAACTAGCTTCCATTTGCTCCAGTCTAACTCTGAAGGAATGAATCTCCTCAGTGAACTTTTGAGATTCTTTTTCCATCTGGCAAATTCGACTTTTAAGGCATTCTTCTCCTCATTGCCCTTTTGGGCCTCCTTTGCCATTTGAGTTAGTCTATTTTTTAAGGTGTTGTTTTCCTCAGTCAGGCTGTTGACCCTCATTTCATACTTTTCCTGCATCCTTCTCATTTCTCTTTCTAATTTTTACTCCACTTCTCTTATTTGATTTTTAAAGTCCTTCTTAAGGTCCTCTATGGCCTGCAACCCGCTCATGTTTTCCCCTGGGGCTTTTGGAGCAGGACTTCTGACCTCACAGTCCTTTTCCCGCTCTATGCCCCCAAAATAGGAGTCTAGGGTTGCATTTTTCTGTTTCCTTTGCCTTGGCATGTTGCCACTTAATTGCTTGACTTTTGGGCTTGTTGCCACACTATGGCTTTAAGGCCAGATAGAGGAATTTTCGTCCCGAACCTGTGGGGGGCAACTTCCGTTTCTGGCAAGCTGTAAACCCACCCACAACTTCCACCCTAGATCACAATCCAGATCCAGGGAGGTTAAAGCAAGAGCGATTACCCCCCAAGACTGATCGCTGGATCTCCCCACGATTTGTAGGCTGGGAGCCGGAAATGCCTCTGAAAACTACACAGTGGCGTGTCTCCTCAGCAGCTTCTAGCCCCCAGGGGAGGGAGCTGACGCATTCCCCAAATACAGGTCCCAAAGTCCATAGGACACTAACCTCTTACTTTGTCCTAGGCAAGTCTATGTTGATAATTCTGGCGTCTCCACAGTTCCTGGTGTTCTGGGGTTCCTCCAGCTGGCTGCTGGCCCTGCCGCCCTGGGGCTAAAACCTCGGCTCACGTGGACCTGGGCTCGGCTAGGCTCCTGCGCTCTGCGCGCTGCTGGCTCCCAGACCACTGCGCTGGTCCTTCCTGCAGGGTGCTGGGCTGTCCTCAGCGGGAGGTTAGCTTCTCTGTGTCGTTCTGTGGGTGCTGGGGCTCCAGAAGATTTTCAGAGTCCTTTTTTACATAGTTTGTGGAGAATCTGGGGGCAGAGAGGCTTGGACGAGCTGTTTCTACTCCGCCATCTTGGCTCCGCCCCCCCCATTTGTACATTTGGTTGTGACTAAGCAGTCATTTCAGAAATGGCTGCTTCTTCAAGACCGCATTTGAGGTTTTTGTGGCCAAGATACTGAAGTGGTTTGCCGTTTTCTTCTTGAGCTCATTTTATAGATGAGGAAATTGAGACAAACACAGTTAAATGACTTGGTGAGGGCCACACAACTACTGTATGATGTCAAGTTTGAACTCAGGTTTTCCTGACTCTCAGCCCAGAGACCTATCCAATGCACCACCAAGACACCACATTTGTACACAACAGGTGCTCAATAAATGTTTGGTAAGTGAAATGAAAATGAAATAAAAGAATGAAGGATGAACTATCACTGGCTAGCCAAATACTAATCAGTCAAATAGCAATTTTTTTCTAATGTAATTATTTTTTCTGGATAATATAAATATGTTTATGCTATCAAATTCTTTTCCTGGGATAAGGATAAGGATACATCTTGGACCCATGATTTCATTCTTTAATGGAATTTCTACTCAAGAAAACTGACTTTGTAAATGAAGGCTCCCCTATTTTTGCAAATTTTATTCTTCCCTAGAGCAATGAGGGGTTAAGTAATATTGGCAGGATCACACAGCCAGAATGTTTAAGAGAGAGGAGCTGAACACACATCCTCCTGAATCTGAAGGCAGGTTTTATAGACATCTATATTCTCTACAGTGTCACTATACTCAACACAGATATGAGATCTCAGACTATGCTACTCACACTCATACCTTTCAAAAAGTTAGATACAAGGAGTCCAGTCATCCATCTATGATCTTGAAAAGAAAAAAAAAGTAGGTCATGTGGCAAAAACAAAAGGAAACAAATAGGCAACCAGTAAGTTAAGCTACTGTTTATGTGATACAAAGAGGAAAGCAAGGATCCCAGGAAGCTGTGTGGTCTGTGTGTATTATGTGGGAGCATATGGTCAATGTTCACCAAAGGTGGGTAACGATGTGCCTTCAAAGGGAATATTCACATTGCTGAGCTCACAGATGGATTGAAGAACCGAAAGAACATAGGCTAATAAATGGAGAAAGCAAGGGTGGAGTAGAAACAGCACGTCCAAGCCACTCTGCCCCCAGATTTCCTCCAAACCATGTAAAAAGGGACGTTGAACAACTTCTGGAGCCCCACAGAATGACACAGAGAAGCTAACCTCCTGCTGAGGACAGCCTAGCAGCCCTGCAGGAAGGACCAGCGCAGCGGTGTGGGAGACAGCAGCTCACAGTGCACAGAGGGCCAAGCACAGGTACGGTCCACCTGAGTTGTGGTTTTAGCCCCCAGGGCAGCAGGGCCAGCAACCTGCTGGAGGGACCCCAGAACACCAGCAGCTGTGGCGATTCCAGAATTATCAACATAGACATGCCTAGGACAAAGTGAGAGGTTAGTGCCCTATGGACTTTGGGACCAGTGTTTGGGGAAGGCGACGGCTTCCTCCCCTTGGGGCTAGAAGCTGCTGATGAGACACGCCATTTTGTAGTTTTCAGAGGCAGCTCCAGCTCCTGTTCTGAGAACTGTAGGGAGATGCAGCGATCAGTCTTGGGGGGTAATCACTTGCTTTAACCTCCCTGGATCTGGATTGTGATCTGGGGTGGAGGTCGTGGGTGGGTTTACAGCTTGCCAGAAATGGAAGTTGCCCCCACACATCTTCAGGACAAAAATTCCCCTATCTGGCACCAGAGCCATAGTGTGGCAACAAGCCCAAAAGTAAAGTAATTAAGTGGCAACATGCCAAGGCAAAGGAAACAAATTAAACAGAAAAAAACAACCCTAGACTCCTACTTTGGGGGCAAGGAGGGTTGAAGCATGGAGTGGGAAGAGGACTGTGAGGTCAGAAGTCCTGCTCCAAAAGCCCCAGGGGAAAACATGAGCGGGTTACAGGCCATAAAGGACCTTAAGAAGGACTTTAAAAATCAAATAAGAGAAGTGGAGGAAAAATTGGGAAGAGAAATGAGAAGGATGCAGGAAAAGTATGAAATGAGGGTCAACAGCCTGACTGAGGAAAATAACACCTTAAAAAATAGACTAACTCAAATGGCAAAGGAGGCCCAAAAGGAGGAGAATGCAATGAGGAGAAGAATGCCTTAAAAAGCCAAATTTGCCAGATGGAAAAAGAATCTCAAAAGCTCACTGAGGAGATTCATTCCTTCAGAGTTAGACTGGAGCAAATGGAAGCTAATAACTTTATGAGAAATCAAGATGGTGTTAAGCAGATCCAAACAAATGAAAGAGTAGAAGGAAATGTGAAATATCTCATGGGAAAAACCACTGACCTGGAAAACAGATCGAGGAGAGAAAATTTTAAATTTATTGGACTACCTGAAACCCATGATCAAAGAAAGAACCTAGAAATCACCCTTCAAGAAATTCTCAAGGAAAATTGCCCTGATGTTTTAGATCCAGAGGGCAAAACAGAGGTTGAAAGAATCCACCTATCACCTCCTGGAAAAGATCCCAAAAAGAAAACTCCCAGGAATATTATAGCCAGGTTCCAGAATCCCCAGATCAAGGAGAATATACTACAAGCAGCCAGGAAGAAACAATTTTAATATTGTGGAAACAGAATCAGAGTAGCACAGGACCTGGCAGCTTCTACAGTGAGGGATCAAAGGGCATGGAATATGATATTCCAGAGGGCAAAAGATCTGGGAATGAACCCAAGGGTCACCTACCCTGCAAAACTGAGTATTTTGTTTCAGGGGAAAATACGGTCATTCTGTGGAATAGAGGACTTTCAAGCATTCTTGATGAAAAAACCAGAGTTGAATAGAAAATTTGACATTCAGACACAAGAAGCAAGAGATACTTGAGAATGTAAACAGGGAAAAGAAATCAAAAAGAACTTATCAAAGTTGAACTATTTACATTCCTATATGGAAAAGCAATAACTGTGACTGATGATATCTTTCTCACTATGAAAATAATGGAAGAAGGGGGTGTGGTCATATGAATACATATGTGAATGTGTGTGTATATGTTTACAGTTATATATGGATAGAGGGAATAGGTTGAATTTGTTGGGAAGGGAGAATACTCAAGGGGTGGATTTGTGAGGTGAGAGAGGAAAGTGGCAAGAGGAGATGAGGAGAGACAGGGTAGGGTAAACTATCTCATGTAGAAGAAGCAAGCGGAAGTGGTTGCAAAGGAGGGGAAGAACAGGAAGGCAAAAAAAGGCAAAACCACATTCTCATTGAATTTGGTTCAGGGAGAGAATGACATACATACTAAATGGGATATCTCAACCTGCAGCAGAATAGGGGGAAGGGGGATGAGAGGAGGGATGATGGATAGGAGGGCATCCTTGGGGGGAGGGGAGGTTGGAAGTACCCACTATAGAAGAGGGACAGGATCAAGTAGGGAATGGACCAGGTGGGGGGTGGGATGACTGGGAGGGAATTATAAGCAGCCTTGTACAATATATCTACTATGATAATGTTTTGCATAGCTAGACATGTACAACATATACTGAATTACTTATCTCCCAAGAGGGAATAGGTGACAAGGGAGGAAGGAAATGGATCTGAAATTCAAGGTCGTAACATTAAATGTTTCAAATATATATAAATACTATTATTAATACTCTTTTGCCTGTAATTGGGAGATAAGATGTGCAGGCATTGGGACACAAAGACTCACCTTCCTCTAATGGAAAAGTCGATGGGGGTATGGGAGAAGGTATGGGAGAGAGCAGATTGGAGGAAGCCATGTCTTGTGGGACTGCTGTTCTGGGAGGGTGGGTAGGGGAAAAACTGGGGGAGGGGGAATGATTGTAACTCAAAATCTGGCGGAAATGAATGATGTAAAACAGAAGTTAATAAAGCATTTGTTTAAATAAAAAATAAATAAAATAAAATTGGGTTACTAAAAAAAATGGAGAAAGCAAGGGGTCCTTAGAGATCGCCAGGCCCAGTCCCTTCCTTAGGAAGATGGCAGACCTGTAACGGCCTTTGGGAAGGTAATTAGCCCGTAACATGCACACTTGAGATGGAATTTAAAGATGCTCCGCCTCTAAACTCAGAATCCTTCTTACTACACAACTCGGCCTCTCAGGCATATAATCTCGCACATGATTTCTGCCTGTGGCTTTTCCCTATCTCGTGCTGTGATCATGACATTTACTGTGGGGCGTCTTCAGGAGGCATTTATCAAATTCACCTTTCCATGTGCGAGGCCAGCGAGGTCCTGTCCTCGGTCTGAGCCACTCCCGGCACCCCAGAACACAATATGGTTACCACGCCCCGCAGACCCGGCGGGAGATGACCTGGGGCTCCCTGGCCTTAAACACGCGCCCTTAGAAGAATGTGCTCAAATGGAAATTTAAGGGAGGAGGTAATTAAAATAAAAAATAACGATAACAAAACCGCAAGGACGTAATTCTTTTAGAAAAGAAGAGGGGGAAAGCGGCCCAAGTCGCCACAGGCCCCGCCGCCGCCTGCCCACTCATCCGTTTTCCTACCTTCTCCCTCCCCAGGCTAGGGGGAGGGGCTCCTCACGTCTAGGGCCTAACACTGAGGAGAAACTGAGGCCCGACAAGGCGGTGAGGGGCTGGGTGCTTTCTGTGCGTCCCCTGGCTGCTTGGCGTCCCTCAGGAGGCCGCGCCTGGAACCCAGAGTCCGGGCCGCCCAGCCCGGGCGTGGCCCGCGGGGGCTGAAGGCTGACCTGCGCTGGCGTGGGGCTCGGTAAACTGCTTCGTGCTGTCCCTGGCCTTGGGAGCCTTCCTGCTGCTGCTGCTGCTGCCCCTCCCCCGCCTACAGGCTCCCTGGGGGGTCTGGGTCCAGCCAGCCTGGCGGTCCCCCAGCTAAGAGCAGCCGCTGAGCGCCCCGCGGCCCCGGGGGGGGCGCGTGGCCCCGCCCCTGCAGGACGTGCTCCAGCGGCTCCTCCGGGCGCCGGCCGCGCATCCCGGACGCCCGAGAGCCTGGAGCCCAGGGACATCTTCATCCCTGTGAAGAGCACTAAGAGGTATCACAAGTCCCGGCTGGAGCTGCTTTTCCGCACCGGGATCTCCCGGGCTCAGCAGCAGACCCTCATCTTCACGGATGGTGAAGGCCCAGAGTCACGCCTTCCAGCCGGAGATCATGTCATCGATAGCAATCGTTCTGCCATGCACCTGCGCCAGGCACTCTGCTGCAAGATGTCTGTGGAATAGGACAAGCTCATCAAGTCAGGAAGGAAATGATGCTGCCATGTGGATGATGACAATCATGTGAACTCCAAAGGGCTCCTACAGCTGCTCTCTGGTTTCTCCCCAAGTCAGCGCGTCTATGTGGGGCGACCTAGTCTGGACCACCCTATTGAGGCTGCTGCCAGAGCCCAGGGGAGTGGAACGGCATCTACAGTCAAGTTCTGATTTGCCACAGGAAGAGCTGGGTTCTGCATCAGCAGAGGTCTTGCCCTCAAAATGAGCCCTTGGGCCACCCTGGGCAACTTCTTCAGCACTGCTGAGAAGGTTAGACTTCCTGATGACTGCACCATTGGCTATATCATTGAAGGACTGCTTCAGGTGAAACGATTACATACCACCCTCTTCCATTCCCACCTGGAGAACTTACAGAGGCTGCCAGCTGACACCCTGCTCAGACAAATCACCCTGAGCTACATAAGGGGCCAGAGAATCGTAGGAACGTGGTGATTGTGGACAGTGCCTTCAGCCTGCAGCAGGACCCCCAAGGTTTAAATCCATCCATTGCCTTCTCTACCCTGACACTACCTGGTGTCCCCTGAAGAAGCGTGTCTGGTTTTGGAAGCAAACCTGTCCTTGGGCATGACTGATTTCATCCATGGGGGAGTGAAGAAAATGGATCAGACAGCTCCTGCCAAGGAGAAACCCCTGTGCCTTTATCAGACAGCAGCAGTCCTATGGAGCCTATTGAACCTTTTCTCTCCTACTTCTCCCATGTTCAAAGACTTCCTCAGGGTGACTTATCTGATCTGGAGAAGATCTGGACCTAAGCAAGAGTTAGCTAGAGGTGCCTCTCCACATAACCAAATCTTGGAGCATGTGCAATATTCACCCAGGGTCTCTGGAGAGAGCCAGGGAAGGAAAATATGAGGTCCCTACCCTGGGAGAGATCACAGCCCAGATTATCACACAGAGAAGAAAATGTAGATGTGTTCTATCAGGACTGAGGCGCTGGTAGGTTGGTAGAAACACAGGGGAGGGCCTCAGTTTACTGAACTTTGGGATAGAAACCTTGTAGCAGCCTTGACTGACCAGAGCCTTTGTTCACTCACCCTTTGAGGTGGACCTTTGAGCCGCTGCTCTTGAGGGGCATCTGAAGACTGGATGAGCCACAGGCCAGAATTTCATTTTTTTTTTCAAGGGCAGCCTAGGAATATTCACAGTTGGGCTATCCCTGAAGCAGGTACAGGTTTGGGGAGAGCCTGGTGATGACAAGGGAGTAGCAGTTCCCCTTCTCAATAGCTACCTCTGAGTTCCTCTCTACTCAAAGGTTGTTGGGGGCATGGATGAGGACCAGATAAGATCCTAAGCTTTCTGGCTACCTCAGATTTCTTTCCAGCCCTAATGGGGCACTGAGGAGAAGCTAAGGAACCTTGACCTACCCTGAACCTGTGCCAGGGTTTAAAAATCAGGCTTTTCCCACAATCTGCAGGATTATGACTATGCTTCATCATGAAAGATTTACCTAATTCTTCTCAGGATTCCATTATATATTGTGGTGAAGATATATATAAGCATATGAAAAAATGCTCTAAATCACTATTGACTAGAGAAATGCAAATCAATACAAGTCTCTGAGTTACCACATCTCACCAGTCAGATTGGCTAAGATGACGAAAGAGGAAAATGACAAATGCTGGAGAGTTTGTGGACAAATTAGAACACTAATGCATTATTGGTGGAGTTGTGAACTGATTCAACCATTCTGGAGAGCAATCTGGAACTATGCCCAAAGAGCTATAAGTAATTTCACATCCTTTGACCCCCCCAATACCACTTCTAGGTTTGTATCCCAAGGAGATCATTGAAGTAGGAGGAATACCCATATGTATAAAAATATCCATAGCAGTTCTTTTTGTGGTGGCAATGAACTGAAAATGAAGGGGATGCCCATCAATTGGGAACTGGCTAAAGAAGTTGTGGTGTATGAATGTAATGGAATACTATTATGCTATAATAAACAAGGAGCAGATGGGCTTCATATTTACTTGGAGAGGCTTATACGAACTGATGCTGAGTGAGAAGAGCAGAACCAGGAGAAATTTGTACACAGTTACAGACACAACATATGTGTGATGATCAACTGATAGACTGGACTCTTCTCAGCAATGCAGGGTTATAAGTCAACTCTGAAAGAATCATGATGGAGAGAGATGTCTGCATTCAGAGAAAGAACTAGAAAGAACAGAGTTTAAATGCATATTGAAGCAAACTGCCTGCTCTCTTTCTTTTTTCTTTTTTGTTCTTCTTTCTTCTTTCCCATTATTCATTCCATCTGATACAATCCTTCTTTATAACCTAATGTCTAATGTAAAAGTATTTGCAGATACTATACTTGATTGTATGCTGCCATGGGGGGAGAGGGGATGGAGGGGGAGAAAAACGTGAAACTCAAGGAACTGTGAAACTGAATACTAAAAGCAAACAAACAAATTAATAAAGACCAATTTTTTAAAATATAGTGGTGGGTAAAAGATGGAATGACTGAAGAAACAAAGGTTTAATCTTCCAAGTATATTGGTTTCTTAAACTGTGCCTGCAAATTGCCTCACAAATTAGGACCAGATCTCTTTAAATTAGTCCTCGACTCCAAATACAGGACAAGATAGACCTTTGTACTTTAAAAACAATTATTCATGTAAGGCCTATTAATTAAAAGGAAATAATAAAACACTAGATAATCTTATTTCTAATTGAAAGAAAGATTAGGGACTTTGTAAGTTGGGAGGAGGAGATTAAACAGGTGCAACTCCCTGAAATCAGAAAAACGGGGTATCTGAACACCCTCAGGTGTCTATAAATAATCCAAGAAATTTGGAAATAATAACATTGATCAGTATAGTGTAAATTTCCAGATAGACCATATTGGTTGCTTGAAATGTAAAATTTTGATAAAATTTACATCAATCCTTGAATCTGACTGGGTTTCTAGTCAGCATATCCTAAGTCTTTAGATAAAGGTCTTTAAGCATCAGGGAGAAGAAGTCCAGTTTCTCAGTCCCACAGGCCATTGCTCAAACAATACAATAAGGTGTTCTCCCAATTCTTACAATTGAATAAATTTTCTCACAAGATAGAAGTTGGACTAGACCCATTTTAAATAGAAGGAGAAGTACACTGGCTCCAGGATCGAGTCACAAGATGGAGTCATGTGGTTCACTCAATTCCCACAATGAACCACTTGCTGACCTAATGTCCTCAATATCTCCAATTTGATACTACCTAATGATAATATATATATATATATATATATATATATATATATATATATATATATATATATACTCTAAAGAGTTCACTCAACTCAAATCAAATCAACAAGAAATTATTATAATCCCAGTGCATCCAAGGACATTAGCTTTAATTCCTCTGAATAATCAATTTAAGGGTTCTGGAACACTATGAATAGATGTATAGGCATCTAAATGGTATAATGAATGGAATACTGGGCTAGGAATATGGAAGACCAGAGTTCAAATTCTGCCTCAGATATTTCCTAGCTATGTGAGCCTGTACTGATTTTTATCACTGTAATTTTAGTGGAATATGAAGATCTTCCCCATCCATTAATAGGCCTATGTGGCCATATGTGTCCCATTTTCCCTTGGAACAGAAGCCATGTTCCCAGGTTGTAATAGTAATGTAATTTGAATTTGAAGATCCCTTTGTGTTGGCAAATGTAGCAGGTACTTAGCACTTAGTAACTGATCAAGCCTCTGTTGGGGAAACAGAAGGTATGAACTCCTGTCTCCTTTTGGCTGAAACAGCAAGTATATAATGCTGTGTATATAAGAAAATCCCCAGAGAGGCACAGTCAGAATTTCTTGGGACCAGCACATGGGGCAGAGCAACTACAGAAGAGAGAATGGAGAACTGAGCCAGTATTTCCTGAGAACTTGTGGTGCTGGAGCAAATTGAAGAGGAGCCCAGAGCCTGGAGCCTAGAGACCAGAGCTAGGGGCCCAGTGCCTGGAGCCAAGAGTCCAGGTGACAGAGGAGCCCTGGAGAAGCATGACTGGGATGCTGAGACTTTGTTTATGGCTTGGGTGAGCCTTGAATTCCCTGAAGCAGAAATTGTGAAGGATCTGACATGGAACAGACCCCATGAACTTCAGTGTGGAGCAGGGCCTACCCAGAGAGCTGGACAAGGAACTGGGAGCTGTCTGCCATTGAACTCAGGTGACAGACTAGTGAATCCAGGTAGAATATGGGACCGTGGAAGGGGATTCCAGGAATCTGAGAACCAGCCCCAAGTTAAGATGAAAATACCTCTCCCTGTATACTGAGTAATGATGAAATTGAAGTTTACTTGTGAGGGTTGGAGGGTTTTGTGTATGATACTTGGTAATTGATTGATAAATAAGAGACTGATTGAGTTAATTAAGAATTTTCCCCATGAGTTGAAGACTTTGCTGAATAAGTGACTGATTGAGTTAAATTAAGAATGCCCTATGAGTGGAAGATTTTGCCTCATGAGTGTAGGATTTTGATTATTGGACTTTGAGACTATATTGTGATACTGATTGAGTTAACTTAAGACTTTGTCCCATGAGTTGAAGACTTTGATTATTGTACTTTGAGATGATTGTTATTTGTTCTAAATACTGTGACCACACTTTGTTGAAAACTATGTGACCATTTTAATGATAAGCTGTTGGGGATATAAGTTGTAATATTGTGAATGCTATACCTTGATTTTCTGTGAGTGTTTTGCTTTGAGTTGTTATGGAATAAATAAGAGTGCTCACTATACTGTATAATCAGAACCTTAAAAGCTGTTCACAGTAGCAGTCCTCTGGAAAGCTGCTCGTGCATGGCATTACACAGGTCTAAAGGTACACAGGTATTTTAATCACAGCTGTGATACATCCTGATTCACATAGAGCCCATTGGGAGAGAAATTTGCCTAAGGAGGTGCTTGCTTGGGGGGCGAGACTGCTTTGCAGGAAGACATTTACAACTTTTGATACTAAGCTGATTAGGCACTGAGTTACTCAGGTTATGGTACCTCCAGACTCTGAGCCTATTAGTTGAGAACTATATATACTGTGAGGTTGGGATTTTACTGTGGGAGCTCACTCATGAGAAGGATCTGAGTAATGAGGGACACTTAACAAAAGAGCCCCTTGACTACTCAGATACTGGTGTTCTCTCAGTCTGGTGTTGTATGTAGGTGGTTATATTATTCTGTTCAGATAGTTGAAAAGTTGTCTATAGGATTATTTCTTGAATACTCACATCTCTCTACTTATTTTTACTTATCTGTCTGTTCATTAAAGTAAGATCATTAATCCCTTTGAAGCTGTCATTCCTTTAGAAAAGAAAATCAAAGAACCTGTGTTCACAGCCCACCCTATATGTAAGGGTGCTTGCCAAAATCATCATTCATTACATTAGTACACATTTCATTCACACTTTCTATTGGCACTGGCATTCGCCTTTTCTATTTATTACCATTAGGTCAATAAATGTTTATTTTTTTATAGTTTTAGGTCTGTCAACTTCTTAAGGAAGAGTCAACTCTTCCAAATATTTGGGATATAATGTTACAACTAAGTGAATCGTTCTTATATAACATTGTAAATATCATCAGTTCAAAATAACCCTGAGTGATGATCAGAGATGTCAAACATACACCCACAGGCCACATGCATACTCCATATCCTGAAAAAGATTAAAAAAAATAAAAAAAAAGAATCAAGAAATGTTTTTCAAAATAAATAACAATATAATAACATAGATAATATTAAGATGTGCATTTTGAAGTCAGTATTCAGCCCTCAGGGATTCTTACACACAATTTAATGGTCTTATTTTAATCAGAGTTTCGTACCACTCCTTTACAATAAACAATTGGAAACAGAGGGCTGTGATGTCATCAACATATAAGAAAGAGTGAATTTGATAGATGCAAAAGTAATTTGGAGAGGTAATATGGGAAATAGTTAAACAAAGGTGGGGTATTTGAAGTCGGGTTCAAATTTTTTCTCTGCTAATTTTGGCCCATGTGATATATTAGCATAATCATAGAGATTATTCACTGAGGGATGATAGCATTTCAAGTAAATAGGGCCTAAGAGTTTATCCCATCTGAACCTCTCATGGTATAGATGATTGAAAGTAAGGACGACTGAAGTTCAGTGGCTTGGCCAAAGTTAGCTTATGAATAGGACAGCCAGGATTTGAACTCACCTCTTCTGACTCTGACTGTAGAGATTTTTTTTTTCTTCTGTTCTAGGATGCCTCAGTCCATAAATGCCAGTCCATAAATAAGATAAAAGAAATTGGAATTATGTGTTTGAATTCATTGATTTATTGATCTGTTAGGTGACAATAAAATGGAGGAATTTTTCTCAATAAAAAAATTGTCAGCAAGAGTCCATGAAAGGAGCACTGATCTTTGAGTCAAAGATCCTGAGTTCTAATCCTGCCTTTCCAATCTGTTGACTTTGTGACCCAGAATGAGCCATGGAAGATCTGTGAGCATCAGTTTCCTCACATGTAAAATGCTGATGTTGGAGTGTGCATCTTCTAGGTCCCTTTGCAGCAATAGCACTTTCATGATAAGATCCAATGATTCATTTTGTGAATACATCAAGGTATATTTTTGCCCTCCATTTATTTATTCTTTTTTTGTTGTTGTTCAGATCAGGTAGTTGTACTTGCCAGAAAGCTGCCAAATACTATACGTATGTACTATGGGACCTTAGATAACTGAATCTACTGTTATAAAAATTATCCCCAGTTATTAAATGACATCTAAAATAATTTGAGAAAATCGAGGAGAAAACATGTAAGCCTAATTCTTATGAGAGACCCAGGAAATAGACAAATATTTTCATAATTGAATCTCCTTTAAGTAGTGGTTACCACACACTGAGGACATCAGAAGAATTTTTCATCTTGTGAAATGGCAGGCTGCAACCCATGTAAGTAAGAAAATGAACAGGAGCAGCAGAATGCATGAATAGCCACCTCTATTTCAGGAGTGGTCACTGTTTATCTTACAAATTGCCAAAATGAAACCTGAAGGCAATAAAGGAAGGTAGTCATTCATGAGATTCTATTAACAGCCAAACTGAGATTTAAATGTGATCTGTCTTTGTACTTGCAAAAGGTAAAAACTTAGTAGCAAAACTAACAGAAATCGGGGGCGGAGCCAAGATGGCGGAGTAGAAACAGCTCGTCCAAGCCTCTCTGCCCCCAGATTCTCCCCAAACTATGTAAAAAAGGACTCTGAAAATCTTCTGGAGCCCCAGCACCCACAGAACGACACAGAGAAGCTAACCTCCCGCTGAGGACAGCCCATCACCCTGCAGGAAGGACCAGCGCAGTGGTCTGGGAGCCGGCAGCGCGCAGAGCACAGGAGCCGAGCCGAGCCCAGGTCCACATGAGCCAAGGTTTTAGCCCCAGGGCGGCAGGGCCAGCAGCCGGCTGGAGGAACCCCAGAACACCAGGAACTGTGGAGACGCCAGAATTATCAACATAGACTTGCCTGGGACAAAGTAAGAGGTTAGTGTCCTATGGACTTTGGGGCCTGTATTTAGGGAATGCGTCAGCTCCCTCCCCTGGGGGCTAGAAGCTGCTGAGGAGACACGCCACTGTGTAGTTTTCAGAGGCATTTCCGGCTCCCAGCCTACAAATCGTGGGGAGATCCAGCGATAAGTCTTGGGGGGTAATCGCTCTTGCTTTAACCTCCCTGGATCTGGATTGTGATCTAGGGTGGAAGTTGTGGGTGGGTTTATAGCTTGCCAGAAACGGAAGTTGCCCTCCACAGGTTCGGGACGAAAATTCCTCTATCTGGCCTTAAAGCCATAGTGTGGCAACAAGCCCCAAAGTCAAGCAATTAAGTGGCAACATGCCAAGGCAAAGGAAACAGAAAATGCAACCCTAGACTCCTATTTTGGGGGCATAGAGCGGGAAAAGGACTGTGAGGTCAGAAGTCCTGCTCCAAAAGCCCCAGGGGAAAACATGAGTGGGTTGCAGGCCATAGAGGACCTTAAGGAGGACTTTAAAAATCAAATAAGAGAAGTGGAGTAAAAATTAGAAAGAGAAATGAGAAGGATGCAGGAAAAGTATGAAATGAGGGTCAACAGCCTGACTGAGGAAAACAACACCTTAAAAAATAGACTAACTCAAATGGCAAAGGAGGCCCAAAAGGGCAATGAGGAGAAGAATGCCTTAAAAAGTCGAATTTTACAGATGGAAAAAGAATCTCAAAAGTTCACTGAGGAGATTCATTCCTTCAGAGTTAGACTGGAGCAAATGGAAGCTAATGACTTTATGAGAAATCAAGATGCTGTTAAGCAGATCCAAACAAATGAAAGATTAGAAGGCAATGTGAAATATCTCATGGGAAACCACTGACCTGGAAAATAGATCCAGGAGAGACAATTTAAAAATTATTGGACTACCTGAAAGCCATGATCAAGGAAAGAACCTAGAAATCACCCTTCAAGAAATTCTCAAGGAAAACTGCCCTGATGTTTTAGATCCAGAGGGCAAAATAGAGGTTGAAAGAATCCACCGATCACCTCCTGAAAAAGATCCCAAAAAGAAAACTCCCAGAAATATCATAGCCAGGTTCCAGAATCCTCAGATCAAGGAGAAAATACTACAAGCAGCCAGGAAGAAACAATTTCAATATTGTGGAAACACAATCAGAATAGCCCAGACCTGGCAGCTTCTACACTGAGGGATCGAAGGGCATGGAATATGATATTCCAGAGGGCAAAAGAACTGGGAATGAACCCAAGGGTCACCTACCCAGCAAAACTGAGTATTTTGTTTCAGGGGAAAATATGGTCATTCAGTGGAATAGAGGACTTTCAAGCATTCTTGAGGAAAAAACCAGAGTTGAATAGAAAATTTGACATCGGCAAGAAGTAAGAGATGCCTGAGAAGGTAATCAGGGAAAAGAAATCAAAAGGAACTTATCAAAGTTGAACTATTTACATTCCTATATGGAAAAGCAATAACTGTGACTGATGATATCTTTCTCACTATGAAAATAATGGAAGAAGGGGGTGTGGTCATATGAATACATATGTGAATGTGTGTGTATATGGTTACAGTTATATGGATAGAGGGCATAGGTTGAATTTGTTGGGAAGGGAGAATACTCAAGGGATGAAATTATGAGGTGAGAGAGGAAAGTGGCAAGAGGAGATGGGGAGAGCAGAAGAAGCAAGGGGAAGTGGTTGCAAAGGAGGGGGAGAATAAGGAAGGCTAAAAAGGCAAAACCACATTCACATTGAATTTGGTTCAGGGAGAAAATGACATACATACTAAATGGGATATCTCAACCTGCAGCAGGATAGGGGGAAGGGGGATGGGAGGAGGGATGATGGATGGGAGGGCATCCTTGGGGTGAGGGGAGTTGGAAGTACCCACTATAGAAGAGGGACAGGATCATGTAGGGAATGGACCAGGTGGGGGTGGGATGAGTGGGAGGGAATTATAAGCAGCCTTGTACAATATATCTACTATGATAATGTTTTGCATAGCTAGACATGTACAACATATACTGAATTACTTATATCCCAAGAAGGAATGGGTGACAAGGGAGGAAGGAAATGGATCTGAAATTCAAGGTCGTAACATTAAATGTTTCAAATATATATATAAATACTATTATTAATACTCTTTTGCCTATAATTGGGAGATAAGATGTGCAGGCATTGGGACACAAAGATTCATCTTCCTCTAATGGAAAAGTCGATGGGGGTATGGGAGAAGGTATGGGAGAGAGCAGATTGGAGGAAGCGATATCTTGTGGGACTGCTATTCTGGGAGGTTGGGTAGGGGAATAATGGGGGGAAAATGATTGTAAATCAAAATCTGGTGGAAATGAATGATGTAAAACAGAAGTTAATAAAGTATTTGTTTAAATTTAAAAAAAAATTTAAAAAAATACAAAAAAAAAATCTAACAGAAATCACATCGTTCTCTCAATAAATGGAAAAAAAGCTTTTGACAATACAGTAGCCATTGCTAATAAAACACTAGAGACTAGAAGAAAAAAAATGAGTTTTCCTAAAAATGATAAACAGTATCTAACTGGAACTATTAGCAAGCACTATGTGGAAAGGGATAAGCTAGAAGCATTCCCAGTGAGATCAGGGGTGAAACAGGAATGCCCATTATCACCACTATTACTCAGTATTATAGCAGAAATGATAGCTTCTGTTTTGTTTTGTTTTTATTTATTTTTAGTTTGCAACATTCAGTTCCACAGGCTTTTTCGGTTTGTTTGTATTTTTGTTTTTGTTTTTTGCTTTTGGAGGGCAGTTGGGGTTAAGTGACTTGCCTAAGGTCACACAGCTCTGTGTGTGTGTGTGTGTGTGTGTGTGTGTGTGTGTGTGTGTGTGTGTGTGTGCGCATTAAGTGTCTGAGTCTGGATCCAAACCCAGGTCCTCCTGACCCCAGGGCCAGTGTTCTATTCACTGCTAGAAAAGTTAGTTTTAACAATAACAATAACAAAAGTTAGTTTTGACAATAAGAGAAGAAAAAGAAATTGAAGGAATTAGAATAGGCATTAACAAAATAAAATTATCATTCTTTGCAGACAATATCATGGTATACTTGGAGAATGCTAGAGAATCCTCTAAAAGAAAAAAAAACATTCTTGAACTTATTAACAATTCTAGCAAAGTTGCAAAATATAAAATGTCACAAAAGTCATCAACATTTCTATATATTACCAAACAAAGTCCATCAGCAAGAGATAGAAAGATAAATTCCATTTAACGTAAATGTAGAGGAGCCAAGATGGTGTTGTAGAAAGAGGACTTCGCTGAGACTCTGGCTTCCACCTCTTCCAATACAAGTAATAAATGACTCTAAAAAATTTAGAGCTACAGAACCCACAAAGTGACAGAGAGAAACAAATCTTCCACTGAAGGCAGCTTGGCAGGCTGGCAGGAAGGTCTATCACACTGAGTTGGGAGCCCAGCCTCACATAAGCAGTTTTGGCCCCAGGGCAGACCCAACCAGCACCAAAAAGAACAAACTTCCAAGAGAGTGAATCACCAGCAACTGTGACAGTTTCCAGGCTTCTCAACCTATAAATGTAAAAAACAAAACAAAACACACCAACAAACAAGCAAAACAAAGTAAAAGGTTAGTGGGGAACTCTGCTGAAACAGTGGTGGATGGAAGAGCACAATCCCAACCCAGCTCCCAGTGTGAGAAGCAGCAGAGATGTGGTAGCTGAACTCCTTGGCTACCTCAGGAGCTCCTGGCCTGCAGATTGTAGGGGGACCAAGTGACCGTTCAGAGGGTAATCACTCTTTCTTTGACCTTCCTGAATCTATATCACAGTCTTGGGTTGTGGTCCTGGGGTGTGGCCAGGTGCCAGAGCTTATGGGGCCTGCAGTGAGGGCACCCTCCTAATTGCTCTGGCAGCTGCAAAAACCCCAGCAATTTTTAACAAAGCTCTCTCCACTATGAAAGCAGATGGCAAAGTCAAACAATTGACTGGCAACATGAGCAAGAAAAGGAAATGCAATCTACCATAGATTCCTTTTTCAGGGACAAAAACAATGAAAGCATGGAATGGGAGGAAGACAACAAAGTCAGAACCCATGCATCAAAAGCTCACAAGAAAAATATGAATTGGTTACAAGCCATGGAGGAGCTCAAGAAGGATTTAGAAAACCAAGTAAGAGAAATAGAGGAAAAAAATGGGAAGAGAAATCAGAATGACACCAGAAAATCAAGAAAAGTGGGTCAACAGCCTGAGTAAAGAAAATAACACCTTAAAAATAGAATATATCAAATGTCAAAGGAGGACCACAAAGCCACAAAGCCAAGAAGGAGAAAAATGGCTTAAAAAGGCAAAGTTGCCAGATGAAAAAAGAATTACCAAAACTCACTGAAGAAAATAATTACTTCAAAATTAATTTGGAGCAAATGAAAACTAATGACTTTATGAGAAATCAAGATATTATAAAAACAGATCCAAACAAACAAAAGAATACAAGGCAATGTGAAATATCTCATTGGAAAAACCACTGACCTGGAAAATAGTTCCAGGAGAGATAATTTCAAAATTATTAGACTACCTGACAGCCATGATCAAAATAGAGCCAAGACACATATGTATGTACAGAAAGGTGTATATGTGAGTGTGGGCATATATATGTATATGTATACATAGACAGAGGGCACAGGATAAGTGGAGTATGAAGGAAGCATATCTAAAAATAGAGGTAAGAGAGGAATATATTGGGAGAAGGAGAAAGGGAGAGATAGATTAGAGTAAACTATCTCATATAAAAGATGCAAGGGAAAACTGCTACAATGGAGGGGAAGGGTAGGAAGCTAAAAGGGAATGGGACAATCTTACTAACATTGAATTTGCCTTAATTTGACTTAACACACTCAAATGGGTATTGCCCTACAGGAAAATAGAGGGGAAGGGGATGGGGAGGTAATAGAAGGGAGAGCAGATAGGTAGAAAGGGTAGTTAGAAGCAAACACTTTTGAAAAGGGACATGGTCAAAGGAGAAAATAGAATAAAAATAAGTGAGGACTAGGATAGAAAATATGGAAATATAGTTAGTCACAGTATACCTACTATGGAAATATTTTGCATAACTACACATGTACAACCTATATTGAATTGCTTATCTTCCCAGTGGGAGTGGGTGATGAGGGAAGAAGGGAGAAAATCTGGAACTCAAAGTTTTCAAAACAAATGTGTATTAAAATGATTTTTTTTGTTTTTTTTCTATTTTTTACATGCAAGTGGGAAATAAGATATATAGGCACTGGGGTATAGAAATCCATCTTGCCTCAGTAGAAAGTTAGGGAGGGGTTTCAGGAGGATATAAGAGAGAATATATTGGGGAAAGAGGTATTCAGTAGGCTTGCTATTTTGGGGTCAGGATAGGGGGAAAATGGGGAGAAAAATTTGTAACTCAAAATCTTGTGGAAATGAATGCTGAAAACTAAAAATAAATAAATAAATTGTAAAAAAAAAATACCTGTAGAGAAATATAGTATTTGGGAGTCAAGCTGCCAAAAAAACAAACAAACAAACAAACAAAGAATTATATGAACAAAATAACAAAACACTTTTCACACAGATAATGTCAGATTTAAACAATTGGAAATAATATCAATTGTCATGGGTAGGCAAAGCTAATGTAACATAAATGACAATTCTACCTAAATTAATTTAATTATTCAGTACCACACCAAGCAAACTACCCAAATGTTATTATATAACTAGAAAAAATTTTAAAAATCATCCAAGAGAGCAAAAGGTCAATAATATCAAGAGAATTAATGAAAAAAAAAATGTAAAGAAAGTTGATATAGCAGTACCAGATCTAAAACTATGTGATAAAGTGTCAATCATCAAACTCTCTGGTACTAGTTATGAAATAGTGTGGAGAATTAGTGGAATACATTAGGTACAGAAGAAAGAGTAGTCAATGACTATAGTAATCTACTATTTCATAAACCCAAAGAATCCAGTTTCTGGGATAAGAACTCAATATTTAATAATGACTGGGAAAACTGGAACACATTATTTCAGAAACTACGCATAGATTAACATCTTATACTGTATACCAATATAAAGTTGAAATGGGTACATGATTTACACATAAAGTGTGATGCTACAAGCAAATTAGGAGAGCTCTAAGAGTTTTCCTGGTAGGTCTATGGAGAAGGGGAAAATATTCAACCAAACAAGGGATAGAGAATATTAGGAAATGCAAAATGGATAATATTGATTACTTAAATTAAAATGTTTTGCATAAAATACACAATGAAACTAAGGTTAGAAAGAAACTAGAAAGCTGGAAAACTTTTTTTTTTTAACAGCCAGTGTTTCTGATAAAGGGCTAATTTCTAAAATATATACATAACTGAGTCAAAATTACAGTAATATAAGTCATTCCTTAATTAATAAATGGTCAAAGATATGAACCAGAAATCTACAGATGAAGAATTAAAGCTATCCATAATCATATGAAAATATGCTCTAAATCACTATTGATTAGAGAAACAGAAAAGAAAACAACTCTGCAGTACGACCTCACATTTATCAGATTGGTTAATCTGACAGAAAAGAAAATGATAAATGTTGGATAAGATGTGGGAAAATTTAGATACTCATGCATTATTTTTGGAGTTGTGAACTGATACTACCATTCTAGAGAGCAGTTTGAATGTATGCCCAAATGCCTATAAAACTATACATTTGCTTTGGCCCAGTAATACCACTGTCTTCCAAGTAAAATGCAAATTTTGAACCCAAATATATATTTCAATTTTTCTTTATTTGATTTGTGATTTAGATGTTCTTACTGGTGGGATTTATTTTTTCTTCCCTGACTCCATTGACAAAAGACTTAGCTATTGCTCTTAGAATTGTGTTTTGGGCAAATTTCATGAGAAGATTATGCTTTTTTTTCCAAATGCTTTATTAACTTCTGGTTTATATCATTCATTTCCATCAGATTTTGAGTTACAATTTTTCCCCAATTTTCCCCTACCCACCACCCCAGAATAACAGTCATATAGGATATCCCCTCAACCAATCTGCTCTCTCCCACCTCTGCTCCCATACACCCTTTGACTTTTCCGGTAGGGCGAGGTGAATCCCCTCGACCCATTGCCTGCACATCTTATCTCCAAATTATATACAAAATAGTATTAATCATAGTATTTATATATTTTTTAAAAATTCGATTTTAAAAGGAAGATAAGCAACTAAGTATATGCTGTACATGTATAGCTATGCAAATCATTACCATCAGAGATATATTGTAAAAGACTGACTATATTTCCCTCCCTCCCATCCCATCTTCCACCTGGTCCACTCCCCACCTTGATCCTCTCCCTTTTCAAAAGTGGGTGCTTCCAACTTCTCTCCCCCTCAGCCCGCCCTCCCTTGTACCACCTTCCCAATCCCCCTCCCCCCAAGCTCCTGTAGGGTGGGACACCCTATTTAGTATGCATGTCATTCTCTCCCTAGTCCAAATTCAATGAGAATAACGTTTTGCCTTCCTGTTCCTCCCCTCCCCTGCAACCACCTTCCCCTGCCTCCTCTACACAAGACAGTTCACACCATTGTCTCTTCCCATTGCCCCTCACCCACATTATTCTCTCACCTCTTAACATCACCTTTTAAGTACCATCCCTTCCTATTAAATTCGACCTGTGCCCTTTATCTATGTATACCCAAAAACATATATACACACATTCACATATGTATTCATATGCCCATATACCCTTCTTCAACTATTTTAATATTGAGAAAAGTTTCACCAGTTACAGTTATTGTTTTTCCCTGTAGGAATGTAAATAGTTCAACTTTGATAAGTTCAAAGTGATTTCTTTCCCCTGTTTACCTTCTTTGTGTCATTTGGTGGGTTCTGGAGCTCCAGAGGTCGTTCATAGTCCCCCTTTTACAAAGTTTAAATGGTGTGGCCTGGAGCTCCAAGGAAGTGCTCTTTCTACTCTGCCATCTTGACACCACCCCCTATTTATCCTTTTAAAAAGGCCCAGAGAAAGACTTCTTGCAAAGCCTCTCTCATTTCTCATTGCTTAATCAATGGCTACTTTTTGGGCCCATTTTTTTCAACAGCATTGAATCTATTTAACAATATTATCAATTCACTCATAATTCTCTCTTTTAACTATGACAATAAGATTACAAAATCAAGAAATTGTTAAAATCCAAGGACAGTATGTCTTTGCCTTCCTCTGATCAATGGATCTGCAAAAACAAATGAAAAAGGGATTGGAATCAGGGTAGTTTGAGCAATGCTTTACTAATCCATGTGGCCTTTTAGATCCAAGTTGTATCTCTGCCACTTGGGTTATTTTGGGCAAGATGATTCACTTGGACTGGACTCAGTGTTCTTATTGGTAAAATGAGCCAGCTGGACTGGTTGACATCACAGGTTACACTAAGTTCTAAATCTGGGATGCTTTATTATTTAATATTCTATAATGTCTACTCATCCACATCCTTCAGAATCTTCTACTCTAAACCTTTTCATGTGCTGGTTAGTCCAGAGAACCCTGAAGGTTCAGAGAGAAAGGGATAAAAGAGAGATGGAAAAGAGGCAGAAATAAAGGAGACAGATAAATAAATAAATAGGAGGAAAAAACAAACTTTTTTCTTTTTGCTTTTTGGAGGGCAATTGGAGTTAAGTGACTTGCCCAAGGTCACCTGACTAGTTTTTGTGTTGTGTCTGAAGCCAGATTTGAACTCAGTTCCTCCTGACTCCAGGGCCAGTGCTCTACTCACTCTGCCACCTAGCTGCCCCCAAAAATGCATATTGAGAGGTATTATAGGAGCCCTTAATAACACCTCTGCTAGAGACCACTTCTATGACTCTGGTTAATAAGTGGAGATGATATATCATTCATCTGCAAGAATCACTAATGACAGAGGAAATTAGACATTGTTAGTCTATCTTGAAAGCATATGCTTCCCTGACAAAAAAAAGAATCACCTGGAATCTACTTCTCTGATTACAAAGTCTCATGAATTTTAAATGTGAGGTATTAAAGAGAAATAATGAAAGAGAGTGTAGATTAACTGGTTTTAGATTATAAGATTTTGTTTTTATGCCATATTTTAGGGAATATGACTCCTGGTAGAGCATATATTTCGAGGCAATTGAAAAGTGCTTCACAATGCTTTATAATGTAAGCAAAATAATACTGCTTAACCATCATCATCAATGACCAGAATTTGTTGAGGACCTGCTATGGGCAAGTGATACTTCAGTAACCAGAGCCAAAAAGAGTTCAAAGGCAAAACATGGTGACCATATATTGTAATCAATATGGCTTAGTGAATTTTAGCTCTAGATTTGGAGGTCTGCAAAATTGGGTTCAAATTCTACATTTTGATACTTAAAAGTCATGTGCTAATAGGTAAGATACTAAACAACTCTCAGTCTCAGGTTACCTCTCTAGAACAATAATTGGGGATAATGATATGTCTAATGCCATACTCACAGAGTTTTCGTGAAACACAAATTGTGTAATGTACAGAAGATGCTTTTTTCAAACATTAAAGTTCCTTAGAAACATTCATCATTGACAATATCATCATCATCATAATCATTAATTCTTAGTAGTATTGTATAACAATTTTATTATAAAATGTGAAGATGCTGTGCCATAAAAGATAATAAATATATGATAGTGAATTGTCATATGAGAAATTTGTAATGATAATATGAAGAATAGCTATCATTTGCACAGCTTTTTGAACTGGTCCATGTGTATTCCTTATGTGAACTCATTTGAAAGTCACAGCAGCTCTGGAAACAAGTGCTGCAGGTGTTATTTATTCCCTTCATTTTACAGGTGTTTAAAAGGCTCAAGGCAATTAAAGCACTTGCCCAGGGTAACACCACTAGAAAGCATCTTAAGGAGCATTTGAACTGAGGACTTCTTGACACAAAATTCATCATTAATTGCATAGTGCCTCTACCACTACAGCTATGCATGAGATGCTAAGGTTAATGGAAAGTTGATATGGCTAGAAAAAACAACTTCCCAATGACTTTTGACAAAAATTTATTTTATTCACACCCACACTATCAGTAACAAAGTGGAACTGTGTAATGTCAAATTAAAAGCATTCCTTGCTGCATAGTATGTGTTAATGTTATTTGTAGGCCATTCCAAATGTTTCAGAGACACATCCAAGACAAATTACAACTTCCATGGTCCACCAACTGGAATTAAAGTAGATAAGTGAATTACCAAGTTCTACTTTGTTCTTTTGAGGTGATGGCTCAGCATAGATGTTAAAGCAGTCCCAACTTGCCCCTCATCTCATGTATCTATATCAGTGTTACAAAGCTTCTGGCCTCAGGGCCACATGCGGCCTTTAGGTACATAGGTGTGGCCTTTTGACTGAATCCAATGTTCACAGAACAAATCCTTTTACTAAGGATTAATAGTTTTATACACAGTGGGGCATAAAAGCTGGAAGAATCCAGGATCCTGAATAGGAAAATTTGGATCAAGTTCTCTCTTATTAGTAAGAGAGCAGAAGTGCATTGTTTCTGAGGATTTGGTCTTAAAAAAAAAAAAAAAACAATGACTGAAAATAGTACTTCAGTGCTAATAAAACCAGCCAATGTGATCTGACATGATGAAATTCCATGTGGACCAACTGGAATCCAAAGGGAAAAAAATGAAAATAAACATGGGTTATATCTATTAACAAATAGGAAAGGAATCAATGTGGAGACAAGTCAAATGATTTTGCCACTAGATTGTCAAGGGAAGAGTAATGATAAAAATGCAGTGAATATTCATATTAAATATATAGGTTTTTTTTTTTCATTTACAAAGTCCCCAGTAGCACACAACAGTGACAGCAAATCCCAAAGCTTTTGCTTTAATCTTTCTGAATAGAAGTAAATTCCTGGACATTGTCAGAAATTAGGGAGAATCAGACTATACATCAACTGTAGCTCTTCTCATCACATCTCATTCTTCAAATCAAACTTCATGAATAATTTGGGTGCTTGATTTAATAAAATTTTACTTCTCAATATTGGGGGCACTAAAACAAGTCTGCTGCCTTATCTATACCTTATTTAGACTAATACCCAAACAAACAGAATGTTGTTTTTTTTTTTTATTTTATCTTCCTTGGAATCTGTTCATTTTTTATGTTGTAGCACATTTAAGTAACAAAAGTCATGGAAATGCCCAAGCAATACTTTCTGATTCCACTTATATTTTTTCTTGGAGATTAAATGCATCCAATTAGAAGATGGCAGAATAGAAATAATACTGTCATGCAGCTCCAGCTCCCACCACTTCCAATTTATATAAAAGGAGACTCTGAAAAAGCTCTGGAGCTATAGAACCCACAAAATGACACAGAGAAGCTAATGCCCTGCTGAGGAGAGCCTGGCAGCCCTGCAGAGAGTGGCCAGCACAGTGCTCTGGGAGCCAAGCCCAGGCCCACATGAGTTAGAGGTTTTAGCCCCAGGGCAGCTGGACCAGCAACCAGCTCGAGGGCCTCCAGAACACCAGTAGCTGTGGTGTATCTAGAATTACAAACACAGAAATGCCAAGTACAAAGTGAGAGGTCGGTGCAGTATGGAGTTTGCGATTAGTGGGGAGAGCACCTCAGCCTCTTTCCATGGGGGAGAGAAGCCTCTGAGAACTTTAGCACAGACACAGCTACATGGCAGCTTCAGTTCCTGGCCTGTAGACTGTGGGGGAACCAGGCTATCAGTGTTGGGAGTAAGCACTATTGCTTTACCCTTCTTGGATCTGGATTGCAGTCTGGGGTGGAGGTCTTGGGGTGTGTGTCCAGATAGCCAGAGTGTGTGGAGGCTTCAGAGAGGGCACCCAACTAATACCTCAGAAACCTGAGAAAACCCCAGCTTTGGGGATGGAAGTTCCCCTGGCTGGTGGCAAAGTCCTACTGTGGCAACAAGCCCAAATGTCAAGTAATTGAGTGGCAACATGCCTAGGCAAAGGAAACAAAATAAACAGAAAATGCAACATTAGACTTCTATTTGGGGGGCAAAGTGGATCAAAGCATGGAACAGGAGGAGGACTGTGAGGTCAGAAATCCTGCACCAAAAGCCCCAAATGAAAATACAAGCTGGCTACAGGCTATAGAGGACCTTAAGAAGCAGATAAGAGAAGTGGGGGGAAATTGGGAAGAGAAATGAGAAAGATGCAAGAAAAGTATGAAATGAGAGTCAACAGCTTGACTGAGGAAAATAACACCTTAAAAAATAGACTAACTCAAATGGCAAAAGAGGCTCAGAAAGGCAATGAGGAGAAGAATGTCTTAAAATGCCAAATTTGCCAGATGGAAAAAGAATCTCAAAAGTTCACTGAGGAGATTCATTCCTTCAGAGTTAGACTGGAGCAAATGCAAGCTAGTTACTTGATGAGAAATCAAGATGCTGGTAAGCAGATACAAACAAATGAAAGAATAGAAGGCAATGTGAAATATCTCATGGGAAAAATCACTGACCTGAAAAATCAGTCCAGGAGAGATAATCTAAAATAACTGGTCTACCTGAAAACCATGATCAAAGAAAGAATCTAGAAATCATTCTTCAAGAAAATCTCAAGAAAAATTGCTGATATTTTAGAAGCAGAGGGCAAGATAGAGGTTGAAAGAATCTACGCATCACCTCCTGAAAAAGCTTCCAAAAAGAAAACTCCTAGGAATATTACAGCCAGGTTCCAGAATTTCCAGCTCAAGGAGAAAATATTACAATCAGCCATGAAGAAACAATTTCAATATTGTGGAAACACAATCAGGAAAACACAGGATCTGGAAGCTTCTCCACTGAGGGATTGAAGGGTATGGAATATTATATTCTGGAGGGCAAAGGAGCTGGGATTAAAACGAAGAATCATCTACCCAGCAAAACTGAGTATCATGTTTCAGGGGAAAATATGGTCATTCAGTGGAATGGAGGTCTTTCAAGCATTCTTGGGGAAAAATTTCAGAGTTGAATAGAAAATTTGACATTCAGACACAAGAAGGAAGAGAGGCTTGAGAAGGTAAACAGGGAAAAGAAATCATAAGTAATTTATCAAAGTTGAACTATTTGCATTCCTACATGGAAAAATGATAACTGTAACTGAGGAAACCTTTCTCAGTAAGAAAACAGTTGAAGGTGGTATATGGGTATATAAATACATATGTGAATGTGTGTATATATGTTTACAGTTATACATAGAGGGCACATATCAAATTTAATAGGAAGGGATGGTAGTTAAAAGGTGAAATTAAGAGTTGAGAAAGGAATATAATGAGAGGACATGGGAACAGACTCATATAGAAGAGGCAAGGGGAAATGATTACAAGGGAAGTTAAGAACAGGAAGGTAAAAAGGCAAAACCTTATTCTCATTGAATTTGGCTCAGGGAGAGAATGACCTACGTACTATATAGGGTATCTCATCCGACAGGAGAGTAGTTGGGAAGTGGATGAGGGGAGTATGATGGAGGGGAGGGGAGGTTGGAGGAGAGGGAAGTTGGAAGCACCCACTTTTGAAAAGGGACAGGATCAAAGTAAGGAATAGAGCAAGTGGGAGGTTGAATAGGAGGGAGGGAAATATAGTCAGTCTTTTATGATATATGTATTAGGGTAATATTTTGCATAGCTATTACTGTACAATATATAATGAACTGCTTCTCTTCCCAAGAAGAGTGGGTGACAAGGGAGGAAGGAAATGAAACTGTCATTCAAATTTTAAAATAAAGTGCTTTAAAAATATTAAATACTATTTTACATATAATTGGGAATAAGATATACAGGCATTGGGGCACAGAGATTCACCTTGCCCTACTGGAAAAGTCGAAGGGGGTATGGGAGAATATATGGGAGAGGGCAGATTGGATTGGATGAGGGGATATCTTGTGGAACTGCTATTCTGAGGTGGTGGGTAGGGCAAAACTTGGGTAAAAATTGTAACTCAAATCTGGAGGAAATGAATGATATAAACCAGAAGTTAATAAAGCTTTTGAAAAAAAAATTCATCCAATTAATGAAAATTAATGTGGAAAAATCATATTATTTTGTCATTTTTTAAACGAGTGAATCAAAAGAATTAAGGCAGAAAGATATTAGAGAAATAGCAAACAATAGACTTCTTGTGCAGTCAGTTTCAGTCATGTCCGACTCTTCATGAGCCCATTTGGAATTTTCTTTGCAAGAATACTGGCGTGGTTTTCCACTTCCTTCTCCAGTTCATTTTACAGATTAGGAGAGATAGGCAAACAGTTTTAAATGGCTTGTGCAGGGTTAAGTGATTTGCTGGAGCTCATAATTATCTGAGGACAGATATGAAATCAAGAGGACTTATTTTGACTTCATGATCATCAGTCTATCCATTGAGTCACCTAGCTGTCCTTTAAATAGACTCTTCAAAATGTTTAATAATGCATTTTGATATATCAATATGAATGGAAAAATTAAAGAAAAAACAAAGAAATATTCTATTTCTTAAAAATAAACACAGTTTGATTTTACCTTCCTAATGGACTGAACTAGATGCATAAAATATTTTTGATTGATCTATCTTGCTATCTTGCACCTGGCCTTAAATAATGATCACTTCTTATTCTCATGAGAGAAGATGGGACAAGGGGTTATTGCTAGAACCATTATTAAACTTCCAACCAATCATGTTGTTTCCTGCACCTCACCTTTTTAACCAGTCATTCTGCCCCAGTCCCATGATGTCATCTACCCTGATCTGTTCTTTGATTGTTATTTCCCAAAACATATGTAAGGGAAACTTTGCCTTTAATTTTTTTTTTCAGGGTCTTCTGTATAAATGGAGGCAAACCATTTATCCACTTACTAACAGGAAGCATTCTCCTGCTTATAAATGATATCAATGTTGGAGATCTGCCTCAGTTTACTTTTATGTTAAATTTAAATTGTGACACAATCAAATCTTTTTTATGACAAAAATATGGTGCTGATACCTTCTCCAGGAAGAGAAAAAAATAAAGAGAACTTTAGACAAATCCCCATAACGAATATTGATGCAATCATTTTAAGTAAAATATTAGTAAGGATTTTACCACAATATATCACAAAAATCATACATTATGACAAGGTGGGGTTTAGACCAGGAATGTGGGGTTGGTTCAATGTTGAGAAAATTTCTACATAATGTAACATATCAATGAAAAACAAAAATATTTAAATCAATAGAAGCAAAGAAGCTTTTAACAAAATACAATTCTATTAAAAACATTAGAGAAAATAGGAATAAGTAGAGCTTTTAAAAATATTTCTCTAAAACCATCAGCAAACATCTGTAATAGAGACAAGCTAGGAGACTTCCCTCTAAGATTAGAAGCTAAACAAATATACCCACTATCATTACTATTATTCAGTACTGTATTAGAAATGCTAACTATAGTAATAAGAGAAGAAAAATAAATTGAAGGAATTAGAATAGACATTGAAGAAACAGAAGTTTCACTGCTGAAGATGAAATGAACTAGATGCTGGTGTGTCAACCACAAAATCTAGTTGAAATAATTAACAGCTTCAGTAAAGTAGCAGGATATAAATTAAAACCACATAAATTATCATTTCTATATATTCCCCACAAAGTCCAGTACCAAGAGATAGAAAAAACAAAATTCCTTTTAAAATAACCATAGACAATAGAAACTTATTTGTAGTCTACTTGCCAAGACAAACTCAGGAAACATATGACCACAATTATAAAACATTTTTTCACTCAAATAAACCCAGATATAAACAACTGGAGAAATATGAATTGTTCATGTGCAACCCAAACCCATATACAAAAATCATCATTGTATCCAAATGTATTTATTTATTCAGTGCCATACGAATCAAACTATTAAAAACATTACAAAGGTAGAACAAATCACACATCTAGAAGAACATAAGTGCAAGTAAATCAAGGGAATTTATTTTAAAAATGTGAAGGAAAGAGGCCTGGCAATACCAGATCTCAAGCTCCATTATGAAATAGTAATCATCAAAACAGCCTAGCACTGAATAAGAAAGATAATGATGATTCCGTGGAATTGATTTAGGTACAAAAAGCATGGTAGTAAAAACAAAACATGGTAATTTAGTGTTTGATAAAACAAAAGATCCAAGCTTTAGGACACGATCTCACTATTCCCAAAAATTAGCTTGGAAAATTAGAAAGCAGTTTGGGAGAAACTAAATATGGACTAACATCTAACACAATATACCATGATAAGGTTGAAATGAGTAAATGATTAGACATAAAGGATGATACAATAAACAACCTAGGGATATATGGAAAAGTTCACCTGTAAGATTGTGGAAAAGGGAAGAGAAAGAGAGAGAGAGAGAGAGAGAGAGAGAGAGAGAGAGAGAGAGAGAGAGAGAGAGAGAGAGAGAGCATATTATATGGTATAAAATGAATAGTTTTAATTACACTAAATTTTAAAAAAATGTACAAAGAAAACCCAATGGATCCAAATTAGAAGGAAACCAGAATACTTAGGGAAAAAATCTTTACGAGTGTCTTTGATAAAGGGCTATTTTCACCCCTAATACATAGAGAACAGAATCAAATTCATAAGAATATGTTATTTTCCAAGTGACAAATGGTCAAAAGATTTGAACAGGCAGGTTTCAGAAGAAATCTAAGTCATTAATAGTCACATTAAAAAATCTCTAAATCACTAATTATTAAAGAAATGCAAATTAAAACTTTAAGGTAACTCCTCAAACCTACCAGGTTGGCTAATATGTCAGAAAAAGGAAATTACAAAAATGAATGGATATGGAAAAATGGCCAAACAAATTCATTGATGTGGGAGTTATAAACTTATCCAATAATTCATTTGGGAGAGCACTTTGAAATTATGTCCAGAGGGTCATAAAACTGTGAATGTTCTTTGACCCAGAAATACTGTTAATAGGTTTATATCTAAAAGAATTGTTTTTTTAATTTTTTTTTTTAGTTTTCAACATTCATTTCAAGAAGAATTTGACTTACAAATTCTCTCCTGGTCTCTACCGTACCCCCATAACAAAACTGCAGGGTACTGAATACCGCTTCCCCCAATCCCTCCCCCAACATTCTTATGGGGCAAGATGGATTTGTGTAACCCCATTACCTGTATATCTGATTTCCCAGTTGCATATGAAAAACAACTTTTTAACATTTGTTTCAAAAATTTTGAGTTCCAGATATTTTCCCTTCTTCCCTCCTCACGCAACCCCACTGGGAAGACAAGCAATTCAATATAGGTTATACATGTGAAGTTATGAAAACATTTCCATAGTAGAAATATTCTGAAAGACTAGCTATATTTCCCTCCATCCTATCCCTCCCCTCATTTATACAATTTTCTCTCTTGACCCAGTCCCTTTTCAGAAGTGTTTGCTTCTTACTAAACTCTCCCCCAATCTACCCTCCCTTCTATCATCCCCCCTCTTATCCCATTCCCCCTATGTTGCTGTAGGGTAAGATACCCAATTGAGTGTGGATGTTATTTCCTCCTTAAGCCAAATTCAACAAAAGCAAGATTGATTTATTCCCTTTCACCTTCCCGCTCTTCCCCTCCATGGTAACAGTATTCTCTCTGATGTGAGATAATTTACCCTATTCTATATCTCCCTTTCTCTTTCTCCCAATTATTCCTCTTTCACCTCTTAATTTTAGTTGTTAGATACCATCCCTTCATATTAAACTCATGCTCTGCCATCTGTGTATACATGTATATACATATATACACATAGACATATGTATATACACACACAACCTCCTATACATACACATAAAACATACATACATATCTATATCATCTATCTATCTATCTATCTATCTATCTATCTATCTATCTATCTATCAATCTATCTATCTTCATACCTACCTACCTACCTACACATGTATTCCCTTCAACTATCCTCATACTGAGAAAAGTCTCATGAGTTACAATTATTATTTTTCCATGTAGGCATGTGAATAGTTAAAATTTAATAAGTTCCTTATGATTTATTTCCTGTTTATATTCTCATGCTTCTCTTGCTTCTTGTATTTGAAAGTCAAATTTTCTGTTCAGCTCTGGTCATTTCATCAAGAATGCTTGAAAGTAGGGGCGGCTAGGGGGCGCAGAGAGTAGAGTGCTGGCCCTGGATTCAGAAGGACCTGAGTTCAGACCTGGCCTCAGACACTTAATGCTCACACAAACCAAAACCTAGCTGTGTGACCTTGGGCAAGTTACTTAACCCTAATTACCCTCCAAAAAGCAAAAAAAAAGAAAAAAGAAAAAAGAATGCTTGAAAGTCCTCTATTTCAGGTGGGGTGTGTGGCAGAGCCAAGATGGCGGAATAGAAACAGCAATTCCAAGGTGCTCTCCCCCCCGACCACTTCCAAACCACATAAAAGGGGACTCTGAACAACTTCTGTGGCTTTCATGTTTCAGGGGAAAATATGGTCATTCAGTGGAATAGAGGACTTTCAAGCATTCTATAGGAAAAAAAAAGAGAGTTGAATAGAAAATTTGACATTAACACACAAGAAGCAAGAGATGTTTGAGAAGGTAATCAGGGAAAAGAAATAAAAAGGAACTTATCAAAGTTGAACTATTTACATTCCTACATGGAAAAAACAATAACAGTGACTGATGAAACCTTTCTCAGCATGAAAATAATGGAAGAAGAGTATATGGGCATATGAATACATATGTGAATGTGTGTATATTATGTTTACAGTTATACATGGATAGAGGGCACAGGTTGAATTTGGTGGGAAGGGATGATACATAACGGGTGAAGTTATGAGGTGAGAGAGGAAAGTAGCAAGAGGAGATGGGGAGAGACAGGGTAGGGTAAACTCATGTAGAAGAAGCAAGGGGAAGTGGTTGCAGGGGAGGAGAAGAACAGGAAGGCCAAAAGGCAAAATGATATTTTCATAGAATTTGGCTCAGGGAGAGAATGACATACATATTAAATGAGATATCTCACCCTGCAGGAGAGTAGGGGGAAGGGGGAAGAGAGGGGGGATGATGGAGAAGAGGGCATTCTGTGAGGAGGGGAGGTTGGAAATACCCACTATTGAAGATTGACAGGATCAAAGTAGGGAGTGGATCAGGTGGGGGGTGGGATAGGTGGGAGGGAATTATAAGCAGCCTTTTACAATATATCTTCTATGGTAATGTTCTACATAGCTACACATGTACAACACATACTGAATTACTTATCTTCCCAGAGGGAATGGGTGACAAGGGAGGAAGGGAATGGATCTGAATTTTGAAGTTTTACAATTAAATGTTTCAAATATATTTAAATACTATTATTAATACAACTTTCCTTGTAATTGGGAGATAAGATGTTCATGTATTGGGGCACAAAGATTCACCTTGCCCTAATGGTAAAGTCGAAGGGGGTATGGGAGAAAATATGGGAGAAAGCAGATTGGATGAGTGGACATCTTGTGGGGCTGCTATTCTGGGGTGGTGAGTAGGGGGAAAATGGGGGAAAAATTGTAATTCAAAGTCTGTTGGAAATGAATGTTCTAAACCAGAAGTTAATAAAGTATTTTTAAATAAAAAAAAGAAAGCCCTCTATTTCATTGAATATCCATATTTTCCCCTGAAGTATTATACTCAATTACACTGGGTAGGTGATTCTTGAGTTTAATCCTAATTCCTTTTTCCTCCAGAATATCATATTCCAAGCTCTTCAGTCCCTCAATGTAGATACTGATAGATCTTGTGTTATCCTGATTGTGTTTCCACAATGCTCAATTTATTTCTTCCTGACTTCTTGTAATATTTTCTCCTTGACCTGGGAACTGTGGAATTTGCATATAATATCTCTCAGAGTTTTCTTTTGGACATCTTTTTTAAAGGGTAATCTGTGGGTTCTTTCAATTTCTATTTTGCCCTCTACTTCTGGATTATCAGGGAAATTTTCCTTGAGAATTTCTGAAAGATGATGTTTAGGTTTTTTTTTTTTATTATGGCTTTTAAGTAGTCCAAAAATTATTAAATGATCTCTCCTGCATCTATTTTCCAGGTCAGTGGTTTTTCCAATGCAGTATTTCACATTGCCTTCAATTTTTTTTTTCCATTTGTTTGCATCTGTTTTATAATATCTTGATTTCTCATAATTTCATTAGCTTCTATTTGCTCCAATCCAATTTTGAAGGAATTATTCTCTTCAGTGTGTTTTTGAAATCCCTTTTCCATCTGACCAAATTGGTTTTTAAGGTATTCTTCTTCTCTTTGGCTTTTGGGGTCTCTTTTGACATTTGACTTTGTCTATTTTTTTTTTTTTACTTTTTGGAGGGAAATTGGGGTTAACTGATTTGCCCAAGGTCACAAGGCTAGTTTTTGTCTTAAATGTCTGAGGCAGGATCCAAACCCAGGTCCTTCTGACTCCAGGAGCAGTGCTCTATTCACTGTGACACCTAGTTTCCCCAACTTAGTCTATTTTTAAAGATGTTATTTTCTTGTATCTTTCTCATTTCTCTTCCCCAAATACTAGTCCCAAAGTCCATAGGGCACTAACCTCTCACTTTGTCCTAGGCATATCTGTGCTGATGGTTCTGGAATCGCCACAGCTACTGGTGTTCTGGAGTCCCTCCAGCTGGCTGCTGGCCCAGCCGCCCTGTTGCTAAAACTGCAACTACATGGCCCTGGGCTCGGCTCCCAGAGCACTGTGCTGTCGGTTCCCAGCACACTGTGCTGCCTGCTCTAGCGCTATGCTGGGCACTCCCTGCAGGGCTACTAGGCTGTCCGCCGCAGGAAGTTAGCTTCTCTGTGTCGTTCTGTGGGTTCTGGGGCCCCAGAAGTTGTTCATAGTCCCCTTTTACATTGTTTGGAGGTGGTGTGTGGCAGAGCACCTTCGGAGTGCTGTTTCTACTCCATCATCTTGGCTCTGCCCCCTGCTTTGTTATTCTTTAATCTATTAGTCCATCAGGATATGGCAAAAATCACCCTCTATTAACAAGTCTTACTTTCATCTACTGCAGGATTGTTTTTTTTTTTAATTTAAGTTTAAGATGATTGCTGAGTCCAGTGTTCATCAAAAATAATCTCTTAAAAACTAATCCAATTTCTCCTTCTCATTAGAGTTTTTCCCTTCATTTCTTTATGATGTTATTTCTTTATAGCTTATGTCCCTCCTCAGCTGAGTTTACTTGGAGCATTTTAACTCATTGACTCATATCTATATTTTCTCTCAACTCTTTAAAATCTGCTTTCCCAAGATCAATCATGCCCTCCTCTGACTGTTTTTAGCATGATTGTGATAGGTTCCCTCTCTTTGTCTTTCAAGGATCTAGGAGAAAATAATCTTTCCATAACATTTCTTTCCCAAGATTATAGCATTATTGATTTAGAAAAGGAAGCACATTTGAAGGCAATATCAAATCTAAAGCTCATCACTTCACAGATGGGAAAATTGAGATATGGGGCCAAGTGAACTGCCCAGACAATCTAGTTAAGGTTAACCTAAGGTATTATTTGAGCCAGTTACTTCCTGACACCAAGTCCACTCCACTCCACTATCTCTCATTTCTAGGATAATGATGAGGCCCTCCTTGCTCATTAGAATAAGATCCAAGGAAAATTCCCTTTAGAATGTTCTGCCTCTGCCAAATAATATTTGTACGATTCTGGAGAAATTTCTAACCATCCAGCATCCAGAAAAGGTACAGAAGTGTTACTGATTTGCACTAGCTGATGATATTCTCATGGAAACAATTTTTCACGTTGCTAAGATCATCATATGTCTAAAACAAACCAAACAATTGAACAAAAATCTCTTCTAGCTTGTGATGATTTGAAAAAAGCTTTCTTCATTCATGACAGATCCATTACAATCCTCTCAGACAAAATCACAGTGGGAGAAGACAAGAGGAGAGGTTTGAGCCTTGGGTCATTAGGGAGCGAATTTCTTATGTAAATATGTGTGTCTGTGTATCTGTGTAAGGACACATATATACATACATGTATACATATATATCGACACACATATGCACATACATTCACATAAGCAAATTTTGCTTAAAAAGGACATAAAACTTTTCCTGAATGCTTATGATTCATACCACAATGATTTTTTTTTAATTATTTGAAATGCTTTAACCAAAGGGCTAGATTCAGAAACTCATTATCATTTCATTTGACCCATTTCTCCCAGTTCCTCTCCGCATTCATTTGACTCAAAGTGCACCATTTCACTTTAATGTATATATGCTCTCAGAAATCAAACCATTTTTAGAATCCTCCTGTCAATTTCAGACAAAATGGGTGCACATTTCCAACTCAAATGTCAACTCTATGCTATTACCTCTGGCAGAAAATTTATATAGACTCTGGCTCTGCTCTGCTCTCATTTAATGCGCGGTGTTTAAAGAATACTCCTTTAACTTGGCATCCCCTTGAATGCTGAAATCCATCTATCTTGCTCCAACGTTACCCCATGAAAGCATGTGATCTTTAGTCCCTTCTTCATAAAGAGAAGAAAATGCTGTCTTATTTTGAGGCAGACTGCCTGTGATGTACATCCTTTCTTACCGCCCAACAATAATAAAGATGGAAAGAGAGGAAACAATTAAGAATCCTCTGGCTGTGTTTCTTTCTCTCTCCCTCTCCCCAAATCCATCGTATTCATACGAGGACATACACCTCTTCAATCACTCCATAACCTGTCTGCTACTTTGAAACCTCCAATTCATTCTGTGGTTTTACAACATAATTTACACCCTGCCTAAGTCTACCAGAGAAAATAGTGCAGTCCACTCTTCCGGACCCTTACGTTTCTCCATAGGAGAAAAAATAAACCTGAACATCTTAGGCCAAAGGAGAGTTAAGGTCAAATCCATTCAATATCACTTTCTTTATTCTTTTATTCCATCACTTTTTGAACATGGGAAACCTTGCAAATCTAGAAGGGTGAGAGACAACCTATTCAATCCCTGTTCTGATTCCAGACAAGTACACAGGAGTGGAGAAAAATATGCTTCTTGTCTTATTATGGGAGTGAAGAGAAAGGAGAGTTCTTTGCCTTTCCCCCTCCAAACAAAGAACATTTTTAAAAATCATGCAATACTGTGTGTATTTATTAAGTGAAATGATTTAAGTCACATCCAGACATATTATCTTATTATTTTTTTGAAAAACTTTATAGAAATGATTATTACATTTATTCAGGAAGAATTTCAATGAAAATTTTACTTAGTGGCTCAGGTTACTGTGACACAGCCAAGCTTCTTGGGAGGATGCAAAAGAGCAGACGATTTGATACTTAATTAAATGATTACTTTATTTGCATTTATCTAATCAATAGTGATTTAGAGCACCTTCTGTTTACTTTAAATGCTATTTTTTGAAGTTACTTCGGTGAAAGTTACTTAATCTCTCTAAATTGCTTATTATTCACCTGAAAAAGAAGGGGTTTTAAGTAGGTGAAGTCTCACATCTCTTCTACCTCTAAATCTGTGACCTTAAATTTTTTCTTGCTAAACTTTCCACCCTTTTGTTATGATAATCTTTAACCTTTAGTATACTTTTATAACATGATTCCTGCTCTTGGGTTTGGGGCATTCTGAAAGTAAGTATGGCATGATGGAAAGAGTCAGAGGATCTGCATCCTACCTTTGGAGCCTAATCTAATCACTTAAAATTCTTGGGTCTCAGTTTACTTATCTGTAAAAACAAGAAGTTTGGATGTGATGACCTCTGAGGTCCCTTGTACATTTAGAAATGTGATGCTATAATCCCGAGTTGACAGATAAATAGAAGAACACACCACTGGCCAAGGAAAGGAAGAACTGAAGGAAGGATGGAGGGAAGGAAGGAAGAAAAAAGATAGATGCAGGGAAAAAGAAAGAATGAAATGAGCAACAGAAAGGGAACAAGCTGTGTGTGAGGAAAGGGATATTCTAGGTGGCTGTCAGTATTATTACCTACTGTCTCCAAAATAGCAAATTATCTAGAAAGTCTCAAAAAAACCCACTTACTAGGCTTTTAAAACATGCTCATTCTATTCAATGGGATCACCAGAACAGGTAGCTGAAAATTTATCTGCACAAATGAGAAAGAATCACCGCCTTTGCTTTGTACTCCTCTACTCTTATTGTCTCCCAAGACTTTGTCCTTTATCTTCTCTCTTTTATCACTTTATCTCCTATTCTTTTTTTATACTGACTCCTTGGAGCAGAATTCAGTTCCACAACTTTAACAATTATTTCTTTGTTCCCTTTCAACTTTTCTCCTTCCATTAACTGCTAGTTTCCCCTGAGTCCACCTATTCTGTAGTTTTCTTGAATATATTGTTTCCTTGTATGTATTCTCTTTCCTAAGATTGATTCCATTTAGATCAAATTTCAAAATCCAATTCCGTTCTCATCTTTGGAATTGATTGTGTGACATGAGAGATGCTGGGAAAGGACCGCCCAGTATGGTTTGCCTGCAATCCAAGTAAGGGCTGTGCTTTATGAACAAAGCAGAAATGCAGTAGCTCAAAAGAAATGGGAGATGCACAAAATGAAAGACACCTCTAGCGCAAATGTCACATGGTCTCTTTGTGCTTGAGCCATGGTACAGCATTCTGAGCTAGTACTGGTCAGAGGAACCACAGTTGGTCACTCCAACTTGGCTCTACATTGGTGCTGCTCTTCCCGGCCTCTTTGAGAATGGAAGTATGTGTGGGGGAAGTGAAAACTTCTTAGAACTTCTCTCCCCCTTCCCCCACTCCTTTTGCCATTAATCAGCAGTAAGCCCTTTCAGGAGGCTTTCAGATTTCCTGCCTCTGAGGGCCCCTCCTCCTATCTACTGGGGTGGGGGGGTCAGGGACATCCCAAGCTCCCTTCTCCCCATTGCTTTGGGACTCTCCCCGCCTTTTCCCTTGTTGTCAATCAGAACCTTGGCGAGCTCCTCTGTTGTTTACCATTGGGGAAGATTTTCAAGCCTAGACTTGAATCCACCTTCCAAACAGTGGGAGAAGGGAAACATTAGGGTATAGATTCTTGTTCTGCCATTTGTAAAGCACCTCTTCCTCATGTTCAGTCATGGGGAAGACCGCCCTCTTCACCCAGGGAAGAGAATAAATTCCTCTTCCTATTCTAAGAGATATCTGTGTTCTTGATTAAATTTTGGATGAGGTTTTCCATCACAAACAGAAGAAAGCAAACAAATAATCTTTCATCTGACAGTGAATCCCTTGAGGGCAGGGAATGTTTTGGATTTCTATGAAACTCCTGGCCTCTACCTACTTAGAACTAATAAAGTACTTTATAACTTCTTAACGTCTAATTGCTACTCTATCCCTGCCTAATCCTGGGATCTCCTATACTTTTTCAGGTTCCAACATATTCAGATCCCTCTTGTTTGTCTCAATTCTTTACTTGGGCAAAGACTGGAAGCAAAGGGAAAACTTGCCTCAGAATCATTAAGTTTCTACCACTCCCATTTGCTGATATCAGAATTAGCCTTCTGAGGAACTTGGGGGACTGAAACAGTGGTAGCATTTCCTGAAGCTGTTTGTTCAGGTTCTAGGCTGTGCAAGGGTTGTCAAGTGGATGCATTGTAAAGTTTTACTTTAAGATTCAATCTAAGCGGGGGATGGAGCCAAGATGGCAGAGTAGAAACAGGACTTCCAAGGTGTTCTCACCCACACCACTTCAAAATCATGTAAAAGGGGAATCTGAACAACTTCTGGAGCTACAGCACCCACAGAATGACACAGAGAAGCTAACCATCCACTGAGGACAGGCCAGCAGCCCTGCAAGGAGTGGCCAGCACAGTGTTCTGGGAGCCCACAGGGTAGCACTCTGGGAGCCAAGCCCAGGTTCATGTGGGCCCCAGTTTTAGCCCCAGGTCAGCCAGGCCAGCAGCCAGCTGGAGGGACCCCAGAACACCAACAGCTATGGCGATCCCAGAATTATTAACACAGACATGCCTAGGACAAAGTGAGAGGTTAGTGCCCTATGGACTTTGAGACCAGTATTTGGGAAAGTGTCAGCTTCTTCCCCTAGGGGCAAGAAGCAACTGAGGAGATATGGCACAGATGCCATTTTGCAGCTTAAGGATCCATACACCCCCCCCCCCACACACACACATACACATATACACACATTTGTTTTTATTTAATAGCCATCTGTAGGGCATGGGGAGGGAAGAAAATTACGTTTACATAATAAATTATTTGTATATTTGAAAAGAATAGGAAGTTGTGCATAGTATATTTGCAGTCTCATGGGTGATAATCTTTGTATTATACTATGTTATAGAAATGATTGCTTCATTCCTTAAAATAAAATAAAACCAATAAAAAAGACAATCTCACCCATTTACTACTGTTCACCCTTCATAAAATAAACAACAAAATGAAAAAAAATCAGCAAACTTTTATTTACTCAAATGTGGGTCCTTGTTTTGTCAGACTATTTAGAGAGATATTGAATGTTTGAATTTTCATTGCGTTTCCTGGTATTTTGTTTAATTTATTTTGTTTTAATTTTCCAAGTGGAAGAGAAGGTAGATGATAGAGTCATATTTAGGGATATATAAGCCAATTATGGCCAAACCCAAAGAGCCAAATAATTTTCAGTCTAAGAATTGAAGCCTTAGAGATTAGCAAATGATACAAATCAGTGACATAATTTATTACTATGTAAATTACTTATATTTAAGAAAGTGATGAATAATATTAATTATACAAAGGAAATTTAGGAGGGTGTCCCATATAGATTAATGATTTTTGGACAGTTTGTTGTCAAACACTTATGAACACACCACACAAATTCATATAGATAAAAGCATACTTACACATATATGTATGTAGGTGTACATATATATGTCTATGTTTTTGACAAATATTACAATTTGAAAAATAATACAGTAAACAAAAAATATGGAAGGGGATATTTCAATTAAAGTAAATTTTCAAGCAAGAATATAAAGATACGTTTGCAATGATGTCATAGATGGCAAGAGGGAGGTTAAAGGTAATATCCATTTATATGGTAGCCACTATGAGTCAGTTGTCATGCTAAACACTTTTAGAAATATGATCTTATTTGATCCTCAAAACAACTCTGAGATGTAGGTAACGTGAAGCAAAGAGAAGGTAAGGGGCCGACATCACACAGTGGATAAATGCTTGGGACCACAGTGCCACTAAAAGTAGGCAGAGAAGCATTTAGGTATGCAAGGAGACAGAGCACCAGACTTGGAAGCCAGAACACCTGATTCTGAATTCGCACACTGGAGCTTATGAAGTGGATGAACATGGACAAGGCACTCAGCCTCTAAAAGTCTCAGTTTCTTTTTTTTCTTTTTCCTTTTTTTTCTTTTTGGAGGGCAATTGGGATTAAGTAACTTGCCCAAGGTCACACGGCCACGTTTTTGTTTGTGTGTGTTAAGTGTCTGTGGCCGGATCCGAACTCAGGTCCTTCTGCCTCACTGCATCACCCAGCCACCCCAAGTCTCAGTTTCTTTATCCATAAAATGTGGATAATAATAGCACTCTCCCCCTCAAATGTTTGCTATGAAGATGAAATATAGTAATTTATGTAAAGCCTTTTGCAAAATTTAAAAGACTCTATGTCCTAATTATTGTTTTTATAGTTATTATTCTTCACAATATAGAGATCGTTATTATAATAGATTCTTGTCACAGTTTAGTTTGGATTAGAATATCTCTGAATTCAGCTTCTGAACTTACTTAGTATTACTGAATGGAGATTGTACATTTTAAGTTAGAGGTGGGAAACATTTTGAGCCCCAAATTCTCTTCATCTAAAACATAATATTTCACCATCCCTGCCCTTATAAAATTGAAACTGCTACATTCTGTGTGATCCTGATTGTGGCTCCAACAATATTTGCTTTGCTTTTTTTCTAACCAGTGGAAATATGTTTTCCTTGCCCTGGGAGCTCTGGATTTGGCAATAAAATGCCAGGGATTTAATGTTTTAGGATCTCTTTCAGGGGTGATCAGTGATTTCTTTCAATTTCTGTATTACCCTCTGAATCTAAGTTTTCAGAGCAGTTTTCCTCAATAATTTCTGGTGTGAAAGACCTTTCCTGCCTACCTCCTAAGTTATTGTTAAATAGAAAAATGTATCAGTCTGACCTTTTATTTTCTGTGCTGCTCCGAAATTTGATTTGAGGAGCTATTTTAAAGTTAGTTGGTAGGGAATTTTGGGTCAGCTGAGTCACCAACAGTACTCCACTATTTTGTTTCCACCTTCTCATTTTGGAGTTTTCTAAGTCAACATTTGGTTCAGAAGGACGGTTACACACAGTGTAGTAGCTCCTAGTTCTTTTTGAGTTTGACACCAGCATCTTTTTTTAGATGTCTGAATATTCAGCTCATTTTTTTTAAATTAAATTGGTTTTTTTATTTACTTTTAGTTTACACATTCGTTTCCACAGTCCCATGAGTTTCAAATTTTCTCCCCATCCTTCTCCTCCCCGCTCACCATCATGGTGGCATGCATTCGAATATAGGATCTACAACTATCTTCACATTAATCATTAGTTAGATTGTTAATAATGATTATAACTGATGGAAGTATAAGTGGGAAAGAGGAAACAAAACAAAATAAGAAAATGAATCACAGCAAGTAGTTTGTTTCAATCTGCATTCTGACTCAACATCTTTCTATGGATGTGGATATCTCTTTTGATTCTGAGTCTTTTGGAGGTGACTTATAACCTTGCATTGCTGAGAGAAGCCCAGTCTATTGAAGTTAGTAATCACACATATGTTATGATGGCGACTGTGTACAGATTTCTTCTGGTTCTGCTCCTCTCACTCAGAATCAGGATATATAAATGTCTCCAGGTAATTATGAGGTCTGTCTGTTCCTCATCTCTTATAGCACAGTGGTATTCCATTACATTCATATAAAACAACTTGTTCAGCCATTCTGAACTTCCCCTTGAGTTCCAATTCTTTGCCACAAAAAAAAGAGCCACCATAAATATTTTTGTACATACAGGTCCTTCTCCCACTTCTCTGATCTCTTTGGGATATAACAAAAGAAGTAGTATTGCTGGGTCAAGGGGTATGCACTTATTTATAGCCCTTTGGGCATAGTTCCACATTGTTCTCCAGAATGGTTAGATCAGTTCACAACTCCAATTAGTGTTCAAATTTTCCACATTCTCTACAGCATTTTTCATTTTCTTGCTTTATCATCTTAACCAATCTGGCCAGTGAGATGTGGTATGTCACACTTGGTTTGATTTGCATTTCTCTAATCAATAGTGATTTAGAACATTTTTTTTCATATGCTTATAAATACCTTTAATTTCATCTTCTGAGAACTGCCTGTTCATATCCTTTGACCATTTACCAATTGGGGAGTGGCTTGTATTCTTATAGATTCAACTCAATTTTTTGTATATTTTAGAAATGAGGCCTTTATCAGAGACATTGGTTGTAAAATTTCTTTCCCAATTTTCCACTTCCCTCTTAATCTTGGTAACATTGACTTTATTTATACAGAAGTGTTTCGATTTAAAGGAATACAATTTAATCATTTTTGCATTTTATAATGCTCTCTAACTCTTTTTTCATCATGAAGTCTTCCCCTTTCCATAGATCTGATATGTAAACTATCCCTTGCTCTCCCAGACCGATTAAAATATAAGCCTTTATACCTAGATCATGCACCCATTTCGAATTTATTTTGGTGTACAGTGTTAGATATTTGTCTATGACCAATTTCTTCCATACTATGTTCCAGTACTGTCAACAGTTTTTGTCAAACAGTACATTCTTATCCCCAAAACTGGGGTATTTGGGTTTATCAAACAGTATATTACTATAGTCATTGGCCGCTGTGTCTGGTATCCAATCTATTCCTCAGTTAGTACCAAGTAGTTTTGATGACTCCTGCTTTATAATACAGATTAAAATCAGGTATGGTTAGGTCACCTTCCCTAGCATTTCTTTTCATTAATTGCCTTGATATTCTGGACCTTTTGTTCTTCCAAATGAATTTTGTTACTATTTTTTCAAGCTGTACAAAATAATTTTTTGTTAGACTGATTGGTATAGCATTAAATATGTAATGAATTTGGGTAAAATTGTCATTTTTATTATATTAGCTCGACTCAGCCATGAGCAACTGATGTTTTTTCCTATTAGTTAGATCTGACTTTATTTGTGTGAAAAGTGTTTTGTAATTGTGTTCATATAAGTCCTGGGTTGGTTTGGAGGGTAGATTCAATAATTTTTTGTGATCTCTACAGTAACTTTATTTTTTTTTTTAATTAAACAAATGCTTTATTAACTTCTGGTTTACATCATTCATTTCCACCAGATTTTGAGTTACAATGTTTCCCCCATTTTTTCCCTACCCACCATGCCAGAATAGCAGTCCCACTAGATATCCCCTCATCCAATCTGCTCTCTCCCATATTTTCTCCCATACCCCATTCGATTTTGCCATTAGGGCAAGGTGAATCTCTGAGCTCCAATGCCTGGACATCTTATGAAACATTTAATTTTAAAACTTCGATTTTCAGATCCATTCCCTTCCTCCCTTGTCAGCCACTCCCTCTGAGAAGATTAGCAATTCAGTATGTGTTGTACATGTATAGCTATGCAAAACATTACCATAGTAGATATATTGTAAAAGACTGCTTATATTTCCCTCCCACCCATCTCACCTCCCACCTGGTCCACCTGCAAAATGGCTTCTGTGTGGAGTTTCTTCAGCAGCTTTTCTCCCCCAGGGGAGGAAGCCAACACTTTCCCCAAATGCTGGTCCCAAAGTCCATAGGGCACTAACCTCTCACTTTGTCCTAGGCATATCTGTGCTGATAATTCTGGAATCGCCACAGCTGCTGGTGTTCTGGGGTCCCTCCAGCCAGCTGCTGGCCCAGCCGCCCTAGGGCTAAAACTGTGGCTCACTCGGGCCTGGACTCAGCTCCCAAAGCGCTGCACTGTCAGTTCCCAGCACGCTGTGCTGCCTGCTCTCAGAGTGCTGCGATCGCAGCTCCCTGCAGGGTTGCTGGGTTCTCCTCAGCAGGAGGTTAGCTCTCTGTAGTTCTGTGGGTGCTAGGGCTCCAGAAGTTGTTCAGAGTCCCCTTTTACATTGTTTGGAAGTTGTGTGGGGCAGAGAACCTTGGAAGTGCTGTGTCTACTCTGCCATCTTGGCTCCGCCCCCCCCCCACAGTAACTTTAAATGGGGTTTCTCTTTCAAACTCTTGCTGTTGGATTTCATTAGAGATGTATGGGAATGCTGAGGACTTATGTGTGTTTGTTTTATATCCTGCAACTTTGCCAAATTTATTATCTCATTTATTTTTTTTACTTGATTCTCTAGAATTCTCTAAGTATATCATCATACATTCTGCAAAGAGTGATAGCTTAGTATCTTCCTTAGCTAATTTTATTCCTTCAATTTCTTTTTCTTCTCTTATTGCAACTGCTAACATTTCCAGTACCAATTTGATTAAGACAGGTGATAGTGGAAATCCTTGTTTCCACTCTTGATCTTATTGGAAATGCTTCTAGCTTATGCCCATTATATATAACACTTGCTGATGGCTTTAGATAGATTCTACTTATTATTTTAAGGAAGACTCCATTTAGTCCTGTACATCCTAGTGTTTTAAATAGGAATGGGTGTTGTATTTTGTCAAAAGCCTTTTCTGTGTCTATTGAGATAATCACATGGTTTCTGCTAGATTTACTGTTGATGTGATCAATTATACTGAAAGTTTTCCTGATAATGAACGCCCTTTGCATTCCTGGAATAAATCCTACCTGTTCAAAGTATATTAATCTTGTGATGACTTTCTGTAGTCTTTTTTTTTTCTTTTTGGAGGGCAATTGTGGTTAATTAACTTGCCCAAGGTCACACAGCTAGGTTTTTGTTTGTGTGTGTTAAGTGTATGAGGCTGGATCAGAACTCAGGTCATTCTGACTCCAGGGCAAGTGCTCTACTCACTGTGCCACCTAGCCACCGCTTTCTGTAGTCTTTTTGCTAATATTTTTTTTTTAATTTCTGCATCTATATTCATAAGAGAAATTGGTCTGTAATTTTCTTTCTCTGTTTTGTCTCTTCCTAATTTAGATATCAGTACCATATTTGTGCCATAAAAACAATTTGGTAGGACTCCTTCTTTTCAAATTTTCCAAAATAGTTTGTAATTTATTAGAGTCAATTTTTCATTAAATGCTTCATAGAATTCACTACTAAAGCCATCTGGCCCTGGAGATTTTTTCTTAAGAAGTTCATTGATGGCTTGTTCAATTTTATTTATCTGAGATGGGGTCATTTAAGTAGTTTACTTCCTCTTCAGTCAGCCTAGGCAATTTATATTTTGGTAAATATGAATTCATTTCAATAAGATTGTCAAATTTTTGTGCATACAATCAGGCAAAAATAATTCCTTATTATTTTTTTTAATTCCCTCTTCATTGGAAGTAGATTCACCCTTTTCCTTTTTGATACTCGTACTTTGGTTTTCTTTTTTTCTTTTTTTTATCATATTGCCTTAAGGTCTACCTATTTAATTTTTTTTTTCAAAATAACAGCTCTTAGTGTTTTGTTTTGTTTTTTATTAATTCAATAGTTTTCTTAAATTCAATTTTATTAATCTCTCCTATGGTTTTCTTTATTTCTAACTTAGTATTTAATTGGGGATTTTCAATTTGTTCCTTTTCAAGCTTTTTCAATTGCATGCCCAATTTATCAACCTCCATTTTCTCTATTTTATTTATGCATGAATACTGGGAAATGAAACTCCATTTAAGAACTGTTTTCATTGTATTCCACAAGTTTGGGTATGTTGTCTCATTATTGTCATTCTTTTGAATGAAGTGACTTATTGTTTCTATAATTTTTTTTGACCCACTCATTCTTTAGGATAAAGTTATCTAGTTTCCAATAAGTTTTTAGTCTATCCTTCCATGGCTCTTTATTACATATAATGTTTATTGCATCATGATCTGAGAATGATTTATTTAATATTTCTGCCTTTCTGCATTGAATTGTGAGGTTTTTATACCCTACTACACGGTCAGTTTTTGTATATGTGGCACGTACCATTGAGGAGAAGGTATATTCCTTTTTATCCCCATTCAGTTTTCTCCAGAGGTCTACCAGTCTACCTTCTCTAAGATGCTATTTGCCTCCTTAACTTCTTTCTTGTTTATTTTGAGGTTAGATTTATCAAGCTCAGAGAGGTGGGTACTGAAGTCCCCCGATAGCATAGTTTTGCTATCGATTTCTTCCTCTAACATCCTTAACTCCTCCTTTAGGAATCCAGATGCTGTATAACTTGTTGCACAAATGTTCAGTAATGATATTGCTTCATTTTCGATGGTGCCTGTTGGCAGGATATAATTTCCTTCCTTATCTCTTTTAATTAGATCTATTTTTGCTTTTGCTTTGCCTGAGCATTATGGGAAAGGGAATCTGAAAATCTTCCCTGCCCCTTGATCCTTTGATAGGCTTTAGTGATTCTGAGAACATTCCCAGATTTCAGTATATACTCTGTCCTGTAATAGGCTGAATGTGGTCACATGGAGCCTGTGGTGGGAGGCTTGTTTTTCAGGAATTCCCACAGCTTGTTAATTTGTGATTGGGCAGTGGGTCAAGAAGGTTGTGACATTCTCTGACTGAGGAGAAGGCTATATATACTCTAGTGTGTGGTGTGGCTTTGGGGCTGACTTTGAGAAGAGTTGTGTGATTTGACCAGATGAAAATCTAGATGTTGGTCTTTCCCTCTCTGGTAACTGACTAGGTATGGATGTAATTCTCAGACAGCTGGAAGCCTGTCTTCTTATGTATCTCTGTACTTGTTGTCTGTTTTTAGCCTCTGTTTGTATTCTCTGAAGTTTGAGGTGCTGACATTTCCCCCTGAAATAGGTAAATGATTTATGTTTGAATAAAGTAAGATTGTTAAGGAGATGCTTTCCTTTAGAAAAGCAGATCTTGGGGAGGCTAGGTGGCACAGTGAATAGAGCGCCGGCCCTGGAGTCAGAAGGACCTGAGTTCGGAGCCGGCCTCAGACACTTAATCCACACAAACAAAAACCTAGCCGTGTAACCTTGGGCAAGTTACTCAACCCCAATTGCCCTAAAGGGGTGGCTAGGCGGCGCAGTGAGTAAGAGTGCCGGCCTCAGAGTTGGGATGACCCGAGATCAAATCCAGCCTCAGAAAATGAGCACCCACACATAAATAATGACTAGCCATGTAACCTTGAGCAAGTTACTTAACCCCAATTGCTTAAAAAAAACAAAAAAAAAACAAAGAAAAGAAAAGCAGATCTAAGAACCTGTGCTAGCAGCCATCCTGGGTAGGTTGCTTGCTGCTACACTGAGATAAGGATTGCTACCCCTCCTTTCTTTTATTTTTTTTTTACTTTATCTGAGGCGTGCTATATTTTACTCCAGCCTTTTACCTTTACCCTGTGTGTATCCCTGTTTCAGATGCATTTCTTGTAAACACCATATTGTAAGATTATGGTTTTCAACTTATTCTGCTATCCAACTCTGTTTTATAGGAGAGTTCATGCCATTCATTCACAGTTATTATTACTATCTGTCTCTTTTCCTCCATCCTATGCCCTCCCTTGTTTAGGCCTTTATTACCTTCCCCTTCTCTCTTCCCCTTCTTAAGAGTTTTCCTTTTGACTACCAGATTCCTCAGTATCCCCTTCTTATCAGTCCCCCTATCTTTTCTTACCCTTTCCCTTACTACTTCTTCCCTCCCTTCTAAACCCCCCATTTGTAGCCCTTCCCCCTCCTACTGCTGTAGGGTATAATAAATTTTTATACTTAATGTAGTTTATTATTTCTTCCTGAAAACAAGATAGATGAGAATAGATCTCAGGCAATGCTCCTCTCCCTCCCCTCTTTCCTTCTACTATAATACATTTTGTGTCTCTTGTTGATAGAGTCCTATACTTAACTGATTATATTATTCCCTCCTTATACCAGAACCAATAAGGGAAAAGCTTATATAATGCTCATCCCCCTCCCTTCTTTCCCTCTACTATAATGTTTTTATGCCTCATTGTGTGGCATAATTTACCCTTTTCTGCTTCATTGTTTCCTCTTCTTCCATTGTAGTCCCTTTGCAGCCCTTAATAAGGTTTTTTTTTTTTAATCATTTTGTGTAATTTATACCGAAACCCTCTTTTTATCTATATCCCTTTTAGAGGTTGCCATAGTTATAGTATTCTCAGTTTTAAAAAGGTATAAGCTTCCCACAAGGAATGTAAAGAGTTTGCTCTTATTGAATAACAAGTTGTGTGTGTGTGTGTGTGTGTGTGTGTGTGTGTGTGTTTCCCTATTTACTTGTCTTTTATCTCCCTTGAGTCTAATAATTGGAGGGGGTTGGGTTTCCGTTGAGCACTGGCTTTTTCATCAGTAAGTTCTGGAAGTCCCTTATATCATTGAATGACCATCTCCTTACCTGAAAGTTTATGCTCAATTTGACTGGATAGGTGATCCTTGCTTGTAACCCAAACTCTTTTGCCTTGCATAAAATGATATACCAATTTCACTGATCTTTCAGTGTAGAAGTTGCCAGATCCTGTGTAATCTTCTCAGTGGTTCCACAATATTGAATTGTTTCTTTCTGTATTTTGTAGTAGTATTTTCTTGTAGTATTTTCTCATTTACCTTATAGTTCTGGAATTTGGTCACAACATTTTGCCCACTTTTCAATTTGGGATCTTTTTCAGGAGGTGTCCTGTAGATTCTATTGATTTCTATTTTACCCTTTGGTTCTAGAATCTCAGGGCAGTTTGTTGATCAGCTCTTGGAAGATGTTGTCCAGGCTCATTTTTTCATCATGATTTTCTGGTAGGCCAATGATTCTCACATTATCTCTTCTGGATGTATTTTCCATGTCATTTATTTTTACATTGAGATATTTTACTTATTTTTTCTAATTTTTCATTCTTGATGTTTTGTTTGACTGATTCTTGTTGCCTCATAGAGTCATTAGCTTCAATTTGGTGGAATCTAATTTTTAGCCAATGATTTTCCTCATTTAGTTTTTGAAAATCCTTTTCCATATATTCAGATTTCATTTTAGTTCACACATTTTTCTTTTTAAGGAACTGTTTTCTTCATTGTAATATTTTTCTAATTTATCAATTTTGATTTTAAAGAATTACTCATTTTATCTTCTACCTCTCTAATTTACTTTTCAAAGTTATTTTTGAGCTCATCTAGGAATTCTTTCTGTGCTTGAGACCAGTTCATATACACTGTTGAGGGTTGAGCTGTTGGTGTGGAGTCAATACTGTCTTCTGAATTTATTTGCTCCCTCTCACAATAATATGATCCTGGAGTCTTTGTATTTCCAGTCATTTTTAATGCTTTATTAACTTCTGGTTTACATCATTCATTTCCACCAGATTTTGATTTACAAATTTTCTCCCCATTTTTGCCCTACCCACTGCCTGAAAATAGTGATCCCAGTGAATATCTCCTCCTCCAATATGCTCTCTCCCATATCTTCCCCAATACCCCCTTCGACATTTCCAGTAGGGCATGGTGGATCTCTATGCCCCAGTTTCTTTATATCTTATTTCCCAATTACATTTAAATTAATATTAATAATAGTATATCCATATTTTTATCTTTATTTGCATCTATATCTATATCTACTTTAAAAGTTTGGTTTTAAAACTTTGAATTCCAGATTCATTCCCTTCTTCCTTTGTCACCAATCCTTACTGGGAAGATAAGCAATTCAATATAGGTTGTACATGTGTAGCTAATGCAAAACATTACCATAGTAGATATATTGTAAAGACTAATTATATTTCCCTCCCTCCTATCTGACATTCTATTTGTTCTATTCTCTACATTGATCCTGTCACTTTTCAAAACTGGGTGCCTCCATCTTCCATCCCCCCAACCCTGCCTTCCCTTCCATCATCCACCCTCTCATCCCCTCCCCCCTATTCTCCTGTAGGGTGGGATACCCAATTTAGTGTGTATGTCATTCACTCCCTGAGCCAAATTCAATGAGAATAAGGTTGACCCATTCCCTTTTGCCTTCCTGTTCTTGCCTTCCATTGGAAACATTTTCCTATTACCTCTTCTGTAGGAGATAGTATACCCCATTCTATTTCTCCCCATCTAATCTCATTATATTCCTCTCTCACCTCTTAATTTCACCTTTTAAGTATCATCCTTTCCTACTAAATTTGTTCTGAGCCCTCTATCTATTTATACCTGTAAAGATGTATACACACATAAACATATGTATTCATATGTCCATATAACCTAAGATATAAACTATATATATAAATATTATATATACACATATATATTATATATACATATACAATATATATATATATGTATATACACATACATACACACATATATACATACACACAGATATACACAGACACACACAAACATATGTATATATATATATTCCCTTCAACTATTTTCATACTGAGAAAAGTTTCATCAGTTATAATTATAGTTTTTCCATATAGAAATGTAAGTAGTTCAACTTTGATAAGTTCCTTGTGATTTCTTTTCCCTCTTTTTCTTCTCATGCTTCTCTTGCTTCTTCTAACTGAATGTCAAATTTTGAGTTTAACTTTGTTTTTTTCTTTCATCAAGAATACTTGAAAGTCATCTATTCCACTGAATGACCATATTTTCCCCTGAAACATCATACTCAGCTTTGCTTGGTATGTGAATCTTGGTTTTAATCCCAGCTCCTTTGACCTCCAGAATATCATATTACAGGCCATTCAATCCCTCCATGTAGAAGCTGCAAGATATTGTGTTATCCTGATTGTGTTTCCACAATATTAAACTTGTTTCTTCCTGGCTGCTTGTAATATACTCTCCTTGATCTGGGGATTCTGGAACCTGGCTACAATATTCCTAGGAGTTTTCTTTTTGTGATCTTTTTTAGGAGGTGATCGGTGTATTCTTCCAACTTCTATTTTGCCCTCTGGTTCTAAAACATCAGGGCAGTTTTCCTTGAGAATTTCTTGGAAGATGATTTCTAGGTTTTTTCTTTGGTCATGGCTTTTAGGTAGTCCAATAATTTTTAAATTATCTCTCCTGGGTCTCTTTTTCAGGCCAGTGGTTTTTTCCATGAGATATTTCACATTGCCTTCTATTCTTTCATTTGTTTGGATCTGTTTAATAGTATCTTAATTCCTCATAAAGTCACTAGCTCCCATATTCTCTAATCTAATTGGGAAGGAATGTTTCTCCTCAGCAAACTTTTAAGATTCTTTTTCAATCTGGCAAATTTGGCTTTTTAAGGCATTCTTCTCCTCACTGCCTTTTTCAGCCTCTTTTGCAGTCTATTCTTTAAGGTATTATTTTCCTCTGTAAGGCTGTTGATTCTTATTTCAAAATTTTCTTCCATCATTCTCATGGGCAAGTCACATAATTTCTGAAATTCTCCATTCTCCTTTTTGTAAAATGATTGTTATGACAGTAACTATCTTACAGGTGGGGATCAACTGAGACAATATATAGAACACTTTGCAAGAATTAAAAGTCTAGGGGGCAGAACCAAGATGGTGGAGTAGAAACAGCGTGTCCAAGACACTCTCGCCCCAGAGCACCTCCAAACTATGTAAAAGGGGACTCTGAACAACTTCTGGAGCCCCAGCAGCCACAGAATGAAACAGAGAAGCTAAACTCCCGCTGAGGACAGCCCAGCAGCCCTGCAGGAAGGACCTGCACAGTGATCTGAGAGCTGGCAGTGCAGTGCTCAGTTCGTTGAGAGCTGAGCCCATGTCTGCTTGACCCACAGTTTTAGCTCCAGGGTGGCCAGGCCAGCAGCCGGCTGGAAGGATCCCAGAACACCAGCAGCTGTGGCGATTCCAGAATTATCAACTCAGATATGCCTAGGACAAAGTGAGAGGTTAGTGCCCTATGGACTTTGGGACCAGTATTTAGGGAACACATCAGCTTCCTCCCCTGGGGGGCTATAAGCTGCTGAGGAGACATACCATTTTGTAGTTTTCAGTGGCAGTTCTAGCTCCTTGCCTGTGAACTGTAGCGAGATCCAGTGATCAGTCGTGGGGATTAATTGCTCTTGCTTTAACCGCCCTGGATCTGGATTGTGATCAGGGCGGAAGGCCTGGGGTTGGTATCCAGCTTGCCAGAAAGCTGTGAAGACCCCAACATTCAGGACTAAAGCTCTCCTGTCTGGTGGCAGAGTCCTACTGTGGCAACAAGCCCAAAAGTCAAGTAATTAAGTGGCAACATGCTTAGGCAAAGGAAAGAAAACAAACAGAAAAATGTAACCTCAGACTCGTATTTTGGGGGCAAAGAGGACCAAAGCATAGAACAGGAAGAGGATTGTGAGGTCAGAAATCCTCCTCCAAAAGCCCTAAAGGAATATATGAGTGGGTTACAGGTCATAGAGGACCTTAAGAAGGACTTTAAAAATCAGATAAGAGAAGTGGAGGAAAAATTGGAAAGAGAAATGAGAAGGATGCAGGAAAAGTATGAAATGAGGGTCAACAGCCTGACTGAGGAAAACAACACCTTAAAAAATAGACTAACTCAAATAGCTAAGGAGGCCCAAAAGGAGGAGAATGCAATGAGCAGAAGAATGCATTAAAAAGCGGAATTTGCCAGATGGAAACAGAATCTCAAAAGCTGACTGAGGAGATTCATTCCTTCAGAGTTAGACTGGAGGAAATGGAAGCTAATGACTTTATGAGAAATCAAGATGCTGTTAAGCAGATCCAAACAAATGAAAGAATAGAAGGCAATGTGCAATATCTCAAGGGAAAAACCACTGACCTGGAAAATAGATCCAGGAGAGGCAATTTAAAAATTACTGGACTACCTGAAAGCCATGATCAAAGAAAGAACCTAGAAATCACCCTTTAAGAAATTCTCAAGGAAAATTGCCCTGATGTTTTAGACCCAGAGGGCAAAATAGAGGTTGAAAGAATCCACCAATCACCTCCTGAACAAGATCCCAAAAATTAAACTCCAAGGAATATTATAGCCAGGTTCCAGAATCCCCAGATCAAGGAGAAAATACTACAAGCAGCCAGGAAGAAACAATTTCAATATTGTGGAAATACAATCAGAATAGCACAGGACCTGGCAGCTTCTACACTGAGGGATCAAAGGGCATGGAATACAATATTCCAGAGGGCAAAAGAGCTGGGAATAAACCCAAGGGTCACCTACCCAGCAAAACTGAGTATTTTGTTTCAGGGGAAAATATGGTCATTCAGTGGAATAGAGGACTTTCAGGCATTCTTGAGGAAAAAACCAGAGTTGAATAGAAAATTTGACATCCAGACACAAGAAGCAAGAGCTGCCTGAGAAGGTAATCAGGGAAAAGAAATCAAAAGGAACTTATCAAAGTTGAACTATTTACATTCCTATATGGAAAAACAATAACTGTGACTGATGCAACCTTTCTCAGTATGAAGATAATGGAAGAAGTGTGTATGGTCATATGAATACATATATGAATGTGTGTATATATGTTTACAGTTATATATGGACAGAGCGCATAGGTTGAATCTGTTAGGAAGGGAGGATACTCAAGGGATGAAATTATGAGGTGAGAGAGGAAAGTGGCAAGAGGATATGGGGAAAGACAGGGTAGGGTAAACTACCTCATGTAGAAGAAGCAAGGGGGAGTGGCTGCAGGGGAGGGGAAGAGTAGGAAGGCAAAAAAAGGCAATACCACATTCTCATTGAATTTGCTTCAGGGAGAGAATGACATACATACTAAATGGGATATCTCAACCTGCAGCAGAATAGGGGGAAGGGGTATGAGAGGAGGGAAGATGAATGGGAGGGCATTTTTGTGGGGAGGGGAGGTTGGAAGTACCCACTATAGAAGAGGGACAGGATCAAGTAGGGAATGGACCAGGGTGCGGGGTGGGATTGGTGGCAGGGAATTATAAGCAGCCTTGTACAATATATCTACTATTGTAATGTTTTGCATAGCTAGACATGTACAACATATACTTAATTACTTATCTTCCCAGAGGGAATGGGTGACAAGGGAGGAAGGGAATGGATCTGAAATTTGAGGTCTTAAAATTAAATGTTTCAAATATATATAAATACTATTATTAACACTCTTTTGCTTGTAATTGGGAGATAAGATTTGCAGGCATTGGGGAACAGGGATTCACCTTCCTCTAATGGAAAAGTCGAAGGGGGTATGGGAGAAGATAGGGAAGAGAGCAGATTGGAGGAAGCGATATCTTGTGGGACTGCTATTCTGGGAGGGTGGGTAGGGGAAAAATGGGGGAAAAACTGTAACTCAAAATCTGGCAGAAATGAATGATGTAAAACAGAAGTTAATAAAGCATTTGTTTAAAAAAAAGAAAATACAGCAACTTTCTCTGATAAAGGCCTCATTTCTCAAATATATATGAAACTAATTGAGATTTATAAAATAAAAAGAGCCATTTTCCAATTGATAAATGGTGAAATGATTTGTATAGACAGTTTTCAGAAGAAACAAATCAAATTTATCTATAGTCATATTAAAAATGCTCTAAATCATTAAAAAAATAATTAAAAGTCTACAGAAACTAGTTCTTTGTATATCAAAATCCTTGTTATCTTCAAGAATTCATTCAATTTAAAGCAAGATTTAAGCAGAAAATGTACCCAAAGAGCAAAAGTTATTATAATATCCAAAGTATGTTTTTCATCCTTAAAGATAAATGTGAATGTGATCCCTGAAGTGCTTACCAATAACAGTAATAGCAAAATGTGCTGTTTCCTCTCCAATGATCCAACTACATTATGGGAGACCAATTTTCAAATTAATATTATTCTTCCCTTTAATTGGTAAATCTTGCCCCCATGACTGATTTAAAAGCTTTCTCATGTTGTCCTCCTACAAGACCCTGTCATAATACTAAAAGAAAACAGGTGGGGATATGAAAATATTAATTTCTCTATCTTCCAAGCCTTGAGGCTTAAGGAGTGTGGGGATTAATCACAAAATTGAGGGTGATTGAAGTGTAATCAATGAGCACTGGGTCTTAGAGAAGAGGAGTGATACATTTACAGATGGGCTTAAGGAAAATATATCTGACTATATTTGTTCAAACAAATCAGAGTGAGAGAAGACTAAAATAATAAAACACATCTTTCTGTTGTGTTTTTAAAGTTAATTAAAAAACATGTTCTTGGAGGCACACATATAAATTAGGATACTATCCAATAATCACCAATTCTTAGTATTTCTTTTTTGTTTGTTTATTTTTAGTTTTCAACATTCATCTCTACAAGATTTTGAGTTACAAAGTCTCTCCTCGTCTTTCCCTTAACCACCATCCCAAGATAGTTAGCTTACTGAATACTCCTTCCCCCAATATGCTCTTTGTTATATCCTTCCCCATACCCCCATTAACTTTCTAATAGGGCAAGATTGATTTCTACACCCCAGAGCTTGGTATATCTTATTTCCCAGTTGCAAATAAAAATAACATTAAAAATAACAATAAAAATAACAAAAATAATAAATTTTAAACATTTGATTTTTTTTTTGGAGGGCAATTTGGGTTAAGTAACTGGCCCAAGGTCACATGGCTAGGTTTTTTGTTTGTTTGTTTGTTTGTTTGTCTGTTTGTTTATTTTATTTGTGTGTGTTAAATGTCTGAGGCTGGATCTGAAGTCAGGTCTTTCTGACTCCAGGGCCAGTGATGTACTCACTGCACTGCCTAGCCACCCCTAAACATTTGATTTTGAATCTTTGATTTCCAGATTCTTTCCATTCTTCCTGCATCACCAACCCCCACTGGAAAGATAAGCAATTCAATACAGGTTATATATGAGTAGTAACACCAAACATTTCCATAGTAGATATATTGTGAAAGACTGACTGTATTACACTCCATCCTATCCTTCCCCACATTTATTCTATTTTCTACTATGACCCTATCCCTTTTCAAAGTTGCATGCTCCAAGCTACCCTCTCCCCCAATCTACACTTCCCTCTCATCCCCCTTCTTATCCCCTTCCTCCCTAGTTTGCTGTAGAGTAAGATACCCAATTTATTGTGTATGCTATTCCCTCCTTCAGCCAAATTCAATGAGAGTAAGGTTGACCCATTCCCTTATGGCTTACTAGTCTTCCTCTCCATTGTAACAGCTTTCTTTTGCCTCTTTTATATGAGATATTTTATCCTATTCTTTCCCTCCCTAACTCTTCCCATGATATCCCCCTCTCACCTTTTAATTTTAATTTTTAGATATCATCCCTTCCTATTCAGCTTTTCCTGCCCTCTCTTTATGTTTACATGTACACACATAATACACACGTTCACATATGAATTTATACACACATATACCTTTCTATATAAACATATATGTGTGTGTATATGTGTGTGTGTGTGTGTGTGTGTGTGTACATGTATATATGTATTCCCTTCAGCTATTTTCATACTGAGAAAAGTCTTATGAGTTATAATTATTATTTTTCCACGTAGGAATATAAATAGTTCACCTTTAATAAGTCCCTTATGATTTCTTTTCCCTGTTTACATTCTCATGCTTCTCTTGCTTCTTGTATTTGAAAGTCTAATTTTCTTTTCAGCTCTGTTTTTTTTTTCATCAAGAATGCTTGAAAGTCCTCTATTTCATTGAATGACCATATTTTCTCCTAAACATTATACTTAGTTTTGCTAGGTAGGTGATTCTTGAAAACCTAGCTCCTTTGACCTCTGGAATATCTTATTCCAAGTCCTTCAATCTGTTAATGTAGAAGTTGCTAGATAGTGTGTTATCCTGGTTGTGTTTCCACAATATTCACATATTTTCTTCTTGGCTGCTTATAATATTTTCTCCTTGATCTGAGAACTCTTGAACTTGGCTATAATATTAATAGTAATTTTCTTTTGGGCATCTTTTTTTCCAGAGGTGATTGGTGAATTCTTCCAATTTCTTTTTGCCCTCTGGTTCAAGAATATCAGGGCAATTTTCCTTGAAAATTTCTTGAAGGATGAATGTTTGCTTGGTCCCCCTATGATCTGCAGGCCAGGAGCTTTTGATGCAGCCTCTTGGGAAGCATCTGCAGCCACCACAACTTAGCCACTTCTAGCCCTGGGAGCAGGGCCCAGACCATGCCCTTCCTTTCCAGCAGAGTTCCAGACTGGCCTTTTAGTTGTTCTTTGGTGTTTATGGGTTGAGGAGTCTGGAAACCACCACAGGTGCTGGTGATTCACTATCCTGAAATCTGTTCAGGCAGCTGCTGGTTGGGGTCACCATGAGGCCACAGCATTCTGTAGCACTAAAACTAATTTGGTGTCATATTTTATAGGTATTTGAGATGGTTGTTGGGGAAGCTCATGGAGTTTTCTGCTTCTATGCTGCCATCTTGGCTCTCCCCCCGCGCCCCAATTACTAGTATTTCTAAGAGGTATGAAATCCCCAGCGTCATCTGGTCCAACTTGTACTGAAATTAAAAAGAAAATCCTGACTCTTTGAAACCTGGCAGGTGATTAACTATCCTCAGCTTGAATACCTAAAATAATAGGGAACTCACTACCTTTGGAGTAGGACCATAACACTTTTGAATAACTCTTGTTATTGCATTTTTTTATAAGTCTAAATTTTCCTTTTCATGACGTGTATTTCGTTGTTCCCATTTCTGCTTCTGGGGCCAAGTTGAATAAGTTTTATTTATCTTTCCTGAGATAGCCTTTTATGTAAATGAAAGACTCATCATAACCCTCCTGAAGCTTCTCTTTTCCAGGATAAATATCCAAATAGAACTGTTTAAATAGCATGGACTTAATGAACTTTACCACTCTCATTGCTATCATATGTTCTTCAGCTCATCTATTGTTGGATTATGCATTAGCAAAGATTAAAAACGATAGTAAAATTCTCAATTTTGCCTGTAGTTATGAGTAGAGAAAGGAACCATTGGATACGCTTCATAATCAAGATCATTGCCACCATCATTACAATCATCATTAGCCAATAATTTTCTACCACATTGCTGCATTCACATAGGTTCTCAAAGGTTAACTGGTAGATTAAAAGTTCTTGAATGTCATACCAAGATATAAAGAAGCTCTATCTAAGCATAGAAACTAAAGCAGATTATGTATGCAAAGTTGGGGGACTGATTAAGGACAGAGATATCCATAGACTAGATTAGACAATTAGCTTCTGCCAAGTACACAAAGTTTTATGAAGCTAATTTACTAATAGGGATAGACAAGTGGTTTCAATACTACACATGAATTATGTGGTTTCATTGATAATTTTTCATTTATAATGCCAAAACTCTACTGATATTTGCTAGTAACTTCCCTTTCTTCACAATCTATTAATTTGATTGTTGTTAATCAAAACTATAGCAATATTTTGACACTGAGAGGTTAGATGGCCTATTCAGGGTTACACAACAGCATGTCCCAGACAAAGTACATGAGTAGCTTGTGGCATGTTAGCATGCAGGGCCTGCACATGCATAAAAAAAATCAAACCATGCAAATCAACAAACACAGCCATATTATCACATTAACGATTAGAAAGAAAAAGCACTTTTTTGTCAAGAATAATTCCCACATTGATTCATGTATAAAATAAAAATCAATAAATAACATCAGACAATCATGCAAGTCTTCTATTTAAGGAATTCAGTCTTAATAAATACCCCATTTATTACCAAGCTCAATCCCAATATATTATCTATGCTCTCACCAGACAACTTTACTCTGATTAAAAAATTTCACCTTACTAAAGCATGACAATTAGATGATAGGGGAATGCAATACCAAAAAGATTTATTATTGTTTCATAAATTAACAAGTTTTGCTCTGTTATAGAATATTCTAAATGATAAAAAATATAGAATTAGACTAAAATTTCCTTCAGAAATGTCTACAGGGTTTTAATGTTTTTGCTTATTTATTGATTCAGCTTTTCTTATCCCCAGGAAATACGAATAATGAATCTCAAATTTTAGAGTTTTTCTTCAACATTATCTCTGCTGCTGGGATAATTTACATGATGAATAAATAAATGAAAGAGTTAAGTATGTAATCTTATATTCTATTAGTATAGAGGTAGCTATGTGGCCTAGTGCATGCAGCACTGGTCTTCTAGCAAAGGGGATATAAATGCACATTCAGTTTCTGACACTAACCATCTTTGTGACCCCAATCAATTCATTCAGGATTTCGGTCTTTTTTCTTTCCTGAATCTATCATAATATACAATACAGAGCCATGTCATTAAAATCTTCATGAAGATGGTAGGATGAGAAGCAGTGCAGCATATCTCCTCACTAACTCTTCTTCATAAGACCTAGAAACTATAGATGCAAATCCCATTGGGAAAGCTAAGGAAAAAATTGTAGACCAGTTAAGCTTAAGGAAGACTGAGAGAAGTGTCTACATATATTTGAGATGGGCCTGGAAAGGAGGGTTTTCAGATCATTGCTGTGGCAAGAAATCTAACCAAGAGTATGTGCCAGGGCAGGAAGAACTAGGGAAGAATGAGATTCCAAAATATCACTGAACTAGCATTGGCTACAGGAATGGTCACCATATGGCAGGCCTGATGCCCACTATACAGTTCTGGATCAGAAATCCAGGCAAGAGGATGAAAAGAGAGACTACAAACGTATATTAAGACAGGAACAAATCTTAGAAACATACTTTGAGCCTGTGATTCCAGGTTTTAATCTTTAATCCAGTGCTTGAAGGGCAATAACTAACCTTTCCTGGCATAACATCAATTTGGGAACACTAAAAGTTTGACTGAGCTGTAAAAGCAGAATACAAATGGAGAGAATAAAAGTAAAGTCCAGACATGTCCCATAGAATTATACACACCACAATACTAACGAAATGTCCAAAGCCAAGGAGAAGGTTAGAAAAAAAGAAGAAAATCTGCTATAAAGTCTTATCTTCAAGACACAAACATTTATAAAAGTAAAACTTCAAAAAAAGGCAATTTAAACATGTCTGACAAAAATTCCTAGAAGATTAAATTAAGAGTCTGGAAACGATCCAAAATTATTTTGGAAACCAGTAAACAATGAAAAAATAGTGAAGAGATAAAGAAAACCACATGCAAAAAGATTTAATATCATGGAGAAAGGAAGTACAAACCCTTACTGAAGAACAAACTTCTTGGAAATTATAATGCTTGAAGGAAAATGGGTGGCACCATGATGCTTAAAAAAATAATAAAACAAAGTCAAAAGCTAGAAACAAATATGAAAAAAGAAATAACTAATAAGAAAATAATAACTGACATGGGAAAGAGATAGGAGAGAAATAACAAGTGTAATTGGACCAATTAAAAGTCACAAAAATAAAAGGAGTTTGGACATCATATTTTAAGATATCATAAAAGAAATACAACATGATATCTTAGAACTAAGGGACAAAGTATATACTGTAAGAATTGCATGGTCATCTCCTGAAAGAAAACCTCAAAATGAAAAGTCCTACTTTGATTTTAGAGCAAATCAAGGGTTCAAGTATAAATGTACTAAAAGCAGCTAAAATAATTAAAATATAATAGAAGCAAAGTCAAAATCACAGAAGGTTTAGTAGTAACTATCATAAAGAATTAGTGAACTTAGGTTCTAATATTTTAGAAATCAAATGCCCTAGGCTTACAAACAAAAAAAAAAAAAAAGTCACCCACCAAAGCTGAGTCAAATACTACAAAGGGAAAAACAACAGATTAATCAAATAGATGATTATTCACTAGTCTCGATGAAATAACATAACTGAGTAGAAAATGTAACAAGCAAATGAGTCAAGAAAAACATATAATGATTAACATGGACGATAAATCATAAAGAACAAAAAAAGATTAATAGTTTATAATATCATATGGAAAGATGTTACATGAACAACCTCAAAATTACATGATCTTCAGCAATAATAGAAGGAGTCTAACTAGTAAGAGAGACTGAGAGTAATTCTATTGTGCTGTCCTTTTCTCAAGAGAAGAATGGGAAAGAAGGGGAAAGGAATACACTGGCAGAGGTAAGGAGATAGAAAAAGAATGGGGAATAATGTTACATAATGCTCCTCTACCTGAGTTCAAATGCAGTCCCAGAAACTTACTAGCTCTGTGACACTGGGAAAATCACTTAACCTTGATTACCTCAGTTTCCTCATCTCCAAATTAGCTGGAGAAGGAAGTGACAAACCACTTTAGTATCTTTGCCAAGAAGATCCCAAATGGGGTTATGAAAAAATCATACATGATTGAAAAATTACTGCGCAATAACAACAATAAAAGGAGTAATTTATTAAAGAAGAAAGGAACAATAAACTTGAATAGCACTATCTCTGAACAGGCTAAAGAAAGGAAGAATTCCAATACACACAACTTGGGGGCATAAATACTTGTCACCAAACAGAAATTGGAACTAAAAATAAAAGGTTAAGGGAAAGAAAAGCAAAGGAGGAAAGATAGATTAAGGTACTAACCAGCAGCAAAACAGAAAAGGAGGAAAGTAGATTAAGCAAGGTACTAATCAGCAGCTAAAGAGAAATTAAGGAGTAGATGATAAATATTAAAAAAGAAATAGCTAAAGTAATATGAGTTAGGGAAATAGACATTTATCAATTATGATAGTGAGTGTGAATAGGATAAATTCTCCCATAAAACAAGAGATTAGCATAAAGATTTCCAACAAGAATTCAACCATATGTTGTTTAAAGAAAACATGAAACAGAAAGAAACTGACAGTTAAAATAAGGGGCAAGGGGGGGGAAGTCAAGATGGCAGAGTAGAAACAGCACTTCCATGGATCTCCAGCCCACACAACTTCAAAATTATGTAAGAGGGGTCTATGGAAGATCTCTGGAGCTCCAGAGCCCACAAAATGACACAGAGAAGCTAACCTCGTGGTGAGGACATCCCGGCAGCCCAGCAGGGAGTGGCCACCACAGTGCTCTGGAAGCTGAGCCCAGGGCCACTTGAGTCATGGTTTAACCCGAGGGCGGCCAGACCAGCAGCTGACTAGAGGGACCCAAGAACAACAGCAGCTGTGGGGTTTCCAGAATTATCAACACATAGATGCCTAGGAAAAGTGAGTGCTCAGTGCCCTATGGAATTTGGGACTGGTTGGGAGAATGTGTCAGCTTGTTTCCCTGGGGGCAAAAAGCTCCTGAGGAGCAAGCACAGCTTGTGCCAATTTGCCACACTGCAGCTTCAGCTCTTGGCCTGAAAACTACAGGGGGATCGGGTGATCAGTCTGGGGGGTAAGCGCTCTTGCTTTAGCCTGCTTGGATATGGATTGCAGTCTGGGGTGGAGGCCTTGGGGTGTGTGACCACCTTGCCAGAGTGTGTGGAGGCTTCACAGAAGCCACCCAACTAAAACCTCTGGAAGGTGAGAAAACCCCAACGTTTGGGACAGAAGTTCCCCTGGCTGGTGGCAAAGTCCTACGGTGGCAACAAGCCCAAAAGTCAAGCAATTGAGTGGCAACATGCCTAGACAAAGGAAACAAAATAAAAAGAAAAATTCAACATTAGACTCCTATTTTGGGGGCAAAGAGGATCAAAGCATGGAACAGGAGGAGGACTGTGAGGTCAGAAATCCTGCACCAAAAGGCCCAAATGAAAATATAAGCTGGTTACAGGCCATAGAGGACCTTAAGAAGCAGATAAGAGAAGTGGGGGAAAATTGGGAAGAGAAATGAGAAAGATGCAAAAAAGTATGAAATGAGAGTCAACAACCTTACTGAGGAAAATTACACCTTAAACATAAACTAACTCAGATGACAAAAGAGGCTCAAAAAGGCAATGAGGAGAAGAATGTCTTAAAAAGCCAAATTTGCCAGATGGAAAAAAGAATCTCAAAAGCTCATTGAGGAGAATCATCCCTTCATAATTAGTATAGAGCAAATGAAAGCTAGTGACTTTATGAAAAATCAAGATGCTATTAAGCAGATCCAAACAAATGAAAGAATAGAAGGCAATGTGAAATATATCATGGGAAAAACCACTGACCTGGAAAATAGATCCAAGAGAGACAATCTAAAAATTCCTGGACTACCTGAAAACCATGATCAAAGAAAGAATCTAGAAACCGTCCTTCAATAAATTCTCAATGAAAATTGCCTGAATGTTCTAGAACAAGAGGGCAAAATAGAGGTTGAAAGAATCCACAGATCACCTCCTGAAAAAAGATCTCAAAAAGAAAACTCCTAGGAATATTCTAGCTAGGTTCCAGAATAACCAGATCCAGGAGAGAATATTACAAGTATCTGGGAAGAAACAATTTCAATATTGTGGAAACACAATTAGGATAACACAGGATCTGACAGCTCCTACACTGAGGGACCAAAGGGCATGGAATATGATATTCCTCAGGTCAAAGGACTTGGGATTAAAACCAAGAATCACATACCCAGCAAAACTGAGTATCAAGTTTCAGGGGAAAATTTGGTCATTCAGTGGAATAGAGGACTTTCAAGCATTCTTGAAGAAAAAACCAAAGTAGAATAGAAAATTTGACATTCAGATACAAGAAGCAAAGGATGCTTAAGAAGGTAAACAGGGAAAAGAAATCACTATGAACTTATCAAAGTTTAACTATTTACATTCCTACAGGGAAAAACAATAACTATAATTGATGAAACTTTTCTCAATATGAAAATAGTTGAAGAAGGGTATATGGGCATATGAATACATATGTGAATGTGTGTATATATGTTTTGATGTATACATAGATAGAGTACACAGGTTGAATTTAATAGAAAGGGATGATACTTAAAATGTGAGGTTAAGAGTTGACAGCGTAATGTGGTGAAGGGGAATGGGGAGAGACAATGGGGTGAACTGTCTTGTGTAGAGGAGGCAGAGGAAAGTGGTTGTAGGGGAGGGGAAGAACAGGAAGGCAAAAAGGCAAAACCTTATTCTCTTTGAATTTTGACCAGGGAGAGAATGGCATGCTTACTAAATGGAGTGTCCCACCCTACAGGAACATGGGGTGGGGGGTGGGGAAAGTGCTGGAGAGGAGGGGGGATAGGGGGAGGGAAGTTGGAAGCACCCACTTTTAAAATGGGACAGGATCAAGTTGGGGAGTGGACAAGGTGGAAGGTGGGAATGGAGGAATGGAAATATAGTCAGTTTTGTACAATATATCTACTATGGCAATGTTTTGCATAGCTACACATGTACAGCATATACTGAATTTCTTATCTTCCTTTTAAAATCAAAAATTTTAAAAAATATATAAACACTATGATTAATATTATTTTGCATATAATTGGGAAATAATATGGGCAGGCAATGGGGCTAGGGGATTCACCTCACCCTATTGGAACAGTTGAAGGATGTATGGGAGAAGAGATGGGAGAGAGCAGACTGGATGAGGTGATATCCTGTATGACTGTTATTCTGGGGTGGTGTGTAGGGGAAAAATGGGGAAAAATTGTAACTCAAAATCTCGTGGAAATGATATAAACCAGAAGTTAATAAAGCGTTTGGAAAAAAAAAAAAACTTAAAAATAAAAAAAAATAAGGGGCAAGGGTCAGCTAGGTGGTGTAGTGAATAATCCTAACTCAGTTCAAATACTAACTCAGATACTTAAAACCTACTGTTTGACCTTGGCCACATCAACCCCAATTACACTGCCTTCCCCCCTCCAAAGAGACAATAAAATAAGATAAGATAAAATAAGGGGTAAAAGCAGTATCTCATCCTTTAAATGAAGTAAAAAAATAAGTACAGTGCTAACAAATATGATTCCAAAACAAAAAAATATAAAGTAAATTTAAAGTTTTAAAGAGAAAAACTGCATTTTCCCACCAAAAAACACTTAGATAATTAATTAATGTCAATACCAAACATATATACAGCAAATGTCATGGCAACCAAATTATTAAAGGAAAAGTTAGGTAAGCCACAAAAAGAAACATTTTTAGAGCCCTCTAATAGGGAGGGATGCCAATTTATCCCTCACAGATATAGATAAATCTAAAAAAAATTAAGTAAACTAGAAAGAAGGTAAGGGGCTAAATAAAATTTTTAAATGGCTGTAGATGATAGAACTGTGGAAAAAATTGAATGAGAATAGGAAGAAGTATGAATATTTCTCATCTGTACATCAAAAAAATATTTTAAAATAACCATTAATTAGAACATTAAATTCTCATAAAATGCAGAAAAATAAAAAATGAATTATTAAATATATCATTTACCAAATACAATTCAATAAATGTGTGTCCATTAATGATTGGTTGATTCATTAAAATAGTTAGAAAATACATAAATTAATCTTAAATGATGAATGGATCAAAATTCATAGTATGTGTAAACACACAGAGAGATAAAGTAAAGCTAAATGAATTGGTCTTGAAGCAGGAAAAAAAAATTGAAAACCAACAGAATAAAACTCCATAATGAAATACTAAAGTAAAAATTCTAAAGATCAAAGTACTGATTAACAAAAATTGTTTTTTAAAAACAGAACTAATAAAGAAAATTAGGAACTTATTTGAGAAGAAAACAATAATAAAGTAAATAAAGCATTAATCTAATTAAATAAAAAATATATAATTTCAATTCCCAGTATGAAACATTGAAATGGTATATCATTGGTCAATGAAGAAGAAATAAAAGCAACTGTTAAAAGTAATTCTCCCAATAATATGACAATGAAACTAATTATCTAAATCAAGTGGATGAATATATATAAAATTGCCAAGATTAACAGAACAAGAAATAGAATACATGAATAATATCTTTTTAAAAATGTAACAAATCATAAGTGAACTCCCAAAGGAAGGGTGGGAAGACCATATTGGTTAAGAAGATTTTTTTAAAATAGGTAATTCGGTTCTAACAAATACTTTCTGACACAAATATCATGTAGATACTGCACCCAAGGAGTATCAAAACAGAGATAGAAAGCAAGAGACAAATTTTTCAAATAAATTTGGTTGAAAAATTTTAAATAAATATTAGCAAGCAAGTCACAGAAATAAGTCATTGATATTATATACTATGTCCACACTGGAATTAAAAGCAGGAATGTTTTAATATAGTACAAATTATTCAGAAGGTGCAGATTTGTTGACACAATAGAACACTCATTATTGTTAAAAAAAAACATATGTAAAAAAGAGATACAAATGGAACTTTCCTTCAAAAGATAAGTAGCATTCATTTAAAATCAAGATTCCTCATTATCTATATTGGAGGTAAGATAGTATCTTCCCCAATGTGAAAAGTGGTGAAACAAACATGTCTACTATCATCATTATTATTTTAAATCAAAATTTATTTAGTATTTTATTTTTCCTGAGTAACATGTAAAACTAATTTTACCATTAATTTTAAAAACTTTGAGTTTAAAATTCTCTCCCTTCTCCCCTCCCCACACCCCTTATTGATAAGGCAACCAATATAATATAGGTTACACATGTGCAATCATGCAAAACCATTTCCATGTTAGTCATGTTGTGGGGGGAAAAGATAGAAAAAACCCTCAAGCATAATATAGTAAAAAAAAAATTATGCCTCAGTCTGTATTCAGATACTTTCAGTTCTTTCTCTGGAGGTAGATAGCAGTTTTCATCATAAGTAAGTCCAGTGTTGTCAGGGATCATTGTATTGATGAGCATGACTAAGTCATTAACAGCCAATCATCTTAGAATATCTCTGTTACATTTTACACAGTACATCTCACTCTGCCATCAGCTCATTTCAATTTTTCCAGGTTTTCTGAGAGTATCCTTCTCATCATTTCTTATAGTAAAATAATATTCCATCAGAATCATATACCACGATTTGTTCTGCAAATCCCCAATTGATGGGTATCACTTCAATTTCCAATTCTTTGCCACCAGAAAAGAACTTTTATAAATATTTCCATACATGAAATCCTTTTCCTTTTTATTTTTTTAAAAATATTTTCTGGGGATACAGACATTGTAGAGGTATTGGTAGGTTGAAGGGTCTGTATGACTTTACAGCCTTTTGTGAATAATTCAAAATTACTCTACAGAAGAGCTGAAACAGTTCACAACTCTAACAACAATGCATTAATGTTGCATTATTCCTACATTTCCTCAAAACTAGTCATTTTCCTTTTATATCCTATTAGCCAATCTAACAGGTATGAGGTAGTAGCTCAGAATTAGTATAATTCACATTTCTCCAATCAATAGTGAGTTAGAATATTATTTTCACATGTCTATAGATAGCTTTTATTCCATTATCTAAAAACTGTTCATATCTTTTGATCATTTATGAATTGGGGAATGACTTATTTTTCATAAATTTGACTCATTTTTCTATATGCTTGAAAAACAAGGTTTTTGTCAGAGAAACTTGCTTCAATTTTTCTCCAGTGGCCATTATTCATTGTATTTCACTCCATCCTATCCTCCCATCTATTCTATTTTTTCTCACCTAACACCTTGTCCTTCTTCAAAAGGGTTTTGCTTAAGATTGTCCCTCTCCAAATCTGGCCCTCCCTTCTATCACCTCCTTTTTGTTATTCCCTTCCCTCCTACTTTCTCGTAGGGTAGGATAAATTTCTATATCCAATTTAGTGTGTATTTTATTCCCATATTGAGCCAGTTCTAATGAGATTATAGCTCACTCACTCTCCTTGACTTCACCTGTCTTCCCCTCCACTGTAAAAGCTGTTTTCTTACCTTTTTCCCTTTGTCTTCCTCCCAGCACATTCTACTCTCAACCCTTAACTTTATTTTTTAGATATCATCCATGCATATTCAACTCACAACTGGGTCTTCTATCTGTATATACTCCTTCAAATTGCCCTAATAATGACAAAGTTCTTTTGGATTTCAAGTATGATGTTCCCGTGTAGGAACATAAACAGTTTAACTGTATTAAGTCCCTTACCTTTTCTATTTCTTTTTTTTAAGCAATTGGGGTTAAGTAACTTGCTCAAGGTTACACAGCCAGTCATTATTTATGTGTGGGTAATCCTTTGTTGAGGCCAGAACCAATCCTGCATCATCTCAACTCTGGGGCCAGCACTTTACTCACTGAACCAGCTAGCCGCCTGATTATTTACTTTTTTATGCTTTTGTTGAAACTTGTATTTGAAAGTCAAATTTTCTATTCAAATCTGGTCTTTTCATCAATGATGCTTGAAAGACCTCTATTTCAATGAATATCCATTTTTTCTTCTCAAGGATTATACTCAGTTTTGATGAGTAGCTGATTCTTGGTTCTAATCCTAGCTTGTTGCCCTCTGGGATATCATATTCCAAATACACCAGTTCTTTAATACAGAAGCTACTAAATCTTGTGCGATCATGACTGTGCCCTTACAGCCCCTGAATTGTTTCTTTCTGGCTCTTGATAGAGTTTTAAGCTTGGTCAGCCATTGTGGAAAGTAGTTTGGAATTATATTCAAAAAGCTATTAAGGTACATCACTTTAAACCCAACAATTCCATTACTAGATTCATCCCCAAAGAAACCAAATGGGGAAAGTATCTTTATTAAAACATTTTAAAATATTTAAAATATTTAAATATTATGCTTTAGGGTTTTTTCTATCTTTTTTCCCTACAACATGACTAACATGGAAATGGTTTTGCATGACTGCACATGTATAACCTATATAAAATTGGTTGCCTTATCAATAAGGGGTGTGGGGAGGGGAGAAGGGAGAGAATTTTAAACTCAAAGTTTTTAAAATTAATGGTAAAATTAGTTTTACATGTACATTATTTGTAGATGAATATTAAATATTTTAAATATTAAATATTTAAAAATAACTAATTGAAACTCTTAAATGTCAATACTGATGTTGGATATTTTAAAAACCCACAGAACTGCTAGTATTTCTGTATATTTCCAACAAAAATCAATAGAAAAATGACTAGAATAATTTAAAAATACTAGAGACTAAAAAAATCAAAGCAGATCTTTTGTGGTGGCAAAGAATGAGACATTGAGGGGGTGTTCATAAATTGAAAATGACTGAACAAATTAATTTATTTGAATGTGATGGAATGGTATAGTGTTCTAGGAAATGATGAAGAATATTTCACAGAATTAGGAAGACGCTTAGGAAATGATGCAAAATGAAATGAGTTAAACAAGGAGAACAATTTATATGATAACAACACCTTAAATGTAAACAACCTTGAATGACAAGAACTCTGATTAATACAATGACCAACAATATCAATAGACTTATGGTAAAATATGCTATCCATCCCAGATAGAAAGATGATAGAATTGGAATGTAAATGGAAATATTTTTTTTCTTTTTTTCCCTTTGTTGCTTCTCTTCTTTTCCTTCTCTTTTCATTTTCTTTTCTTCCTTTCTTCCTTCTTCTGTCTTTCCTTTTTAGAAAAACTAAAGCAGGAATTTGTTTTATATGCATATATGTGTTTCTTTTCTTTTTCTTGCCTTCTCAGTGAGTAGGAAAGGAAAATAGAGAAGGAAAGAATCTAGCACAAAAAATAAAATTAAAATTGAAATAAAATAATTATTTACAATATTAATTAAAATGAAATGAAGTAATAAAGTTTACAAGAGTATGTTGTTCTACACACATCTTTAATAAACAATATAGTGCAAATCTCACCATCTTCATTTAAAGCATGAGCAGACCAAGTCATCTTCTTGTATCTTTTATTGTGTATTCTTGACATTTCTTAATCTCTTCCACTTCTATTATATTCTTTTTATGGGGCCCATTTTACGTGAAACATTCCCTTGACATCTCTAATTTTCTTGACCTAATCTCTTGACTTTCCTACTCTGTTTTTTACTTCTATTTTTCTTTTGCATTCCTCATTTAAGAAAACCTGGTCTCTCCTTATCTTCTGAAATTCTGATTTCATTTGTGTATATTTTTCTTGCTCTTCTTTACCTTTCTCTCTCCTTCTTTTCTCTGCTATTTGTAAAGCCTCACCAGACAATCATTTGTTTTTCTTTCTCTTCTTTTTTGGGGTGATTTTTTGTTATTATCTCTTGTACAATACTGGAAAGCTCTGTCCCCAGCTCTTCAGGTGTCTGACCTATGAGGTCTAATCCATTGAATTTATTCATAACTTCTACTTCAGGTTCCTAAAGGATGCTATTTAGCTCATACCTTACACCGTCTACTGGTTTTTCCTACTTTCTTCAATTTGTTTGAATTTTACAATAAGATCCTCGTAATCTGAGCCACTCCTGCCTGGTTGTAACTGACTTTATAGAGCTTCTAGGTTTTTGGCAAGCAGGTATATAATTGATGTTGATATTGATATTGAACATCTGCTGATGTACACGTGTATAGCCATCTTTCTGCTTGTTGTAAATAGTTTTTATTATAACTAATGTGTTATCTTGACAAAATTCTATTTGCAAATGGCCTGCTTCATTTTGTACCCAAATTTGCCTGTTATTCCAGTTATTATTATGGCATTATTTTTGTGTACATTATTTATAGATGAAGTTGGAGGTCTTCACATAACTGATCAAATTTTCCCTCTTTGGCATTGGCTGTTGGAGTATAGACTTCTATTACTGTGAGGCTGAATGGTTTGCTTTGGAATCAATGCCACATCATTCTAACATTTTTGAAAGTATACTCTAGTACTCAGTTTCTCTCTCTATTTCACCATGAGGACAAGTCCATTTTTTTCATAATTCCATTGGCCTAGTTCATTGTTTTAAAGGATTCTTGCCCATGGAGACCTATTTAATGGTCACCTGAATTAAATTCAAACATTTCCATTCATTTAAGTTCACTGACACACACAATTTCAATATTTAGTCTTTCTGATTAACATATACATATGCATATATTTCTGTTTATTCACATACAGTTATGTATATAGTGTACATACATACACACATAATTATAAAACATCAGTTAATGAAACATAGAATGACAAATAATTATATTCAAGATTGGATCTTGACAACATGATGGACATCACCGTGTATCATAAAACACTTAATATATTTAAGAAAATAACAATAAATCTGTCCAAGGAGTGGAAACCTCAAAAGCTAGAAAAACATTAAAATAGTTTTGAGCAATAAAATGCATAACATTCCAAACAAATTAATGAAAAGGTGGTAATTAAGGGAGAATAACATTTTAAGACCAGCATCATAATGTAAAAGTAGCAATAATAAATGAATGAATGAATAACAAGTCCTTTGATACTGTTAGTCATGGGGGTTTATGGAAAATTATGTCAAATAATAGAAATAATTATTTGCTAGCTCAGTAGAAATTCTGTATATGTATCATGGTTTAATTTAGGAGGGATGAGAAAAACTGAGCTAAAAAACCTAATGTTGAATAATAATAAGAACTAAATCACATGGGTAAAAATTCCTATTATTCCCCAATAACTAAATAATTCTGAGAATTACTGAGAAAAATTGCAAAGCATATTGGCAGAAATCATATTTAGACAAATATCATATAAGATATGCCATGATAATTTTAAAATGTGTTTTATTTGATTATTAAAAGACACATCATAAAAAAAAATGAAAATTGTCTCAGATAGCTTTCAATTCTCTGACTAGTTAAGGATAGGGTAAAGGATTCTGAATAAACAGGGAGTAGAGTTGATCAGAAAGAATATAATAAATAATTTTAGGTTTAAGAAAGTGAAAGGCTGGGGGTGGAGCCAAGATGACAGCATATAAGCAGTAAAACTCCATATGCCCCCTCCATAACCACCTCAATTACTTATAAAAATGACTCAAAAAAGCTCAAAAGTCTAGTAATTGAGTGGCAACATAAGCAAGCAAAGGAAGCAAAGCAAGCACAGAAATCCAACTCTGAATTCTTTTTGGGAACAAAAAGGATCAAAGCATGGAGCAGGAGGGAAACAGGGAAGTCAGAACTCCTGCACCAAGAGCTTCCAAGAAAAAAATGAACTGCTTATAGGCCTTAGAGGAGCTTAAGAAAGATTCTGAAAAACAAATAAGAGAAGTGGAGGAAAAATTGGGAAGAGAAATAAGGACGATGCAAGAAAATTCTGAAAAGAGAGTCAACAACCTAATTGGAGATAACACCTTAAAAATAGCCTAACTCGAAAGGAAAAATAGGCCCAAAAAGGAGAACAATGCTTAAAATGCCAAATTTGACTGATGGAAAAAGAATTTCAAAAGTTCACTGAAGAGAATAATTTCTTCCAAATTAGACTGGAGCAAATGGAAGCTAGTGGTTTTATGAGAAATCAAGATTCTATAAAACATACAAACAAATGAAAAGAATAGAAGGCAATGTGAAATATTTCATTGGAAAAACCACTGACCTGTAAAATAGGTCCAGGAGAGACAATTTAAAAATTATTGGACTACCTGAAATTCATGATCAAAAAAAGTACCTAGAAATCATCCTTCAAAATATTCTCAAGTAAAATTGCCCTAGTGTTTTAGAAACAGAAGACAAAATAGAGGTTGAAATAATCCACCAAGCAGGTTCCATAAGAATCTAGCCCGCTGTTCTCTACAGCGTAACAATAAACTTTACAATTTCGGCTTCAAAGTTTGCTTGAGCCTGGTGAATTCCTTCCAGACTGGATGCCAGGAGAGGTTTCCCTGGCAGAACCACTTACCCTCCCCCCCTCCTTATCACCCTTCCCTCTTCAGATGGCGACCACTAGGGACAAAGTCTGAGGTCTCAAGCTTTTATCCTTTAAACTCCCCCCTCTCCCTGTAGTTGGGTTCACCTCCACAAGCCCTAAGAAGGCTTGTGGGGATGCTCCGGTCTTGGCCAGGCCGGTGTGGGTCTGTAAGACCCTGGGTTCGCTCCCGATTCGGGACAGAGGACGCTCTCATCCCCGGGATGCTTTGGGTATTCGTCTACTTTGTAAAAGTAGGCTAGAGCTTCTCCCTGGACGCAGGGCTGAAGCTGGACTACAGGGATTTTGGTGTCAGGGCAGGAAAAAGATCGATCGGTCAGTCTCTCTCCATACCCCGAGACTCCCTCCCGGGATGTCTCTTGAGCAGTTGGAAAAACTCGGTCTTCACAACCCCAAGAAGGAAGGATGGGCCAGTGTTTCCCCCTACGTTCGGGGATCTGAGCCTAGATTATCTTAAAGCAAGTCTTACCTGGCCTCCATTAGCACCTATCTGGAAGCCAAGCAAATATGATTTGTACCTGGCCTCCATTAGCATCTATCTGGAAGCCAAGCAAATACGATTTGTGCCTGGGGATTTCTAACAATCGTCTGTGAGCTTTTGGAACGTTCCTGTCAGTTTCTCTCTCTGTTCTGTTTTTTTGTGTGTCTGTGTGAATGAGTGAGTGTGTAATCTAACATGGAAGGTTTAAACTGCAGCTGGACTGCCGGACCTTCCTTTGGAAGGCTCTTAGCTCTCTCTCCCTCCTCCCTTCACTGATGCTGAATGCAGGCTGGAGAAGAAGAGAAAAGAGAGGTAAATATTGTCTTGTTTAGGTTTATAAAGCAAGAAAGTTTAAGCATGTAGCAAAGGAAGAAGCATGGTTAGGAAGTTAAGATAGAGATGGTATTTGGTATTGAGAAGTGTGAACAGAAGTTTTAAGATCTTTAAAAGTTTGAAAATCTCCTCCTCTTCATTCCACTCTGGCCAAGTGGAGTGAGGAGAAGGCGATAAGAAATAATGAGGGAATCTTCTCCCCTCAAATCAAAGAGGCAGGCAGACGAAAATTTAACTATTTCCTGCCTCTACCTAAAAGAGGAAAAATCTGTGTATTAGAATAAAACTATAAGTCAATTGAATTCATGTGAGAAGTAAAAAAGTGTCACTCCTAATTTGATGCTAAAGATAAGTCAGAATTCATTTTCATTGAGGCAAATTGGAATATTTTCTAAGATTTGATAAGAAAAAGTGAATTTTCTTTTGGGTTCTCTAGTAGTGAGAAAGGGGGAAGGCACCCCCCCCCCCAATATCACTTGCTGGAGAGGTCAAAGATATCACTTTCAAAGGTTTTATAAGGAGTGGACACATAAATTAAAGTTTATTGGAGTAAAAGTTAAATCGCTGGAAACATTTTACAAAAATTTATTAAAGTCTCTCATTCTAGAAGAAAAATAGAGCGTGCTAAAGAATAGGGAATTTGAGTTAAGCTCCCCCACTTGAAAAAGAAGGGGGAGCTGCAGCTATATTGAGGGGCCTGGCAACACCCCTGGGTACCCCAAATCCTACACCTCCAGGCATAAGGATGACCCTCTCTCCTTTGAAACGCCTGGGTCCTCAACCAGGCTCTGCAGTTGTGGGGAGAGAAGAAAAGCCTCTGTACTTGGTAAGCCCAATTTTTCTTCTTTTTTTTTTTTTTTTAAAGCAATTGGGGTTAAGTAACTTGCCCAAGGTTACACGGCTAGGTTTTTGTTTGTGCGGATTAGGTGTCGGAGGCCGGCTGCGAACTCAGGTCCTTCTGATTCTAGGGCCGGCGCTCTATTCACTGCGCCACCTAGCTGCCCCAAGCCCAATTTTTCTACCAGTAATTTTTGTATGTGATGAATTGGAAATGCAATTAATGTCATAATGTCATTGTGTTATTATGGTATCTCTAAATTGTAAAATCCTCTTATACTGTAAAAGTTTGAGTGACCATTGTGAGCCAGAAATGTTGTTAGATAAAGCAATTTTCATTCTGAATTTTGTTGAAACTAAAAGATGGAGAAAAGTTTTGTAAAACCAGCTATGGTACTTTATCAGTTCTGCTAATTCTGTCTTCTGTTTATTTCATGTGAATTGGATTTTTTATGTTATAAGATTTGACAATTTAAAGCTGTTATATTTGGGATACAAATAGGTAGTAATAATGCTGCTGATATTTATTGTGATAGCTGGTTGTTCATTTAACTTTTTGGCTATTCTGGAAATATGCAGTGACTTAAAGTTATAGTTTCCACATAACTAATGATGAAGTGAATGTACACAGGGAATTGGAAAGGCATTTTGTAGAATTCTTATTGAGCAAATGGGAAACTTGGGAAAAAAGGAAAATATAGGGATGTGGTTTTCAAGCTTGCTTTATCTAAGGATGTATTTATGTTAATCTGAAGGTCTATGGATCACCACATTCACCATCTATGTGAGATTCCAGAATGTAATTGATTTCTAGTGATAAGTTGATCAGGTGTGTGGCAACAAGAAAATTTTAGTTCTGTGTAACTTCAAAAACTTGATTTTTAAGGTCACCAGATTGGTAATTCATTTGTTTTTATTTCAAAGTTCAAATTTAAGAACATGATAATTGTTTATGATATTGTTACTGGTAAAAAGTTGTATTATCTATGCTGTATAAGAAGCAGCTTTTCTTAAAGTCTCGGAGTATTGTATTTTGGGAAATCATAAGCTTCCAAGTCTGTCTTTGTTTAAAAGGAAGTTTCAGTTAAGACTGTTTAAAACTTGTAAGATTGTTAACTAAGTTATTTTGGCTACTGTTTTAATGTTAAAACCTAAAATTGTCAATTGATTACTGTATGTGGAAAGGAGGAGATTGGATGAAAACTTTATTCAGACTAGTTCTGCCCATTCAGAACAGTCCTCCTGCTTGTATGAGAATTGGCTAAGCAGTGGCATCATTATTAGCCCTTCCCCCAGTCTCTCCTCCTTAGAATTCATATACATTTTCCTTATGTTGTAAAACTGCCAAATCCCCTAAAAACTATCTCTATTAGGCAAGGTCATTCAGCCTGTGAAAGGAATTTATTTAAGTGTAGTTTTAAATGAACCTAACTTGCTAAGAAGTTGCAAAGATTAGAAGGATTTCTATCAACTGGCTTTTAGATTTCAGAAGGAAAGATGGTAAATGGAATTCTCTACATTTGTGAGACCTGATGAATCATCATTGCTTAGTGCAGCTCCATGAAAATAAAAATAACTAACTAGCTCTAAGCTGTGATCGGTGAAGCTTGTTGTTTAAGGTAAAAGGCACTTGGGACCATAACTAAATTTTATTTTAAGTTTGAATTTGAGTATAGTTGTCTGCATTAAATCAGTATCTCGGAGAAAATGCCACAAGCTACTCAGAGGGAATGTGATCCTGTACTGCTGATAGGTGGAAGTCTACATTTGGTAAAGGCTGAAGGGACAATCTTAGCCTCTGTCTGGGATGGGATCCCTCCTGGCTCAGTTTACCCATGGGATTCCTTTGAAAAGGAATGTTTCCCACCTATTCCTGAGTCTAGCTATAAGATGGAACAGATACTGCATGGTTGGATATCTGTGACTTTACCTGAATTTAAACAGAGTCAAGGATGTTTTATCCTGTCATATTTGGGATGTCACATGTCCCTGCTTTTTCTTCTATAGCAAGTTTGCATGATCAGAGCAAGTAGTAACAGATATGGGTTCTTTTGTGTAAGCTCACTGGAAAATCTAATATTTTTCATTTGGAATTGGAACATGTGCAGAAAGTATGCAAATTGCTTAAGATCATTTTAAAAAGTTTTCAACTAACTTTCTTCATAAAAGTTTAGTGATCAATTATAAATCTTGAAACTGTTTTAAAAGAAGGGAAAATACTGTCAGAAGAAATTTTCAAATCTCTAGTGTAATTTTAAGAGGCCTATTAAAACTTTCATTTGCAAGATAAATTTATTGCTAAACTAATGTAATGAGTTGTGAAAACAGAAGAGATCTGGCTATTTTGATCCGAATTTGTAGTTGTTTCATGCTCTAAGCAAAAGTTAACATTTGTAACTGAATGTATGTTAAGGATTCAATTTCTGAATTATCTCTTCCTTCCTGAGTGAATCTGTATTCACTGTTATATACTGTATATATAATCTGTGTACCCAGCTTCCTATGAAACATAGATCTACCCAAATGATTTTTGATCCCAACTATTTAAGGGGGAGATGATCAGGTCCTTGGATTCTCAGCTTTGACTTCCTTGAGCAGCCGGCATCTGAAATTTTCTCAGATCTCAGAACTCAAGGCTGAGAAAGTCCAGACCATTCCCTAACATATGGAAGATTACCACCCATTCTTCCTCTAATCTGGGAAGACCTAAAAGCTGAAATCACTAACTCTTCCCTTATCAAGTTCCTTCAGGGTCTGCAGGCGATTCAGAAAAAAACTCCTTCCCTCAGCTCTCCTGATCCTGATCCAGATCCGGAGTTCTGCCTCAGCTTACCTGTTTCAACCTGGGGATTCTGTGCTGGTAAAACGAAATTCATGGTCTGGAGCAGAGGTGGAAGGGACCGCACTTCATGATCCCCACTACACCTACTGCTGTCAAAGTGGACTCTATTCCCACATGACAACATTACACCAGAGTGAAGCCTGCTGTCACCTCAGAATGGAAAACAGAAGTCCATGAGCACCCCCTAAAGCTAAGACTATCTGATCCTCTCCCTGATTCCCCTTTTACCTCCTTGAGAGGCCCCCCACAATCCCCATCATTCCCCAGCTCCACTCTACCCTTCCCTCTTTGATTTGTCACTTTGCCCTTCCTGAATGTCAGACACAAATCCACTCACCCTTTCCTTGATTTGTAAAACAGGCAGCCCAACCTTCCCTTAATTGATTTGTAAAACAGAGAACTCCACCTTGCTTAATCTGTAAACAGGCAGAACCCCCACCCCTTCCTTACCCTTGATTAATCTGTGGGTGGGAGACCCAGCCTAGGGGTTCCCCGCCCGTGGAAAATTCAAGTGTACACTGACCAATCATTGGAGTTTCAGCCTACATCACTGTAATTTCATCTTAAGTAACCTAGTTAGGAACCTCCTTTGTTAAAAGGCAGTACAGTTATGTTGGTAGAAGAATATGTAGTATGTAGAAATATGAAGGAAAGTGAAATAGTCTGAGTAATGGCTTATGCTAGCCCATCCTCACCCCATTTCTGGTCAATTTTCTCTTACTTATTTTTGGCTCTTGCCTGCTTAACCTCCTTGCTAGGTTTATCTCTTCTAGGCTCAGTGCTTTCCATCTGCAGATGATTGCTCCGACTGAGTACCCAACACTGCCCGAGGCTGCTACTCATCACCCCTTGGATCTAGCATCAGCCAGATTCCGGACATTGGCCATAGACCCCACCCCTTGAACGATGGAACCCTGTGAGGCAGGGACAGCTCTACGCCCCTTCCCAGCGAGAAGCAGTTTGGGAAGCTGAGACCATCGCCCCTTGTGCCCAAATGATTTTGGGTGGCATCTGTTTAGTATCAATCTGTAACATCAGTTTGTAAATGGGGTGCTTTGGGATCTATGTCTGTAAAATCAATTTGTAAAAGCAGTCTGTAAGATCACATTTCCACCCCCCAGCCTCAGAGCATTGACTCTGCCCCTTCCCCCTCCCAGCACTCTGCCCAGCAACAACTCATGACCTGTTTATCTCTGCTTGAAACAATAAGTTATGTAAATGCTATCTCCCTTAGTTAGAGTGGCCAGCCCCACCAGAAATTCTTCAATACCTTATCTATAGGGTAACTCCTTAGTCAATTATATACCCACACTGTCTCTGATGACCTTGGTGGGTGGCAGACTGGGCACTCTTTAGTGACATATCAGGCCTAGAACCACACCTCCATCTAGCCCCGCTTGAGCTATTTCCCAGTGAATCATGGGCAATACACCTGCACAGTTGATATTAAAAGTGTATGGTCCTTTGAGTACTGACCACTCCTTAACTCCTCCCTGATCCCACCCTTACTCACCTAGTTAGCATAATTGACCCCTTAAAACTAGGCCTGCAGCCTCTGCTGTTTGCAGGTTCCATAAGAATCTAGCCCGCTGTTCTCTACAGTGTAACAATAAACTTTACAATTTCGGCTTCAAAAAAAAAAAAAAGAAAAGAAACAATCCACCAAACACCTCTTGAAAATGATCCCCAAAAGAAAACTCCAAGGAATATTATAGCCAGGGTCTAGAGTTCCCAGATCAAGGAGAAAATATTATAAGCAGCCGAGAAGAAACAATTTTAATATTGTGGAAACAATAAGGATAACACGGGATCTGGCAGCTTCTATACTGAGGGATCAAAGGGCTTGGTATTTGATATACTTGAGGTCATAGGAGCTGGGATTAAAACCAAGAATAACCTATCCAGCAAATCTGAGTATCATGTTTAAAGGTAAAATATGGTAATTTTATGAAATAGAGAACTTTCAAGCATCTTGATTAAAAAAGCAGAGGTGAACAGAAAATTTGACACTTAGATACAAGAAGCAAGAGAAACATGAGAAGGTAAACAGGGAAAAGAAATCATAAGGAACTCATCTAATTTAAACTATTTACATTCCTATATGGAAAAATAATAATTGTAACTTATGAAACTTTTCTCAGTATGAGAATAGAGGAAGGGAATATAAATGTATATTTACATACATATATATCTATATGTATAGCAACGTATATGGGCATATGAATACATATGTGAGTGTGTGCATATGTGTGTACAGGTAGACATAGACAGAGGATACAGGACTAATTGAATAGAAAGGGATGATACAAAAGGTGAAATTAGAGGTGAGAGGAATATAATGAGAGGAAATCGGTAAAGACAGAATGGGGTAAATAATCTCACATAGGAGAGGCAAAGAAAAACTGTCACAATGGAGGGGAAGAATAGGAAGGCAAAAGGGAATGAGTCCACTTTATTCTCATTGAATTTGGCTTATGGAGGGAATGACATACACACTAAAAGAATATCTTACCCTACAGGAGAGTAGAGGAGAAGGGGATGAGAGGAGGGATGATGGAAGGGATAGCAGGTTGGGGGGTGGGAAGTTGGAAGCACACACATTTGAAAAGGGACAGGGTTGAAGTGGAGAATAGAACAAGTGGGGAGGCAGGATAGGACAGTCTTTCACAATATATCCACTATGGAAATGTTTTGCATAGCTACACATGTACAATCTATATTGAATTGCTTATCTTCCCAGGATGGGTGGATGACAAGGGAAGAAGGGAAATAATCTGGAATTCAAAGTTTTAAAATCAAATGTTTAAAAATATATTATTATTTTTTACATGAAACAGGGAAATAAGATATATAGGTACTGGGGTATAGATATACTTTCCCTACTGGAAAGTCAGAGGAAGGATTAGGGAGGATATAGGAGAGAGCAGATTGGGGCATGGGGTATACAGTGGAATCACTGTATTGGGGTAGTGGTTAGGGAAAAGAGAGGGAAAATATTTATAACAAAAATCTATTGGAAATGAATGATGTAAACTAAAAATAAACATAATATTTAATTTTAAAAATAAATGAATGAATAAAACAAGAAAGTAAAATGCTTTTAAAAATACATGAGATAATAATGGAAGCAGTCCATGGAAATTTGAGGAAATATATTTCTATTAATTTTTTTCATACAAGGATCACATATCTATTATATATATGTGTGTGTGTATATATATATATATATATATAGAGAGAGAGAGAGAGAGAGAGAGAGAGAGAGAGAGAGAGAGAGAACTAATTCAAATATTTCACACTAAGATCCATTCCTCAATAAAACATTTGTCAAAGGTTATACAAATCAGTAATTCTTTATATAAGAATCATAGAATATGAATAAAAATGAGTTTTCTTTGTGCAAACAATTTATAATAATATGAATGTAATCCAAAAAATTGAGTTTTCACTTCACAAGCAGCCTACTGGCAAATATGACAATGATTAAGAAAAAAGTAATATTATAGGAGTTGTAGAAAGACAAAAAGAAATGCAGGTTATTGGTGGAGTTGGTAGTTAATAGAAAAAGTGTAGAAAATAATTTGTAGTTATCCTACTAAAGGGATAAAAAAAATCCATTCCCTCAGAGATGTCACTGGTAGGTGAATATTCCAGGATTCTAATAAATATAAGTAAAGCATGCACACACATACTCATACACACATGGAGAGAGGCATGGTTTATAGTAGGAAAATATGGGAAAGAAAAGTAATGTCCATTTACTTGAATATGGCTAAATAAATTATAATACAGTAATGTAACGAATAATCGTGCTATAAGAAATAAGTATAAAGAAGAGAAAGAAGTAGATAATAACTTGTGCAAATTGATGTAAAATAGAGTAAGTAGAAACATTAGTAAATGTAATTATTATAATAATGCAAATGAAGATAAAAATAAAAAATAAAAACATTGGAAATATGGAAAAATAAATACAATATCTGACTTGGGTTATGTGTTTCTTTGTTTTCAACAAATGCCTGTCTCTTTTCCTAATCTTTCTTCTGAGTGATAGCATGCCATGTAAGAAACATATATCAATCATTTTAAATTTTAAATTAAATTACATTAATTTAATTTAAAATTTAAATTGACAATATTTTCCCTTTTCCTCTTGCCACAGGAAGCATTTGACAATAACCAGAAATTGTATTTAAACACCTTTCCTATTTTGTCTTTGTTTTTCGTCAGTGATGCTGTCAATGATATTTGAAATTGCTAAGCCCTTCTACCTTTGTAGAAATCCCCCTGCCTTTGGTATGCAGGCATGCTTTTCCCTGGGGTTCTAATTTTCTACTTATTTCTTCATGATTCATTATGGCCTTTTTTTTTTTTTACTGATTTCCATGACTATCAGTGTCCAAGATCTATTCAGGGTAGGATAGCCAGGAATAAGCTGTGTGTTCTGAACAATACTGAGTTTCTGGCACAAGTCTGGTAAACCATTTCCTTCAACTCCATCAGAACATCAGATTGCCAATCACAAACTTCTATCTCAGGCACTATTCTACAAAGCTAGCTTCATCAGAGGCTCACTCACCACAAAATAAGCATCCTTCTTTTCTGTAATAAAAAATAAAATTTGGAAACTGTTGAAAGTAGTACCAGAAGGGATATTTACTGATAAATAATTACTGACTGTTACATCATGTGGGGTTACTTCAAGAGTATCCTTAAAGCCATGTAGAAGTAATGATGGTATTATTCTTATTAATTCCTAAAGGAGGAATTATTCCACTGCTTAAAATAAATCAACCCAGATCCCTTCTGCAAGATGCAGCACATTGTTTTATATCAATGATATCCCATGTTTTTTGACTGCAACATATACTGCTCTACTTTCATCTTCTTACTGTGACTAGTGCTTTCTATTAATTGAATTTTAATATTAAGTTGATATTTAAATTGATATGTTTTCTTCAGACTCAACATAGTAGGTATTTAATGATGATGTAGAAAGGAGGCATTATATTAATTGATAGGGGAAGGGATTTAGAGTCAGAAAAGCCAGGTTTCAAATTCCCCCTCAGAAACTTGCCAACTACCAAAATGTGGATAAGACACTTACCTCATCTATAATATGAAGGATTAGATTCTATGACTTATATTTGGCTTATAATTTTGTGATGTTATGATTGACTTTTTTAAGTTGGAAAAAGAAAATGTATCAGACTAAAAATAAATTTTAAATGTATATTTCAATCAACAGTCCATAATGAGTGTATAATAATGATATTTGCTGTAGGTGTTTAGCGAAAAGGAGATTCAGGGGTGTCTGGAAGAGCCAAGGACATTGCTTTTATCATGTATTTTGAAGAAAAGGTAGTGCGTTTTGTCTAGGATATCCTTTCAGGATATTATTAAACTCCATACTTACAGTGGGAAGAATATATTATAATTGAAGGCCATATTAAAAATATAATTTCATTGCCTGTCATGATGACTGACACATAGTGAGTGCACAATTAGGGTCTTGATATGAATAATAATAATTTTTCAAAGGAAAAAATATAAACAGGATTGGAATAATACAATTCAAAAAGTTTTATATGGGTGTATATATATATATATATATATATATATATATATATATATATATATATATCTGTTTATATATGTGTGTATATGCACAGAATAATTGTTACCACAAAGTCTTTTTTTTTTTTCACTATGGGTGAAATGACTTTTTTTTCCCTTTTCAACAAATGCTTTATTAACTTCTGGTTTACATCATTCATTTCCGCTAGATTTTGAGTTACAATTTTTCCGCATTATTCCCCTACCCCCATCCCAGAATAGCAGTCCCACAAGATATCCCCTCATCCAGTCTGCTCTCTCCCATATCTTCTCCCATACCCCCTTTGACTTTTCCATTAGAGCAAGATGAATCTCTGTGCCCCATTGCCTGCACATCCTATCTCCCAATTACATGCAAAATAGTATTAATGGTAGTATTTATATATATTTGAAACATTTAACTTTAAGACCTAGAATTTCAGATCCATTCTCTTCCTCCCTTGTCTACCCATTCCCTCTGGGAAGATAAGTAATTCAGTATGTGTTGTACATGTATAGCTACGCAAAACATTACCATAATAGATATATTGTAAAAGGCAACTTATAATTCCCTCCCACCCATTCCACCCCCCACATGGTCCATTCCAGACTTTGATCCTGTCCCTCTTCGAGAGTGGGTACAACCTCACTTCCCCCCAGAATGCCCCCCCCCCCTCCATCATACTCACTCTCATCCCCCTTCTCCCTACTCTGCTGCAGGTTGAGATGTCCCATTCAGTAAGTATGTCATTCACACCCCGAGCCAAATTTAATGGGAATATGGTTTTGCCTTTTGCCTTTCTGTTCTTCCTCTCCCCTGTAGCCACTTCCCCTTGCTTCTTCTATTTGAGATAGTTTACCCAACCCTGTCTCTCCCCATCTCCTCTTGACACTTTCCTTGCTCACCTCTTAACTTCACCCCTTAAGAAACATCCCTTCCCAACAAGTTCAATTTATGCCCTCTATCCATGTGTAACTGTAAACATATATACACACATTCACAAATGTATTCATATGTCCATATACCCTTCTTCCATTATTTTCATACTGAGAAAGGTCTTCATCAGTCACAGTTATTGTTTTTCCATGTAGGAATGTAAATAGGTAGACTTTGATAAGTTCCTTTTGATTTCTCTTCCCTGATTACCTTCTCAGGCATCTCTTGCTTCTTGTGTCTGGATGTCAAATTTTCTATTCAACTCTGGTTTTTTCCTCAAGAATGCCTGAAAGTCCTCTATTCCACAGAATGACCATATTTTCCCCTGAAAAAAAAATACTCAGTTTTGCTGGGTAGGTGATGCTTGGGTTCATTCCCAGCTCTTTTGCCCTCTGGAATATTATATTCCATGCCCTTCAATCCCTCAGTGTAGAAGCTGTCAGGTCCTGTGCTATTCTGATTGTGTTTCCACAATATTGAAATTGTTTCTTCCTGGCTGCTTGGATTATTTTCTCCTTAATCTGGGAATTCTGGAACCTGGCTATAATATTCCTGGAAGTTTTCTTTTTGGGATCTTTTTCAGGAGGTGATCGGTGGATTCTTTCAGCCTCTATTTTGCCCTCTGGGTCTAAAACATCAGGGCAATTTTCTTTGAGAATTTCTTGAAGGGTGATTTCTAGGTTCTTTCTTTGATCATAGCTTTTAGGTAGTCCAATAATTTTTACATTATCTCTCCTGGATCTATTTTCCAGGAGAGTTGTTTTCCCCATGAGATATTTCACATTGCCTTCTATTCTTTCATTTGTTTGGATCTGTTCAACAGCATCTTGATTTCTCATAAAATCATTAACTTCCATTTGCTCCAGTCTAACTCTGAAGGAATGAATCTCCTTAGTAAGCTTTGAAGATTCTTTTTCCATCTGGCAATTTCGACTTTTTATTTATTTTTTTAATTAAACAAATGCTTTATTAACTTCTGTTTCACATCATTCATTTCTGCCAGATTTTGAGTTGCAATTATATTCCCCCCCTGTTTTTCCCCTACCCACCCTCCAAGAATAGCAGTCCCACAAGATATCGCTTCCTCCAATCTGCTCTCTCCCTTATCTTCTCCCATACCCCCTTTGACTTTTTCATTAGAGGAAGGGGAAACTTTGTGTCCCAATGCCTGCACATCTTATCTCCCAATTACAAGCAAAAGAGTATTAATAATAGTATTTATATATATTTGAAATATTTAGTCTTATAACCTCGAATTTCAGATCCATTTCCTTCTCTCTTGTCACCCATTCCCTCTGGGAAGATAAGTAATTCAGTATATGTTGTATATGTCTAGCTATGCTAAACATTACCATAGTAGATATATTGTACAAGGCTGCTTATAATTCCCTCCCACTCATCCCACCCCCAACCTGGTCCATTCCCTACTTGATCCTGTCCCTCTTCTATAGTGGGTACTTCCAACATCCCCTCCCCCTAAGGATGCCCTCCCATCCATCATCCCTCCTCTCATACCCCTTTCCCCTATTCTGCTGCAGGTTGAGATATCCCATTTAGTACATATGTCATTCTCTCCCAGAACCAAATTCAATGAGAATGTGGTTTTGCTTTTTGCATTTGTATTCTTCCCCTCCTTTGCAGCCACTTCCCCTTGCTTCTTCTACATGAGATAGTTTGCCCTACCCTCTCTCTCCCCATTTCCTTATGCAACTTTCCTCTCTCACCTCATAATTTCAGTCCTTAAGTATCATCCCTTCCCAACAAATTCAACCTCTACCCTCTATCCATGTGTAACTGTAAACATATATACACATATTCACATATGTATTCATATGACCACACACCCTTCTTCCATTATTTTCATACTGAGAAAGATTTTATCAGTCACGCTTATCATTTTTCCATATAGGAATGTAAATAGGTAGACTTTGATAAGTTCTTTTTGATTTCTTTTCCCTGATTACTTTCTCAGGCATCTCTTGCTTCTTGTGTCTGGATGTCAAATTTTCTATTCAACTCTGTTTTTTTTCCTCAAGAATGCTTGAAAGTCCTCTATTCCACTGAATGACCATATTTTCCCCTGGAACAAAATACTCAGTTTTGCTGGGTAGGTGACCCTTGGGTTCATTCCCTGCTTTTTTGCCCTCTAGAATATTATATTCCATGCCCTTTGATTCCTCAGTGTAGAAGCTGCCAGGTCCTGTGCTTGTCTAATTGTGTTTCCACAATATTGAAATTGTTTCTTCCTGGCTGCTTGCAGTATTTTCTCCTTGATCTGGGGATTCTGGAACCTGGCTATAATAATCCTTGGAGTTTTCTTTTTGGGATCTTTTTCAGTAGGTGATCAGTGGATTTTTTCAACCTCTATTTTGCCCTCTGGATCTAAAATATCAGGGCAATTTTCCTTGAGAATTTCTTGAAGGGTGATTTCTAGGTTCTTTCTTTGATCATGGCTTTTGGGTAGTCCAATTATTTTTAAATTGTCTCTCTTGGATCTATTTTCCAGGTCAGTGGTTTTTCCCATGAGATATTTCACATTGCCTTCTAATCTTTCATTTCTTTGGATCCACTTAACATTATCTTGATTTCTCATAAAGTCATTAGTTTCCATTTGCTCCAGTCTAACTCTGAAGGAATGAATCTCCTCAGTGAACTTTTGAGATTCTTTTCCCATCTGGCAAGTTCAACTTTTTAAGGCATTCTTTTCCTCATTGCTCTTTTGGGCCTCCTTTGCCATTTGAGTTAGTCTATTTTTTAAGGTGTTGTTTTCCTCAACAGGCTGTCAACTTTCATACTTTTCCTGCATCCTCCACTTCTCTTATTTGATTTTTAAAGTCCTTCTTAAGGTCCTCTATAGCCTGCAACCTGCTCATGTTTCCCCTGGGGCTTTTGGAGCAGGACTTCAGACCTCACAGTCCTCCTCTTGCTCTATGCTTACATCATTTTTGCCCCCAAAGTAGGAGTCTAAGGTTACATTTTTCTGCGTGTGCCCTTTGCCTTGGCATGTTGCCACTTAATTACTTGACTTTTGGGCTTGTTGCCACAGTATGCCTGGGCTGCCAGCCAGGTGAACTTTGGTCCCGAATGTGTGGGGTGACAACTTCCTTTTCTGGTAAGCTGGAAACCTACCCATGACCTCCACCCCAGATCATAACCCAGATCCAAAGAGGTTAAAGCAAAAGAGATTATCCCACAAGACTGATCGCTGGATCTCCCTACAGTTCTCAGAACAGGAGCTGGAGCTACCTCTAAAAACTACAAAATGGCATGTCTTTTAAGCGCCTTCTAGCCCCCAGGGGAGGAAGCCGACGCGTTCCCCAAATACTTATCCCATGTTCCATAGGGCACTAACATCTCACTTTGTCCTAGGCATGTCTAGGTTGATAATTCTGGAGCCACCAGAGCTGCTGGTTTTCTGGGGTCCCTCCAGCTGGCTGCTGGCCTGGCTGTCCTGTGGCTATAACCACAACTCACGCAGATCTGTGCTTAGCTCCCTGCACACTGCATGCTGCACACTGCAGGCTCCCAGAGCACTGGGCTGGTCCTTCCTGCAGGGCTGCTGGGCACTCCTTAGCAGGAGGTTAGCTTCTCTGTTTCGTTCTGTGGGTGCTGGGGCTCCAAAAGTTGCTCAGAGTCCACTTTTACATAGTTTGGAGGTAATCTGGGGGGGAGTGCCTTGGAAGCACTGTTTCTACTCTGCCATCTTGGCTCCAAACCTCTCTTATTTGATTATTAAAGTCCTTCTTAAGGTCCTCTATGGCCTGTAACCTGCTCATATTTTCTTTTGGGGCTTTTGGAGCAGGATTTCTGACCTCACAGTCCTCCTCTTGTTCCATGCTTCGATCCTCTTTGCCCCCAAAATAGGAGTCTAATATTGCATTTTTCTGTTTATTTTGTTTCCTTTGCTTAGGCATGTTGCCACTCAATTACTTAACTTTTGGGCTTGTTGCCACAGTAGGATTCTGCCACCAGACAGGGGAGCTTCCATCCCAATGTTGGGGTCTTCACAACTTCCAGTTCTGGCAAGCTCGATACCCACCCCATGACCTCCACCCCAGACCACAATCCAGATCCAGGGAGGTTAAAGCAAGAGTGATTACCCCCCAAGACTGATTGCTAGATCTCCCTACAGTTTGTAAGCCAGGAGCTGGAGCTGCCACTGAAACTGCAAAATGGTGTGTCTCCTCAGCGGCTTCTAGCCCCTAGGGGAGGAAGCTGAAATGTTCCCCAAATACTGGTCCCAAAGTCCATAGGGCACTAACCTCTCACTTTGTCCTAGGCATGTCTGTGTTGATAATTCTGCAATCTCCACAGCTGCTGGTATTCTGGGGTCCCTCTGGCCGGCTGCTGGCCCGGCCACCTTGTGGCTAAAACCAAGGTTCATGCAGACTTGGGCTCATCTCTGCTGGGCTGTAGGCTCCCAGAGTGCTCCAGTGGCCCTTCCTGCATGACTGCTGGGCTGTCCTCAGCAAGAGGTTAGCTTCTCTGTGTTGTTCTGTGGGTGCTGGGGCGCCAGAGGTTGTTTAGAGTCCCCTTTTACATCGTTTGGAGGTGATCTGTGAGAAGAGCACCTTGGACTTGCCGTTTCTATTCCGCCATCTTGGTTCTGCCCCCCCCCCCCAAAAAAAAAAGTGTTTTTGAAGTAAAGTTAATCAATACGAAGAGAATTATTTTAGTTAGAATAATAACAAATGTACAGAACATTCTTTGAAGCTAAGACATTGATGGTTATTTGGTCTCTGATTCAACCCCATCCCCATCCCACCTTGTCCTACAATTAATGAGCTGACAGTGTGTTGGTCATCTTCCTCTTATTCTACTTCATGCCTCCCATTTATTGCATTAGCACCACTTGGCTAAAATCATTAATGACTGAATAATTGAAAAGAAGAGTTTTAGGAACAAAATATTGGCTATTAAATATATATATATATATATATATATATATATATATATATATATATATATATATATATATACATACATATAAATTGTCTGAATCCCTTAAATTGTTACATGTCAATACTACAACTGAAAATGAATACACATATGGAGATACACACACACACATGTGTGTGTGTGTATAAATACACATACACATATGAATATGTACAAAAATAGAAAGACAAATATGTTGCTTTATTTCTCCTATATGGTAACTGGGTTTGGGTCTATATTCTGGATGTTTTGTCTTTGTTATACATTTCTTTACAAACATCTTGTTTCAGCTTTAATTTAAATGACTCCCATGAATGATAGTAAAGCTTAGTCATTGCTAATGTTAAAAGTTTTCATTTGGTAGTTATATTGCATATGATGTTCTTATATACAAGAATATAATTTTAATACGAAATTATTTTCATAATTAAAAATCATATTCTATTTATATAACCAATATTCCTACTGAAGAAATTTTGTAATCTCTCAACAAACCTATTCCATATATGATCCTCACTATCCAACTGTAATATTCCCTAATTGAACCAAATTCATAAACTTTTATAATCTAATACAGATAATCTTTTGTCTATGTGTTCAGTGCACACCTATTCATTTAAAGTAGTATCTACTTTGGTGATATCACAGATGTAAAATAATATGGGGATAATAAAAAGGAAACATGCATCTGTATTTAATAGATCTTACGATCTGTTGAGAAATTACATTCAATGGTGTGGAAGGGAGAGTGGGGAGAATGTAAGGCAAAGACCAGGAGGCCAAATAATCCACAAAATATCATGTGAGGCAAGGTGGGGAAAAAGGCTTCCTGGAGATAACTTACTCTTTTTTATTGAAAGATCCCCTGCCCTTGCTCTTGGCTGAAGTTGGAAGCTGCCCCATTCTTAGCCAATATACACCAGTTGTAACCAGCCATTCTGCTACATTTACTCACACATAGAAAGACATCTGCTGCTTATTAATAGGTTCGTTCCTCAAAGACTCTAGCCCTTCCAAGCTTTCTTCCTCCATGCTACCAATGTGTTTATTTAAAAGATTTGTCTCCTCTTGCCTTTCAATAAAATCTAGTTGCTCCTCATGACCTCAGTGAACAAATATGAAGACTTTTTCTTGGCATTTAAAGATACTCATAACCTTGCCACTTCTTTGCTTTTTAGTCTTAATGCTTTGCTTTCCTCTAAGCCCTCCACAATTGAGAAATTGTCCTACTTGACTTTCCTATCACATGACATACCATCTTCCACCTCCATGTTATTGTGCTCTATCCAACATGCCTAGAGTTCTATCTCTTTGTACCTTGGCCTTTTAAGTTCCCCTAATTTTGAGCATCAAAAATTTATTAAATATTTATTTAAATTGATATTAAGCATTAATAAAAGCATGAGTGGCCAAAGAGACCACCTTGTAGTCTAAAAGTCAAGGCTGCAAGCCCAACCTAGTACATATACAGACTATGTCACCCTGGATCAGTCACTTACACATCGGTTGCTTCAAGTAGTTCTCTATGACTAGAAATTAAAAGTCAGTTGATAATTTTTATTGGTAGAAGTTTCCTTATCATATATGTTCTACACCAATTGACCAAGGAGTCTTAGAAATCTATAGGAAAATAAAGGGAAAAATAAATAGCAAATCTGAACTTGCTGAATTTTACATTAAACCTTTCCCTCCCCAACTCTCCAATTACCAGACAATTCTCTAAAACTTTGAAAGTGCTGAGATGGTGCTTATCTGAATTGTTTAGAGGGAATTAACTCACTAGGAGTTCCTAATATAATTGAAATCTCTGTTCTGGTGAAAACAACAACAATAATAACTCAAATTTATTTAGTCCTTTAAAGTTTGCAAAATCCTTCATAAACATTATTTCATGTCTTCACATCAACTTTGGGACCTCGGTGCTATTACTACCCCATTTTACAAATGAAGAAATCCCATAAGGCACTAGATTTGTTTGTTTGTTTGTTTTTCCTTTTTCTTTGTCTTTTACCAATGGTCATATAGCTAGTAAATTTCTGAATCTAATTTTGAATTCAGTTCTTACCACTAATAAATACAAGACCCTATCTACTACACCATCTATCTTCCAGAGAACCTATTGGAAGCAGGATCATAGTTAGTATTATGGGCATAAAGTGTTTTTCAACCCTTGATGTATAAACAAGCTCAAATCTTATTGATTGAATTGTCAACTAGGTTTCAGTTATTATTACAATTTTTCTTCCCATCTTGTCTTTAACAATTTCTTATGCTCAGAGAACAGAACAACATTATATTAAAAATACAAATGGAATTCAGTAGATGCTGTTTGGCGCTGTTTATTCTCTGAAAGTCAGAAAATGGAGCTCTAGCCCATGCACTTAGTGACTCAAATTGGTTGATGCTGCCACTTCCACCAGCTCTGAAAATAGGGAAATTATGCTGAGTTTCTGGATCCAATTTGTATTCAACCAGGAAAGTGATCAAATAAAAACATTATATAGAGGATGCTGTGTACATAGGCTTCATTTAGACATATTTAAATTTCTCAGATACCCTGTCTTACAAATATTGTCATTCTTCGAACATTTGCCTTTAGAGTATTTCAAAGCTCTTTATAGATAATATATAATAATCATGAGATAGAGAAATGAAAACACAGCAGATTTTTTTCCCTCCCTGCTTAGTAATATGGATCACTAGGTGGCACAGTGGATAGAATGCTGGCCCTGGAGGCAGAAAGATTCATCTTGATAAGTTCAAATCCAGCCTCTGATACTACTACTCTGTGACCCTTGGCAAATCACTTAACCCTAATGACCACAGTTTCCTCATTTGTAAAATGAGCAGGAGAAATGAGTGGCAAACCAATTCAGTATCTCTGCCAAGAGCACCCCAGCAGAGGTCAAGAAGAATCAAACACAAATGAAAAATATCTGAATAAAACAACTAAGGAACATGAGAAGTAGAGATGTTAGTGTCATCCTTAAGAAAACTTCCATCCTGGATAAAGCAAGAAAAAGTACAAGTTTTCTGAATTACAAGTTAACAAAATATGTGTGTGTGTGTGTGTGTGTGTGTTTGTGTGTGTGTGTTCTTACTATTGAAAATAGAAGAGAGGGAAAAGTAGATATTTATGTGTTTTCAGGTAGAGGGACTAGGGTTTAGACCTATATTTTAAGAAATGTGGGATACCTAGGATGTAGAACCCTCTTCCACTAATAAATGTTTCCAACTCCGATATAACTTGGAACTTTAGGGAGTTTCCTAGACCACTGAGATGTTAACAGCTAAAATTAAAATAAAGCTTCAAGGTTTTAACAATACTTTGCAGGTATCCCATCATTTGATCCTGACAGTACCTCGATGATATAGGTATTTGACACATATAAATCTATAAATCTTGTCAAATGTAACACTTGTATCTTGGAAACACACACACACACACACACACACACAACTTTTCCAAATCTCAGTTACTTATGAAATCGGACAGGTGGTTTTGGAAGGCATTTAATAGATGATTTCTGAGGTCTCTTCAGTTCCAAATAAAGGACACTATGTAGGGGTGGAACCAAGATAGCAAAGGAAAGGTAGTGGCTTGTCTGAATGCTACCAAATTCCCTTGTAAACCCAATTAAAATAATCCATCAAAATGAATTGTGGAATGTCAGAACCAACAAAAAATATGGAGTGAAACAAATTTTCAGATTAAGGCGATGTAGGATGTTGGTAAGAAAGATATGCTTCACTTGAGTAGAAGCAGAACATAATCCAGTATAGGTTGTACACAGCAAGCCCATAACAAGACTGGGTGTGGGGAGAGGGGGAGAGCAACTGAACCTGTGGCAGGATTTTCTGAAGCTCTCAGCCCACTGAGAGTTAATGGGGTTGCAAAACTGGTCAAAAGTATATTACATAGAACCCTGTGCTGGCACTGGGATGAGGACTCTCATCCACCATATGCTGTTATGAGTAGAAGTCCCAGGCTGAAGAGGAGCATTAATAGGAACAGGGTCCATGGACACTGTTCCAGGGAAGAAAAGAATGTTTTTGGTGACTCACAGACCATGATAAAGGACAGGAGAGCAGAGACAATGTCACTTCTTAGGTCATACCTCCTGGGAAGAATTTAAAATTTAGAGACCCCAAGAAAAAGCTCTGTACATTGCAATATAAACATCCAAAATTTGAGACATAGCTTCTTCCACCAAGGAAGTAGAGTCGGACTAATATCAAGAAAAAAAATAAGAAATAGTTTAGGAAAATGAGTACACAACGAAAAAGGAACTGTTCATGATAGTGACAGGCACAAACTCAGAAGAAGATAAGAAAACAAAAGCAAGTAAATGCAAGGTCTCAAAGAGAAAGGTGAATTGGTCTCTGGTCCTAGAAGAGAACAAAAAGTTTTAAAAAACAAATAAAAGAGGAAGAGGAAGAATTGGGGAAGGAAATGACAGTGTTAAAATTATTGGAAAAAAAAGCTCGGTAAAGGAGGCACAAGAAATACAAAAGAAAATAACATCCTCAGGGGTGGAGCCAAGATGGTAGAGTAGAAGCAGGAAAATCTATGACCTCTGGCCATAACCACCTCCAATATATGTAAAATATGACTCTAAACAAATTTTAGAGCTACAGAAGCCACAAAGAGACAGAGAGAATAAATCTCCCACTGAAGGCAGCCTGGAAGGCAGACAGAGTCTATTGCACCAGAGTAGGAGCAAAGCATGGTCCCACTTGAGCCCTGCCAAGCACCAGGAGGCCCTGAACTGTTGTCCAGAGCAATCACAGCAGACTTCTGGAGAGTGAAACACCAACAGCTGCGGCAGTTTCCAGATTTCTCAACTTATAAAACCCAAAGAGAGAGTAAAAGGTCAGTTGGGAACTCTGTTGTAACTGGATGATGGAATATCACAGTCTGGCCCATGCCCATGTGCTGAGAAGTGGTGGAGGTATGGTGGCTGCAGCTACTGCTGTGTGGCTGCCTCCAGAGCTCTTGGCCTGTAGATTGTAGGGCAACCAAGTAACCATTCAGAGGGTAATAACTCTTGCTTTGACCTGCTTGGATCTGTATCACAGTCTTGGGTTGTGGTCCTGGCGTGTGGGGCAAGTGTGCCAGAGCTTGTGGTGGCTGTAGAGCAAGCACTCTCCTCAGACCTTTGACAATATTTGTGAAAACTTCAGTGATTTGGGACAATGGTCTCCACTCTGGAAGCAGAGTTTTATCGTGGCAAAAAGTTCAAATCTCAAGTAATTGGTTGGCAAGATGAGCAAGCAGAGCAAGCACAATCAGACCACTGAATCTTTTTTTGGTGAGAGAAAGGATCGAAACATGGAACCAAAAGAAGTCAACAAATGCAAAACTCCTTCATCAAAAGGTTCCAAGGAAAACATGAATTGGCCAAAATCCATGGAGGAGCTCAAGAAGGAATTTGAAAATCAATTAAGAGAAGTGGAGGAAAAAATTGGGATGAAAAATGAGAAAGATGCAAGAAAATCATGAAAATCAAGTTAACAGCCTTCTAAAGGAGACCCCCCCCCCCGCAAAAAAAAAAAAAAAAAACATACTGAAGTAAATAACACCTTAAAAATATACTAACTCAAATGGCAAAAGATGTTCAAAAAGCCAATGAGGAGAAGAATGCCTTAAAAAACTGAATTTGACAGATGGAAAAAAAGAATCTCAAAAGCTCACTGAAGAGAATCACTACTTCAAAAAGAGATTGGAGCAAATGGAAGCTAATGACCTTTTGAAAAACAAGAAACAGGGGCGGCTAGGTGGCGCAGTGAATAGAGCGCTGGTCCTGGAGTCAGAAGGACCTGAGGTCGGACACTTAATCCACACAAACAAAAACCTAGCCGTGTAACCTTGGGCAAGTTACTTAACCCCAATTGCCCTAAAGGGGCGCCTAGGTGGAGCAGTGAGTAAGATCACCGGCCTCGGAGTTGGGATGACCCGAGATCAGATCCGGCCTCAGAAAATGAGCACCCACGCATAAATAATGACTAGCCATGTAACCTTGAGCAAGTTACTTAACCCCAATTGCTTTAAAAAAAATACAAAACAAAACAAGAAACTATAAAACAGATCAAAATAAATGAAAAAAATAGAAGACAATGTGAAATACGTCATTGGAAAAAAAAAAAAAACACTGACTTGGAAAAGAGATCCTGGAGAGATAATTTGAAAATTATTGGACTATCAGAAAGCCATGATCAAAAAAAGAACCTAGAAATCATCCTTCAAGAATTTCTCAAGGAAAATTATCCTAATATTCTAGAACCACATAACTAAATAGAAATTGAAAGAATTCACTGATCATCTCTTGAAAAAGATCACAAAAAGAAAACACCTAGTAATATCATAGCCAAATTCCAGAGTTCCCAGGTTAAGGAGAAAATATTACAAGCAGCCAGGAACAAACAATTTTAGTGTTATGGAAACAAAATCAGGATAACACAAGATCTAGCAGCTTCGACATTAAGGGATCAAAGGGCTTGGAATATGATATTCTGGAGGTCAAAGGAGCTAGGACTAAAACCAAGAATCACCTACCCAGCAAAACTGAGTATAATTCTGCAGGGGAAAATATGGTCATTCAATAAAATACAGGACTTTCAAGCATTCTTTGATTAAAAAGCCAGAGCTGATTAAATGTTTGACTTTCAAATACAAGAAGTAAGAGAAGCATGAAAAGGTAAACTGAAAAAAGAAATCAAAAGAAATTTAATAAATTTGAACTATTTACATTCCTGCATGCAAAAACAATAAATGTAACTCTTGAGACTTTTCTCAGAATGGGGATAGTTGAAGGGAATATATATATATGTATATATGTATGTCCATATATATGTTTATATAGTAGGGTTTAGGTGTGTATAAATCCATATGTTAGTGTGTATATATATGTATCTATATATACATACACAGATGGCAGAGGATCAGTTGAATAGGAAGGGATGATATATAAAAAATAAAATTAAGGGATAAGAGGGGAAAGTAATGAGAGGAGATATGGAGAGATAGAGTAGGGTAAGTTATCTCATGTAAAAGAGGCAAGAAAAAATGGTTACAATGCCGGGGAAGAAAATGAAGGTAAAAGGGAATGTGTCAACATTATTCTCATTGAACCTGGCTTAAGAAGGGAATAATATACACCCTAAATTGTGTATATTTCCCTATAGCATAGTAGGGGGGAAGGGGATAAGAGGAGGATGATAGAAGGGAGGGCAAATTGGGGGAAATGGTAGTTAGAAGCACACACTTTTCAAAAGGGACAGGGTCAAAGCAGAAAATAGAATAAGTGAGGGACAGGAAAGGATGGAAATATAGTTTTTCACGTATATCTACAATGTAAACTTCTTGCATGTACATTCATACATGTACAAGCTATATTGAATTGCTTATCTTCCCAGTGGGAGTAGATAAGAAGGGAAGAAGGAAAAGAATCAGGAAATCAAAGTTTTAAAAAACAAATATTAAAAAAAATTTAACCATTTTTACATGCAACTGGGAAATAAAATATACAGGTGTAGAAATCTATCTTGCCTCACTATAAAGTTTGGTAGGGAAATAGGAGAGGATATAAGACATAATAGATGGGGGAAAGGGTATACAGTAGGTTAAATATTTTGGCTGGGGGTAGGGGGAAAAAGGGAGAAAATTTATAACTTAAAATCTTGTGGAGATGATTGTTGAAAACTAAAAATAAAAAAAATATTATTGGGGAATTTTTTTTTGCTTTTTGGAGGGCAATTGGGGTTAAGTAACTTGCCCAAGGTCACAAAGCTAGGTTTTTGTTTGTGTGTGTTAAGTGTCTGAGGCCAGATCTGAACTCAGGTCCTTCTGACTCCAGGGCCAGCACTCTACTCACTGCGCCACCTAGCCTCCCCAATTGGGGAATATTTAACAAAATAAATTTTAAAATACAGTTCGGAAAATAATTTTTTTTAAGAAATCTTAACATAATGAATAGGCCAAATGGTAAGAGAATCACAAAAAATTGCTGAAGAAAAGAATTCTTTAAGAAGCAGAATTAGTCAATTTTTTAAATGGAAAAAAGATTTATAAAATATCACTAAAGAATAGAATTCCTAGGAAAATTTTCCAAATGGAAAAGGACGTATAAAAGCTCACTGAAGAAAGTTATTTCTTTAAGAATTGAGTTGGAAAATAGAAACTAATGACTCCATCAGGCATCAAGAAACAATCAAAATCCAAAGAATAAAAAAAATCTGAAATATTTTATTGTTAAAACTACTAACGTGGAAAACAGACTAAAAAGAGATAATTTAGAAAAAAAATAAAAAGAAGAGATAATGTAGGCATTATTGGACTGCTTGTAAGCCACCATCAATAACAAAGTTACCATTTGTTTGAAGAAATTTTCAATGAAAACTGTCCTGATATTCTATAACCAGAGAGCAATATAGACATTTAAAAAATCCACCAAACACCTCCTTAAAAGTATCCCGAAATTATCACCCACCCCAAGAATATTTTAGAGAATGTCCAGAGCTCCCACTTCAAGGAGAAAATATTACAGTAAAAAAAAAAAAACATTTCAAATATCATGGATCCATAGTCAGCATAACAGAATGTTTAGTAATTGCACATTAAAGTTTAGAGGATATGGAAAACAATATTTTAAAAGGCAATAGAGCTAGAATTACAGCCAAGAATCACTTGAGTATAATCTTTCCAAGGGAAAAAAGGGATATTTAATGAAAAAGAGGAGTATAAAGTATTACTTAAGAAAAGAACAAAACTGGGTAAGAGAATATATTTTTCAAATACAAGACCCAAAGGTAGCATAAAAATGTAAATATAAGCAAGAAAGGGGAAAAAACGAATTGAATAATGCTAATCTAGTTATATTTCCTTTTTTACATTATCAAATGCTTTATTAACTTCCACTTTGCATAATTTCTGCAAGATTTTGAGTTACAAATTTTCTTCCCGCTATTCCCCTACCCACCACCCCAAAATAGAGATCCCACTGGATATCCCCTCCCTAATCTACTGTCTCCCATATCTCCCCCCATTCCCCCTCCAATTTTCCAGTAGGTCATGGTGGATCTCAATGCCCCATTGCCTGTATATCTTATTTCCCAGTTACGTGTAAAATAATATTAATAATAATATATATATATATGTATACATTTGTTTTTAAAACTTAGAAACTATACACACATATTATATATATGTATATGTATACATACACATTTGATTTTAAAACTTAGAAAACATGAATATATTCATGTGAAATATTGAAGAGTGAAATTAGTAGAACTAGCAGAAAATTGTATACAGTTACAGCAAGATTGCACAATGATCATCTGTCAATGTCATTGCTATTTATAAAATGATCTAAGGCAGTTGCAAAGGACATATGATGAAAAATACTATCCACCTGCAAAAAAAGATCTGATCCACCACTCTATTTTTAGCCAGTACCAGATTCTTTTAATGATTACTACTTTATAATAAATTATATAAACTCTATTTATCCATATTTATTTATTTTTAGTATTAACTTTTTTAAAGCAAATTTAATTTTAGTTTGCAATATTCACTTCTGTAAGTTCCAAATTTTCTCTACTTCCCCCCACCACCTACTCCCCAAGACAGTATGCATTCTGGTATATGATCTACATATACATTCTTATGATCTATGTATACGTTCTTATTAAACACAGTTTCACATTATTCATGTTGTATAGAAGAATTAGAAATAATGGGAGGAACCATGAGAAAGAAGAAAAAAGAGAGAGAAAATAGCATGTTTCCATCTGCATTCAGACTCTATATCTCTCTCTGTATATGGATAGCATTTTTCATCATGAGTCTTTTGGAGTTGTTTTAGGTCCTTGCATTACTAAGAAGAGCTAAGTTTAACAAAGTCAATCATAATACAATGTAGCTGTTACTGTGTTCAATGTTCTCCTGGTTCTATTCACCTCACTCAGCATAAATTTATATGTTTTTCCAGGTTTTCCTGAAGTCTACCTGCTGATCATTTCTTATAGCAAAACAGTATTTCATTATATTCATATTCCACAATTTATTCAGTCATTTCCCAATTGATGGCCATCCCCTAAATTTCCAGATCTTGGCCACCACAAAAATAGTTGCTATAAATATTATGTACAAACTGTATATAAATATGTATGTGGATCCTTTTCCAATTTTTATGATCTCTTTGGGATACGGCCCTAAAAGTGGTATTGCTGGGTCAAAGGGTAGGGACATTTTTATAGCCCTTTGGGTATAGTTCCAAATTGCTCTCCAGAAAGGTTGCATCAGTTCACAACTCCACCAACAATGCATTAGGGTTCCAATTTCCCCTCATCTTCTCCCCCATTTATTATTGCCCTATCTTGCCATATTAGGCAGTCTGATAGGTGTGATCTTAGCAGTTGTTTTTATGGTGACTAAGAATTGTTAATTGAAGGGATGCCTATCCTTTGGGAAATGGGTAAACAAGCTCTGGTATTTGATTGTGATGGAATATTATTGTGCTATAAGAAGTGACAAGTGGGGTGTTTCAGAGAAAGAACTGATGGAGTCTGAAGGAATATCAATATATACTTTTTAAAACTTTATTTTTTGTCCATGTTTTATTTGACAACATGTCTAATATGGGAATATCTTTCACAAGATTCACATGCACAACCTGTATCAAATTGCTTGACTTCTCAATAAGGGAAATAGCAAAGGGTAAAAGGACAGCATTTAGAACCTTAACATATATAAATTGTTTTTGCATGTACTTAGAAAAAATTAAAATGTGTAATATTTTATGTTATGGTTCTCTGCAACCCAGGAGTGGAAAGATAGTAAATATATATATATATATATATATATATATATATATATATATATATATATATATATGTATATATATATGTATATGTATATATGTATGTATATATATGTATATCAAATATTACTTTAAAATTGTACACATATATACATTATATATACACTTATACATACACACATACACATATATGTCTATTCCTAAATAGTACAAATATGACATCCTATTGGGAACTAGAAAAGTAGATATATAGATAGAGTCTTATTTGTTAGGCATCATGCTAAGTATTGGGAATTCAGATAAAATTAAAAAGGAAATCTCTGACTCTAAGTAACTTATATCCTGTTGGGGGAATACAACAGTCTGACAGTCAATAAGCATTTATCGAATTCCTAATTATGTTGTAGGCACTGAGTACAGGGGAAGCAAAATAAAGAAGGCAAACCCAGCTCCATCCCCAGAAAAGTTGACAATATAATGGAGAAGAGAACATGGAATCACTTGTGTACTAACAAGGTATAAATTGGAGAAATAAGAAATAATCAATTGAGGGAAGGTTTTAGAATTAAAAGGCATGAGAACATGTTCCTGGAGATGGTGGGATTTTAGATGGCATTTGAGTGAAGCTAGGGAATCCCTGGGCCATTTAGGCAGCACATCTGCCTATGTTCATAACTGCTCTCAGACACTTACTGTGTGACACTGGGCAAATCAGGTAATCCTGTTTATCTCATTTTCCTCATATATAAAATGAGCTGGAAAATAGAAAGCCACTCCAATACCTTGCCAAGAAAATCCTAAATCTACTCACAAAGAAACATATGTAACTTACCAACAACAACTAAAAGCCTTCAAGTAGAAATAAGGAAGGAAAACATTACAGCTATGGGAGACTGAGAGAGAAAATATCTGAAGTTGGAAGATGGGGGGGCCTTGCTCAGAGAACAGCCAGGAGAGCAATGTCACTATATCAAAATCTTCTGAAAATATTCAGGCTATATAAAAATTAGCCAATTGTGGACATTTTATTTGATCCTGTTGGTGATAGGGTGGCCCTGGATTCTGTTGAATAGGTAAAGGGCAATGTGCTTTTGGAAAACCACTTTTTGAGTTAATGGAGTTAGGAATGGAATTGGGGAATTACATGAGGCAGGGAGAAGAATTACCAGGTTATAGCAATAATACAAAGGTCAGCAGATAAATGCCTTCACCATGGTGGCAGCAATACCAGAGGAAAGAAGGGGACACATTCAAGAGATGGGGAAAGGAATGGAAGAAAGAACAGAAGGGAAGGGAAGGGAAGGGAAGGGAAGGGAAGGGAAGGAATGGGATGAGATATAGATATATGAATGGCAATTTGGTTGAGAGTGAGCCATAACATGTAGAAATCACAAGCTTCCTATAGGAAGTTATATATAAACCTTGCCTTAAAGACAACCAAGTATCCTCACAGGTAGGTTAAAAGACAGGGTGTGTTCCATTCTCAGGCACTTCTTATAAAAAAAAAAAAATTAGCAAACTCACATCAGAGCCATATTGCAAAGAGTTTGAAACATGAAGCTGAAGCATTAATCAGTCCTTATATTACTCCAGAAAGGAAACTCTATAATTTTCTCTGTGAATAAAGTTCAAAGATGCCTTGCCTTACCAACATTTACCTCTTTTCCTCTTCTGTCTGATGGACAATATAATTTGGATCAGATACTTACTAGTCAGATCCCCTTGTTTTCCAGACAAAAGAAATTATGGTGAGAGGCCAAGTGACCTCTCAGTCATTACCCAGAAAACAAAGAGTAAACCCACAATCAAACTCAGACACTCCAATGACAGAGTTAAGATCATTTACCTTATAATATGATGATATCCAATTCCCTTCTATCTCTAAATTTTATGGTCGAGATTTGAATTTAAGCAATTATTTGTGGTTCACTAAGATTGTGTCTTCTTTGTTTTTGGGCTCCTTAGTGTTTGTTGATTTTCCCTTTAGTCAGTGTGAAGAACAAAGTGTCTTTGTACAAGAGATCATCAGAGGCATGCTAAGAAGTCATTACACAGTCTTGTTTTCAGAACCTGAATAATTATGGTCATTGTAAAATCACACATTTCTATATTTTCATGAATCTCACTGGTCAATATTAGAGTCTCATCATTCAACATTGTCTTCTTTTTAAAGATTAATTCCTTTACAACTTTGCCATAGCTTCTTTAGTTATGGGGGAAAAAAAAAGTATTAGCCTCTGTCCTGAAAGTGAAGCTGGAAGTAAAATTAAATGCCATCACAATCCCCATAGCATTCTATTGTATTATCTCCTGATAACATGGAGTTGATCCTTGATTTTTCAGGTCTATGCTTTGTGAACACAAGAAACCACAAGATTGGATTGACTGCCAATATTGCATCTACTTTTCAAGAACAAATTTGTATTTGTTTGCTGTCCTTTGTGCCCAAAGAGGACCAAAGTGGCATCATTATGTCAGGTTCAAGGTACTTGTGTGTCCAACTGTGACTAACCAGATTAATATGAGCTGTGAAGGCTCTACCACAGGAAAAATAGTCCATATCAACATTTGGAGTGGAGATGTCCCTCAAATCACCCATTTCGTGTTTCTTTTGATACTTGTCAAAGAATTTTGCAAATGTGCAACTCCACGGAAAAAGGAAAAATACATGATAGCTGACAACTGAAAGGGGAAAACTGTAAATATTATAGTCTGTAAACATTATATGGGCAGATGAATGTTGACTTAATTATTGCTACTCTAAACTAAAATATCATTTCCTTTTTTTTTTTTTTTTTAGGGCAATTGGGGTTAAGTAACTTGCCCAAGGTGACATGGCTAGGTTTTTATTTGTGTGTGTGTGTATGTTAATTGTCTGAGACTTGATCCGAACTCACATCCTTCTGACTCCAGGGCCAAAGCTCTACTCACTGCGCCACCTAGCTGCCCCCGAAAATATCCTTTTCCTTTCACCATGTAACTCACTGCACCTGCTTTCCATTTTCTCATTTAGGAAAAGTAATCAAATCATAATCATCATTAGTTCTCTAACAGGTCCATCCACAATCACATACCCTATAGTTTTATTCATTATTACTGTGACTTTGACATTCCCTAGCCACAATTACCCTACATGTATTGTCTCCTTTAATTAAAATGTTAAGTCAAGGATAGAGAATATCTTGCTTTTAACATGAGGATTCACAGTTTGCATATATTAAGTCATTGATAAATCATATTAATTCACCCATTCCTCCTTTCATTTATAATAGAGAAGGAACTAAATAATATCAATTTGGACAATTTTGCTATGATCAAAACTAGATGGGAGAAGGAAATGACAACTAACTGTTCAAAACAATTCTCAGATCATGAAAAGCCACAAGTTGTGTTGTAGTAGATAGAGTACCAGGTCTGGAGTCAGGAAAAGCTAAATTCAAATTTGGTCCCATACACTAGCTATGTGATATTGGGAAAGTCACATAATGCTGTGTGGTTTTGTTTCTTCATCTGTAAAAGAAGTTGGAGCAGAAAACAGCAAGGCACTGCAGTATCTTTGTGGAGAAAACCCCATATGGAATTACAAAAGATCTGAAATGACTAAACAACAACAACAAAGGAGGAAGTCCTTGAACTGCATTTGTTAGGAAAACAAGGATTCTAAAAGGCAGAAGTGAGGAAGGAGTCTATGGAGGGAATATTATGTACAAGGGCATGGAGGTGGAAGATGACACATCTTGGCTTAGGAGCAACAAGAAGTTCAGTTTGACCATACCAAAAAGAGTATCATGGGAGATATTCTGGTTGAAGAACGGTAGGCATGAGGTCACTTGTGAAGGTCTTTAAATGCCAGACAAAGAGCTTGTTCTTGTTGTTTTTATCATTCACTCATCAGTTTGGCCTTTTCTTCTGTTTTTCTTGTAACTGTTTTTGATACTAGAGGTAACAAAGCACACAAAGAGATTGTGTGGCTGGGAAAAATAATCTTGACAGAGATGTGGAAGATGATGTAGAAAAGAAAAAGAAGAGTCACAAATACCACTGAAGAACCAGTTACAATTATTTCAGTCATCAGTGTGCTTTCTTTCTCTTCAGTTTGTTCATTTAGAGTATTAGGCAGGAAACATCTCTTTATCATCTAACTGATCATGCAAATTAAAAAAAAAAAACCTCTTAGGGCACAAATTTTAACTTGGCTTTGGGACACAATGGAATTTGTTTATCAAATAAAAATGACTAAATAACAACAAATAACTTATTAACAATTTCTAAAGCCTTACATTTGAAGCATGTATGTAAATATTCTAATTGCATTTTCTGATCCAAAAAACCCTGGACAAAATTATTGTAATATGGCCCAATGGTTAGGCACTCTGAGTCCCTGTTCCTCCTCCATGCCCACCCATTGCCTGGTTGGTGGTATGGCTTGACCCCACAGGGCAGAGTCAAGAGTGATGGGTAGAAGTAACATGAAGCAGATGCTTTTTTTTACCACAAGGGAAACTTTATAAGAGCTTTCCCAACATGAAATGGGTGGCCTGGGGTATAGTAATAACAGCAATAATATTTAACACTTACTTGACCCTATATTCCAGACACTGAGCTAAGGACTTTACAATGATTATCTCATCCCCACAACACTAGCAGGGTGGCTCAAATATTGTCACCATTTTAAAAATAAGGAAACTGAGGATAAGATAGATATAGTGACTTGCATAGAGCCACAAGTCAAAGACCATCAGAGGGAGGATGTGAACTCAGATCTTCTTGCCTCTAGGCCCAATCATCTATGCTCTGCACCACTAGCTGCCTCCATCACTGAGGTTCTTAAAGCTAACCTAGCTCCAAGTGAAAAACTTGAAGTCAGTAAGACCTGAGTTCAAATCTATCTTCAGACACATACTAGCTTTGTGACCCTGGGCATGTCTCTTATACCTGTTTCCCTCAGTTTCCTCATCTTTAAAATAAACTGGAGGAGGAAATAGCAAACTTCTCAAGGATTTTTGTTTAGAAACTCCCAAATGAGACCATGAAGAATGAGATGTGGGGAGGCAGAGCCAAGATGGAAGAGCAGAAGTAGATCTCTGCATGGCTCTGGCTCCCACCACCTTCAATACATATAAAAAATGACTCTAAAATTTTTTTAGGTCTACAGGACCCACAAAGTGACAGAGAGAAACAAATTTGCTGCTGAAGGCACAGTGGGAGGCCTAAAGGAAAGTTCTATCACACTGAGCTGGGAGCCAAGTACAGTCCCACATGAGCTGCATAGTTCCAAGCACAGGGTGGTCCTGAGCAGCAGAGGCCAGAGAAGACATCAGGAGAGTGAATCACCAGCAGCTTTCTGGTTTCCAGACTTCTCAACCCATAAATGCAAAAAGAAAGTAAAAGATGAGCCAGGAACTCTGTTGGAACTGGGTAGAGAAGAGCTTGGTCTGTCTCTTGCCCCCAGAGCTAGAGGTAGTGGAGGTGCAGCAGATGGAGTTGCTGCTGCATGGCTACTTCCAGAGCTCCTAGCCTATAGATTATAGGGGGGCCAAGCAACCATTCTGAAGATAATTGCTCTTCTTTTAACCTGCTTGGATCTGGATAGCAGTCCTGGGTGGTGGCTATGGGGTGTGTGGCCACTGTGCCAGAGCTTCTGGGGGCTGCAGAGAGGGTACCGTCCTAATAGCTCCAACAGCTACAAAAACCCCAGTGCTTTGGTCATAGTTCTCTGCAATCTGGAAGCAGAATTCTACCTTGGCAATGTTCTCAAAAGTGAAGTAATTGTCTGCTAATTTGAGCCAGCAGAGGGAGCACAAACAGACCACAGAATATTTTCTGGCAGAAAAAGGATCAAAGCACAGAACAGGAAGAAGACAATGAAGTCAGAATTCCTGCATCAAAAGCCTCCAAGAAAATTATGAACTGTTTACAGGCCATGGAGGAGCTCAAGGATATTGAAAATCAAGAAAGAAAAGTAGAGGAAAAATTGGGAAGAGAAATGAGAATGATATAAGAAAATCATGATGGGGGGGGGGAGCCAAGATGGCGGAGTAGAAACAGCATGGCCATGGTGCTCTTCCCCCAGATAACCTCCAAACCATGTAAAAGGGGACTCTGGACAACTTCTGGAGCCCCAGCACCCACAGAACAACAGAGAGAAGCTAACCGCCCATTGAGGACAGCCCAGTAGCACTGCAGGAAGGGCCAGTGCAAGCGCTCTGGGAGCCTACAGCCCAGCGGGCTGAGAACAGAACCCAGGTCCACATGAGCCTTGGTTTTAGCCCCAGGGCGACTGGGCCAGCAGCCGGCTGGAGGGAAAGCAGAACACCAGCAGCTGTGGCAATTCCAGAATTATCAACACAGACAAGCCTAGGAAAAAATGAGAGGTTAGTGCCCCATGGACTTTAGGACCAATATATGGGAAAAGTATGAAATGAGGGTTAACAGCCTGACTGAGGAAAATAACACCCCTTAAAAAATAGACTAACTCAAATGGCAAAGGAGGCCCAAAAGGGCAATGAGGAGAAAAATGCCTTAAAAAGCCAAATTTGCCAGATAGAAAAAGAATCTCAAAAGCTCACTGACGAAATTCATTCCTTCACAGTTAGACTCGAGCAAATGGAAGCTAATGATTTTATGAGAAATCAAGATGCTGTTAAAAATATCCAAACAAAGGAAAGAATAGAAGACAATGTAAAATATCTCATGGGAAAAACCACTGACCTGGAAAATAGATCCAGGAGAGATAATTTAAAAATTATTGGACTACCTGAAAGCCATGATCAAAGAAAGAACCTAGAAATCACTCTTCAAGAAATTCTCAAGGAAAATTGCCCTGATGTTTTAGACCCAGTGGGGGAAATATAGGTTGAAAGAATCCACCGATCACCTCCTGAAAAAGATCTCTAAAAGAAAACTCCCAGGAATATTATAGGCAGGTTACAGAATTCCCAGATCAAGGAGAAAATACTACAAGCAGCCAGGAAGAAACAATTTCAATATTGTGGAAACACAATCAGAATAGCACAGGACCTGGCAGCTTCTACACTAAAGGATGGAAGGGCATGGAATATGATATTCCAGATGGTAAAAGAGCTGGGAATGAACCCAAGGGTCACTTACCCAGCAAAACTGAATATTTTGTTTCAGGGGAAAATATGGTCATTCAGTGGAATAGAGGAGTTTCAAGCATTCTTGAGGAAAAAACCAGAGTTGAATAGAAAATTTGACATCCAGACACAAGAGGCAAGAGATTCCTGAGAAGGTAATCAGGGAAGAGAATTCAAAAGGAACTTATCAAAGTTGACCTATTTACATTCCTACATGGAAAAATAATAACTGTGACTGATGAAACTTTTCTCATGGAAGAAGGGTATGTGGGCATATGAATACATATGTGAATGTGTGTATATATGTTTACAGTTATAAATGGATAGAGGACATAGGTTGAATTTGTTGGGAAGGGATGATACTTAAGGGGTGAAATTATGAGGTGAGAGAGGAAAGTGGCAAGAGGACATGAGGAGAGACAGGGTAGGGTAAACTATCTCATGTAGAAGAAACAAGGGGAAGTGGTTGCAGGGGAGGGGAAGATCAGGAAGGCATAAAGGCAAAACCACATTCTCATTGAATTTGGCTCGGGGAAAGAATGACATACATACTAAATGGGATATCTCACCCTGCAGAAGAGTAGGGGGGAGGGGGATGAGAAGGAGGATGATGGAGGGGAGGGCATTCTTGGGGGAGGCGAGGCTGGAAGTAACCCCTATCGAAGAGGGACAGGATCAAAGTAGGGAATGGACCAGTTCAGGGGTGGGATGGGTGGGAGGGAATTATAAACAGCTTTTTACAATATATCTACTATGGTAATGTTTCACATAGCTATACATGTATATCACATACTAAATTACTTATCTTCCCAGAGGGAATGGGTGACAAGGGAGGAAGGGAAGGGATCTGAAATTCGAGGACTTAAAATTAAATGTTTCAAATATGTAAATACTATAATTAATACTATTTTGCATGTAATTGGGAGATAAGGTGTGCAGGCATTGGGGCACAGAGATTCACTTTGCTCTAATGGGAAAGTTGAAGGGGATATGGGAGAAGATATGGGAGAGAACAGATTGGATGAGGGGATATCTTGTGGGACTGCTATTCTGGGATGGTGGGTAGGGGAAAAATGGGGGGAAATTGTAACTCAAAATCTGGCAGAAATGAATGATGTAAACCAGAAGTTAATAAAGCATTTGTTAAAAAAAAAAATCATGAAATGTGAGTCAAAAACTTTCTAAAAGAAAGTCCCCAAAATACCACAGAAAATAAAAACTTAAAAAATAGACTAATCCAAATAGCAAAAGAGGACTAAAAAGCCAATGAGGAGAAGAATGCCTTAAACACCAAATTTGTAAGGTGGAAAAAGAATCTCAAAAGCTCACTGAAAAGAATCATTCCTTCAGAATTAGATTGGAGCAAATGGAAGGTAATGACTTTATGAGAAATCAAGATACTATTAAACAGAGACAAACAAATGAAAAAATAGAAGGCAATGTGAAATATCTCATTGGAAAAACCACTGAACTTGAAAATAGATCCAGATTATGCACAAAGGGCTACACTTTGACCCAACAATACCACTTCTAGGGTTATATCCCAAAGATATCATAGAAGTGGGAGGAAGACCCAAATGTATAAAAATATTTATAGCAACTCTTTTTGTGGTTGCAAAGAATTGGTAATAAAGGGGTGCCCATCAATTGGGGAATGGCTAAACAAGCTATGGTATATGAATGTAATGGAATATTATTGTGCTATAAGAAAGGAGGAGACTGATTTCATATTCACCTTTAGAGGCTTATACAAACTGATGCTGAGTGAGAAGAGTAGAATCAGAAGAAATTTGTATAAAATCACAGATGCATCATATGTGTGATGACCAACTATGACAGACTGGACTCTTTTCAGCAATGCAGTGATATAAGTCAATCCCGAAAGACTCATGAAGAAGAGAAATGCGACATCCAGAGATACAACTAGAAAGAACTGAGCCTGAATCCTGATGGAAGCAAAGTAATTGATCTTTTTCTTTTCATTGTTTGGTTTTATTTCTTCTTTACCATTTTTCATCCCACCTAGTTCAATACGCCTTTGTAATTCGACTGATGTCTAATATGAATGTATTTGCAGATCCTATACTGGACTATATGCTGTCATGGGGGATGGGGGGAGGGAGGTAAAGGAAATTTAATATTCAAGGAACTATGGAATTGAATCTTGTTAACTGAAACTAAGCTAATAAATTAATTTAAAAAAAAGAAAATAGATCCAGGAGAGAAAATTTAAAAATTATTGGACTGCGTGAAAGCCATGATCAAAAAAAGAGCCTAGACATCTTTCAAGAAATCATCAAGCAAAATTTCCCCAATATTGTAAAACCAGAGGGCAAAATTGAAATGGAAAGAATTCAATGATTATCTCTTGAAAAAGATCCTGAAAAGTAAACTACTAGGAATATCATAGACAAATTTCAGAGCTCCCAGATCAGGGAGAAAATATTGCAAGGTGTCAGGAAGAAACTATTTGACCATTGTTGGAACACAATCAGGATAACACAATACTGAGCAGCCTCTATGTTAAGGGATCAAAGGGCTTGGAATATGATATTCCAGAGGTCAAAGGAGTTAGGACTAACACCAAGAATCATGAACCCAGCACAACTGAGTATAATGCTTCAGGGGAAAATATGGTAATTCAATGAAATAGAGGACTTTCAAGCATTCTTCATGAAAAAAAACAGAGCTGAACAGAAAATTAAACTTTCAAATACAGGAAGCAAGAGAAGTATGAGAAGGAAAATAGGGAAAAGAAATCATAAGGAACTTATTAAAGGTGAACTATTTATATTCCTACATGGAAAAATAATAATTGTAATGCATAGGACTTTTCTCAGTATGAGGATAGTTGAAGGGAATATATATGTGAATATATATGTATATATATATGTATACATACATATGTATATATGTATGTATACATGCATGCATATGTATGTAAATGAGAGTGTATGTGTATATAGCATATATGTGACTGTGTACATATGTATGTGCATGTATACACAAACAGAAGGCACAGGATGAGTTGAATATGAAGGCATGATACCTAAACATATAAAATTAAGAATTAATAGAGGAATATACTGGGAGAAGGAGAAAGGAAGAGATAGAATAGGTAAATTATCATATAAAAGAGGCAAGAGAAAATTATAATGGAGGGGAAGAGCAGGAAGCTGATAGGAAGAAGGTCAACTTTACTCTCATTGAATTTGTCTTAAGGAAGGAGTAACATACATATTCAATTGGGTATTTTACCCTACAGGAAAATAGTGGTGAAGGGGATAAGAGGGTCCTTGATAGATGGGAGGGCAGAATAGGGGAAAGGGTAGTTAGAAGTAAACAATTTTGAAAAGGGTCAGGACCAAAGGACAAAATTGAATAAGTGGGAGATGGAATAGGATGGAGAAAATTATAGTTAGTCTTTCACAATATAATAACTAACAAAATGTTTTGTGTAACTACACAAGTATAAGCTATATTGAATTTCTTATATTCCCAGTGGGGGTGGGTAAGGAGAACATAAGAGAAAACATCTGGAACTTAAAGTTTTAAGAACAAATGTTTATTTATTTATCATTTTTACCTGCAACTGGGAAATAAGATATACTAGCACTGGGGTATAGAAATGCATCTTGCCTTGTGTAATGGAAATGCAAATTTAAAGATCTTCCCTGCCCCTAGCTTAAGTGCACCTGGAGCCTGCGGTGGGAAGCTTGTTTTTCAGGAAAGCCCACACCTTGATACTTTGTGATTGGGCAGTGGGTCCAGAAGGTTGTTACATTCTCTGAGCCAGGAGAAGGCTATATAAACCCTTAGGAGAGGCTTTGCTTTGGGGGCTCACTTTGAGAAGTGTTGTGTGATTTGACCAGATGAGACTCTGGGAAGCCGTTGTTGAGAGCCCCCCGGCTTTGAAAACCCAGATGTTGATGCTTCCCTCTCTGGTAACTGTGATTTGGTATTGATGCATGTAATGTTGGGACAGTTTGGAAGCCTGTTTTTTTGATCTGTAAGTTCTGTAACTCTGAAGTTTGGGGTGCTGACCTTTTTCCCCTGAACTAGGTAATGTGTGTTTGTTTGATTAAAGTAAGCTTGTTAACCGATTTTGAGTTGCTTTCCTTTACAAAAGCCGATCTAAGAACCTATATTGGCAGCTACCCTGGGGATATTGGGGTGCTTGCTGCTACACCTTGCTAGAAAGTTAGGGGGTAATGAGGGAGGATATAAAGAGAATAGACTGGGAGAAGGGGTATTCAGTAGGCTCACTATTTTGGGATGGGGTAGGGGAAATACAGGAAGAAAATTTGTAAGTTAAAGTCTTGTGGAAATGAATTTAGAAAACTAAAAACAAATAAATAAATTGAAAAAAAAGAATCAGATTTCACTGAAACAATTGAACAAGAAGGAAAAGATCAACCTTAGCAAATGAGATCATTTCAGTTAGATGGTTTTCATTGTTCTTGCCCCATATTAAACAATAAATGCAATACAACAAACAATTCCTAAATACTACATGAAATACTTTGTGCTAGAGGTTGGAGAAATAAAACAAATGACCCAATCCCTATCTCCTTGGAGCTTATATAATACTGAAGCAGAACTCTGTGGTCACAGCACAGTGGCCAGTGACAAACGTTGATCTAGGCAGATCTTATTTCAAACCAAGTCTCATTTATATAATGGCTATATGACCTTGACACATGATTTAAGAGCCTCAGTGTCCTCATCTGTAAAACAGGAACAACAGAACATGCATTCCAGGGTTTCTGTGAGGATAAAATAAATTAATATTGTAGAATTTTTTTTTCAAATGCTTTATTAACTTCCAGTTTACATCATTCATTTCTGTCAGATTTTGAGTTACAATTATTTCCATATTTTTCCCCCACCCATCACCCCAGAATAGCAGACCCAAAGATATACCCTCATCCAATCTAATCTCTCCCATCTCTTCTCCCATATACACTTTGACTTTTCCAGAAATCCAAGGTGAATTCTCATGCACCAACGCCTGCACTTCTTATCTGGCAATTATATGCAAAACAGTATTAATCATAGTATGTATATATTTTTTTTAAATTTGATTTTAAAAGGAAATAAGCAACTCAGTATATACTGTATATGTGTAGCTATGCAAAACATTGCCATAGTAGATATATTGTAAAATACTGACTATATTTCCCTTCCTCCTATCCCACGTACCACCTGGTCCACTCCCCACTTTGGTCCTGTATCTTTTCCACAGTGGGTGCTTCCAATACCACCCCCCCCATGCCACCCTGCCCTCCCTTCCATTGTCCCCACTCTCATCCCCTTCTCCCCTACTTTCCTGTAGGGTGAGAAACACTATTTAGTATGTATGTCATTCTCTCCCTGATCCAAATTCAATGAGAATAAGGTTTTGCCTTTTTGCCTTCCTATTCTTCTCATCCCTTGTAACCATTTTCCCTTGCTTCTTCTATATGAGATAGTTTTCCCCATTCTGTCTCTCCCCATCTCCTCTCATTATATTCCTCTCTCACAACTTAATTTCACCTTTTAAGTATCATCCCTTCCTATTAAATTCAACCTGTGCCCTCTATCTATGTATACCTGAAAATATATATGCACACATTCATATATGTATTCATATGCCCATATACTCTTCTTCAACTATTTTCATATGATAAAAGTTTCATCAGTTAAAGTTATCGTTTTTTCCCTATAGGAATGTAAATAGATCAACTCTAATAAGTTCATAATGATTTCCTTTCCTTGTTTACCTTCTCAAGCATCTCTTGCTTCTTATATCTGAATGTCAAATTTTCTATTCAACTCTGTTTTTTTCCTCAAGAATGCTTGAAAGTCCTCTTTCCACTGAATGACCATATTTTCCCCCGAAACATGATCCTCAGTTTTCCTGGTTAGGTGGTTCTTGGTTTTAATCCCAGGTCCTTTGACCTGTGGAATATAATGTTCCAGGCCCTTCAATCCCTCAGTGTAGAAGCTGCCAGATCCTGCACTATCCTGATTGTATTTCCACAATATTGAAATTGTTTCTTCCTGGCTGCTTGTAATATTCTTTCTTTGATCTGAGAATTCTGGAACCTGGCTGCAATATTCCAAGGAGTTTTATTTTTGCGATCTTTTTTCAGGAGGTTATAGGTGGATTCTTTCAACCTCTATTTTGCCTTCTGGTTCTACAACATCAGGGCAATTTTCCTTGAGAATTTCTTGAAGGATGTTGTCTAGATTCTTTCTTTGATAGTGGTTTTCAGGTAGTCCAATAATTTTTAGATTGTCTCTCTTGGATCTATTTTCCAGGTCAGTGGTTTTTCCCATGAGATAATTCACATTGCCTTCTATTCTTCATTTTTTTTTCTAGATCTGCTTGATAGCATCTTGATTTCTCATAATGTCACTAGCTTCCATTTGCTCCAGTCTAATTCTGAAGGAATGATTCTCCTCAGTGAGCTTTTCAGATTCTTTTTTCCACCTGGCAAATTTGGCTTTTTAAGGCATTATTCTCCTCATTATCTTTTTGATCCTCTTTTGCCATTTGAGTTAGTCTATTTTTAAGGTGTTATTTTCCTCAGTCAGGCTGTTGACTCTCATTTCATGCTTTTCTTGCATCTTTCTCATTTCTCTACCAAACTTTCCCCCTACTTCTCTTTTCTGTTTCTTTAGGTCCTCTAAGGCCTGTAACCAGGTCGTATTTTCATTTGGGTCTTTTGGTGCAGGATTTCTGTCCTCACAGTATTCCTCCTGTTCTATGCTTTGAAACTACCCCGAAAATAGTAGTCTAGTGTTGAATTTTTCTGTCATTGTAGAATTTTTTGAAAATTTTCAAGTGAACATACCATACATTATGATTTTATTTTATATATTTTTTCTCCCTGATTGGCCCTATCACCTTCAGTTTTATTGTATGCCATGTTAAAGAAGAGAAAGAACTGAATGTAGACTTGTGGGCTAGAGTTCACCATCACAACTTTGATATTCTGGAAGTAATTACATGAACTATATATATATATATCAAAATCAAAGCCCCGAATAATATTCCAACCCATGCTGAGTCTCAGAATTTGCTCATTTGGGTGATAATCAGGGTTAATTGACTTCTGCAGGGTCATACAGTTAGGGTCTGAGGCTGTATTGGAGCTCAGGTGCTTCTGACTCATGATTGCCCATTGCATCACCAAGCTTCCCACAGAATGTCTTATTTGGAAGGAACTTGCTTGACTCCCTATTTCCAAACTATATTGTAAAATGGTTCCATTTCAAAGCATACTCAATAAATGCTCTTCCAGAAAATGTTTGCTAACTGACAGAAAGGTAGTACTCCCACCTACTCCACTTGCTCATTCCACCACTAAGCATGTTCAAATGTTAAGAGGTATCTGTAATTTACTTAAAAAAAAAATTCTGGGAGCCAAGATGGTGGAGTAGAAACAGCATTTCCAATGTGCTCTGCCCCACACAAATTTCAAACAATGTGAAAGTGAGCTCCGAACAACTTCTGGAGCCACAGCACCCACAGAACGGCAAAGAGAAGCTAACCTCCTGGTGAGGACAGCCCAGCAGCCCTGCAGGGAGCGGCCAGCACAGTGCAGTGCTCTGAGAGCACGCAGCACAGTGCGCTGGGAACCAACAGTGCAGCCCACAGAGCCGAGCCCAGGTCCGCGGTTTTAGCCCGAGGGCGGCTGGGTCTTCAGCCGGCTGGTGGAACCCCAGAACACCAGCAATTGTGGTGATTCCAGAATTATCAGCACAGATATGCCTAGGACAAAGTGAGAGGTTAGTGCCCTATGGACTTTGGGACCAGTATTTGGGGAACATGTGGCTTCCTCCCCTGGGGGCAAAAAGTTGCTGAAGAAACAGCTGCACAGAAGCCATTTTGAAGCGTCAGTAGTGGCTCTTGCTCCTGGTCTGCAAACTGTAGGAAGATCCAGCAATCAGTCTGGGGGTTAATCACTTTTGCTTTAAACTGCCTGGATCTGGATTGTGGTCTGGGGGGGAAGTTTGGGGTGGGTATCCAACTTGCCAGAGTGGGTGGAGGCTTTACAGAGGCCACCCAACTGGCGGAAGTTGTGAAGACCCCACGTTTGGGCAGAAGCTCCCCTGTCTGGTGGCAGAGTCCTACTGTGGCAACAAGCCCAAAAATCAAGTAATTAAGTGGCAATATGCCTAGGCAAATGAAACAAAATAAACAGAAAAGTTCAACATTGGACTCCTATTTTAGGGGCAAAGAGGCTCAAAGCATGGAGGAGGACTGTGAGGTCAGAACTCCTGCACCAAAAGCCCCAAATGAAAATACAAGCTGGCTACAGGCCATAGAGGACCTTAAGAAGCAGATAAGAGAAGTGGGGGAAAATTTGGGAAGAGAAATGAAAAACATGCAAGAAAAGTATGAAATGACAGTCAACAGCCTGACTGAGGAAAATAACACCTTAAAAAATAGACTAACTCAAATGGCAAAAGAGGCTCAGAAAGGCAATGAGGAGAAGAATGCCTTAAAAAGTCGAATTTGCCAGATGGAAAAAGAATCTCAAAAGCTCACTGGGGAGATTCATTCCTTCAGAGTTAGACTGGAGCAAATGGAAGCTAGTGACTTTATGAGAAATCAAGATGCTGTTAAACAGATCCAAACAAATGAAAGAATAGAAGGCAATGTGAAATATCTCATGGGAAAAACCACTGACCTGGAAAATAGATCCAGGAGAGATAATTTAAAAATTATTGGACTACCTGAAAGCCATGATCAAAGAAAGAACCTAGAAATCATCCTTAAAGAAATTCTCAAGGAAAATTGCCCTGATGTTTTAGACCCAGAGGGCAAAATAGAGGTTGAAAGAATCCACAAATCACCTCCTGAAAAAAGATCCCAAAAAGAAAACTCCCAGGAATATTATAGCCAGGTTCCAGAACTCCCAGATCAAGGAGAAAATACTACAAGCAGCCAGGAAGAAACAATTTCAATATTGTGGAAACACAATCAGAATAGCACAGGACCTGGCAGCTTCTACATTGAGGAATAGAAGGGCATGGAATATGATATTCCAGAGGGCAAAAGAGCTGGGAATGAACCCAAGGGTCACCTACCCAGCAAAACTGAATATCTTGTTTCAGGGGAAAATATGGTCATTCAGTGGAATAGAGGACTTTCAAGCATTCTTGAGGAAAAAACCAGAGTTGAATAGAAAATTTGACATTCAGACACAAGAAGCAAGAGATGTTTGAGAAGGTAATCAAGGAAAAGAAATCAAAAGGAACTTATCAAAGTTGGACTATTTACATTCCTACATGGAAAAACAATAACTGTGTTTGATGAAACCTTTCTCATTATGAAAATAATTGAAGAAGGGTACATGGCATATGTTCACAGGTATACATCGATAGAGGGCACAGGTTGAATTTGATGGGAAGGGATGATTATTTTTTTTTGGAGGGCAATTGGGGTTGGGTGATTTGCCCAGGTTCACGTGGCTGGGTTTTTGTTTGTGTGTTGGGTGTCTGGGGCCGGATCTGAGCTCTGGTCCTTCTGGCTCTGGGGCTGGCTCTCTGCTTGCTGCGCCACCTAGCCGCCCCAAGGAAGGCATGATTCTTAAGGGGTGAAGTCAAGAGGTGAGAGAGGAAATGGCAAGAGGAGATGGAGAGAGACAGGGTAGGGCAAATTATCTCATGTAGAAGAGGCAAGGGGAAGTAGTTGCAGGGGAGGGGAAGAACAGGAAGGCAAAAAGGCAAAAGCATATTCTCATTGAAGTTGGCTCAAGGAGAGAATCACATACATACTAAATGGAATATCTTACCCTCACTCACTGTCCTGAGTAGGGGAAAGGGGGATGAGAGGGGGGATGATGGAGGGGAGGGCATTCTTGGGAGAGGGGAGGTTAGAAGTACCCACTATCAAAGTAGGGAATGGACCAGGTGGGAGGTGAGACAGGTGAGAGGGAAATATAAGCAGTCTTTTACAATATATCTACTATGGTAATGTTTTGCATAGATATACATGTACAACACATACTGAATTGCTTATCTTCTCAGAGGGAGTGGGTGACAAAGGAGAAAGGGAATGGATCTGAAAATCGAAGTCTTAAAATTAAATGTTTCATAAGATGTCCAGGCAGTGGGGCTCAGAGATTCACCTTGCTCTAATGGCAAAGTCGAAGGAGGTATGGGAGAATATATGGGAGAGAGCCGATTGGATGAGGGGATATCTAGTGGGACTGCTATTCTGGGGTGGTGGGTAGGGAAAAAATGGGGGAAAAATGTAACTCATAATCTGGTGGAAATGAATGATGTAAACCGGAAGTTTAATAAAGCATTTGTTTAATTAAAAAAAATTAAAAAAAAATTATTCTTTTTTTTTTCACCACTTTCATTAGTTGCCCAAGTAAAAAGTCTACTATCTCTACAACAAACCCACAAACCTTGTAATTATATTCCATTCCACATTGTGGGAGCCCCAATTGTTAATTTGATAACAAGTGAAATCACATTTCCTGCCTTCTAATTTGAAAACATCATCACATTCCCCCTTTTCCATTTCATTCAAGAGGCATTTTTTACCTGCTTACTGTGTTCCAGACAAGTCTGAAGTTACCAACCCCCAATGCTTCCCCAAAAAGGCTCCATCATAGAGGGGCTCACATCTTCCAGGGCAAAAACAATGGGGAAAAATATTGCCCATTTGTGAAAAAAATCCCACTATATGGTTGTATTTTATCTTAAACTGAGGGCTTTCTAAACACTGTCCAGAACTCTTTCTCCTATACCCATCTACTTTCTATGTAATACTCAGGTCATTGTAGGTGTTTGCAAATATATTTTATGATGATTTTTTCTTATTCGATAGATCAGCACAAAAGTCATTTCAACTGGTTTCTGTGTGCCTTTAATTTCTACTGAAATAATAACCTCATGATGAATGGTTACCTCTTTAAAGGAGAAAAGTGTCATATCGTACAATGGAGAAGATGTTTTTGTGCCAATGACAAAAAGCAACCAGCACAGTCTCCTGACTACTCTTCAAGCTACTGCTCCCCCATTTCTTCTTTTGTATAGACAGTTAAATGCTACAGATAGGTTCTACAAGATGTGTACAAGCAACACTCCTACTACTAAGCAAATACTCATAAATAACAGCCTTTCTGATAGTGTTAAGTGAAAGAAAGAATCTGTGTAGAGGAAAGTAAAACCTGGTCAAGGAAAAGACATGTTTCCCTTAGCTCCTAACACTAGTATCTACTTAGAGGTCCCAATATATCATTTGTTCAGCCCATAAAACTCCTACTCTCCTTCAACAGAGCTTTCACCATTTCTCTTTGACAATATCCACCATGCAGGTGTATGGAAAAAGTGCATCACATAGAGTCTGGCATGCAAAAGGCACATGGCCCGGGCACTGTCCCCAATTCCCAGGCTGTGGTTACAATCCTGAACACATTCTACTCTTTGCAACTTGTTTCCCCTTGAAAATGATTCTTGTTTTGTAAAGATGAAAGTCCCAAGAAAATGCTAAACACAGGCTATTTGTTTCTGGTGGACATAAGTTCTGATTTCATTGGTGCAGGGGAGTTCCTTAGGGGACAGCTCCTTGTGCTAACACAGATTGGTAACTATTCTGTCAACCATAGCCTGGATGCCTAAGACACACTGTTAGTAATGTATTTAAAGTCAAAATGCCAGAATGTATAAAGGTAGATTTGAACCCTGATTGAAGAATAGCTGATTTTATACAAATGCCATGATGTTTCCAAAAAAATGTTATGTAGAAAGTAAAAATATATCCTTACAAGTTGGGAGGAGAGCATGTAGAGGGAGGATTAATATTTTATAATTATCTGAAAGCATTTTGTGGAAACTGTGTAGTGCTTTATCAATTATAAGTGTGCATATATAAACACATATGCATATATACACATACACAAACACACAAATAATTTCATATACACACATGCATATCTCTATGTCTATCTCTATAATGTGCATCTAGGTGGCACATTGAATGCAGTGCTGTCTCTGGTCATGAAAACCTGAGTTCAAATCAAGTCTCAGATACTTACTAACTCTGTGACCCTGGGCAAGTCACTTAACTCTGTTTACTGTAATTTCTTCATCTGTAAAATGAGGTGGAAGAGGAAATGGTAAAACCCTGCAATATCTATGTCAAGAAATACCAAATGTGGTCACAAAGAGTTGGATGTGACTGAAATGACTAACAGAAATATCTTTATATATGTGTATATGCATTTGTGTATAAGCAAAATAGACATGTATGTATATACATATATGCACTGTGTATGTATGCATGTATGTATGCATTTGGTTGAACTGAGCAGGCTTAAATAGCATGCAGATAAACTTCTCAAGCCATTTGTTGTAAAGAAACTTGAAACAGTAGCTGAAAAAGGAAAATAAATAGATTTGCTTTAAAAGCAATGAAGAGGATTAGTGCAAGTCATATCCTCCTTTCTCATATTTACATTCGGGAATTTTAATGGCACTTGACTCTAAAATCATTCCAGTAAAGCGGAAAATTAATATTTTAATATGTCTACCTCTCCAGCAAGTAGAAATAAGTAAAGTGGAATAAGTAGCCGAGAAGAAAACATTTTCGTATTAACTATATTGATGAATATTTATCACCCCTTCCCATCAGACATCTGCCTGTCGGTGTGGCTGCTCATTTATATAGGCAGTAAATCAGTGCTGAAGTCACAATTGTAGTTATTTAACATTTTGTAGAAAAGAGGGTGACAATCCTTTTTTTATATTCTTTTGATTAGATTTTGTCATAATTTTTTACTGAGTGAATTCAATATAGTGAAACGTGGCTAATAATAAAAAAAAAAAAATCCTACCCAATCAGTTTTTCTCAGCATGGCGCCATTCTTGTCAACGCTCCTATATCTTGATAGGAAGATAGCAGGGTCACCAGGGATAACTTATCAAGATAATCTTGGTCTCTATTGGCAATATGGTCTGGACATCTGCTTGTTCTTCAAGGTCAAGAGCCACCCTCTGAACACAGACAACCACACTCACACACACCCTGGAACATATGATTTCTGTGTTAGGGATTCTTGTTTTATTTTGTCTGATTTGTTGTTGTTCATCCCAGTGATCTCCTAAGTCCAAATAATTTCTAGTGTGGAAACAACTTTCTCTAATAGAGGTCTGCAACCAATGTGTAACCATTTTTCTTACAGTGTTAGTTACCTGGGATTCTGTGAGTAACTTTTCTTTGATAACACCATTACCAATTCTCAAATTCTTGGACTTTACCTCAGGTCTTCCTGACTCCAAGACTGTCCTTTCAGCCACTACACCTCACTGTCCTCCATTAAGTTATATTATTTTCTTACTTGGGTGGGAGGAACATATAGAGTTGATGAAAGTACAGGAGAACTGAGTGACTGAGGAAGAAAATATTCATTTAAGTAATGTTTTTGACATTTGTTATTGGAAATACATTTATATGCCCACAAAGACAGTTTAATGCCAATGTCTTTGAAGGAATAGTTCACAGACTCACAGAATTTGGATGAGAAGTTATCTCCAGTCTTCTGTTCTACATCATAACTAAAAAATAATCCAATCTACACAATTCTCAGGATTTACTAAGTTCTTCTTAAAGTCCTTCTATAAAGGGAAAATCATACCTCTCAAGGCATCCCCTACCATTGTCTGTTCCCTAACATCTTTGTGCCACACTGGGACTCCAATCTTTTGTTGCTTCTTATGCCTTCTTGTCAAATAGCTATTCCAAACCATTTTCCACATGACAGTCATAAACATAAAGAACACTTTTACCACCCTCTTCCTCCTAGTCTTCACAACCCCATGTAATGTTTCCCCAGTTCATTTAACAAGCATCCAGATTGTGGCATTTACAAAAGTTCAAGATACAAAATGTCTGGGTAATTTTACACACACACACATAATGCATGCATACATACATACCTACATGCACACATATATACATACACGCACCTATTTGACTACGTGGGTCTGATGGTAGCCGTCTCTAGGACATATATGGATAGAAGAAACAATTAATGCACTGGGTAATTTTGTTGCATACTTGAAAGGAAGAGTAAGTTGTGTGTTGTAGATTTTCAGTTTCATATACAATCATAGTTTTATTCTGCTATAGCATAGAGATGCATATTTTATTACAAAAATTAAAAGTGAAATTAAGAAAAAGACAAGGGGGGAGTCTGGGGTGTGGAGTCATGATGGTGGAGTAAAAGTAGGAACTTGCCTGAGGTCCATTCCAACTACCTCCAGTACTTATAAAATATGACTCTAAACAAATTTTAGAGCTATAGAACACACAAATTTATAGAGACAAACAAATCTCCCACTGAACACAGCATGGCAGGCCGACAGTAAAGGTCTGTTGTATAGGGCTTGGAGCCAAGCTCAGTCACACTGGGTCCAGACCCCAGGTGGCCTCTACTAGTGGCACAGAGTGGCTAGAGCAGTCTTCAGGAGAATGAATAACTGGCAGCTGTGACAATTTCTAGACTTCCCAAACCATAAACGTCAAAGAGAAAGTGAAAGGTCAGTGGGGAACTCTGGTGGAACTGGGTGACAGAAGAGTATGGCTCAGCCCCTGCTGTTGGGATGAGAGGTAGCATTAGTGCATTGGCTACAGCTGCTGCCATGTGGCCTACAGATCTTAGGGAAAGCAAGTGACCACTTCAGAGGGTAATCACTATTGCTTTGACCTGGTTGGATTTGTATCACAGTCTTGAGTGGTAGTCCTGGGGTGAGGAACACTAGTGTGCCAAAGCTTGTGGTGGCTGTAGAGAGGGTGCTCTCCTCATAACTCTGACAACTGTCGAAAACTCCAGCTATTTGGGACACAGCTTTCTCCACTCTGGAAGCAGAGTTCTACCATGCAAAGAACTCAAATAATTGGCTGGCAAAATGATCAAGCAGTGGAAGTGCAATTAGATCATAAATTCCTTTTTTGGGGACAAAAAGGATCAAAACATGGAACCAGAAGAAGACAACAAAGTAAAAACTCCTGCATGAAAATCTTCCAAGAAAAAAAAAATGAACTGGTTATAGGTCATGGAGATCAAGAAGGATTTTGAAAATCTAGAGAAGTGGAGGAAAAATTGGGAAGAGAAATAAAAATGATGTAAGAAAATTATGAAAAGCAAGTCAACAGCCTGCTAAAGGAGACCCAAAAACTACTCAAGTAAATAACACCTTAAAAATAGACTAAATCAAATGGAAAAAGAGGCCTAAAAAGCCAATGAGGAGAAGAACGCCTTAAAAAATACAATTGCCCAGATGGAAAAGGAATTTCAAAAACTTACTGAAGAGAATAATTCCTTCAAAAACAATGGAGTGGAAAAGCAGGAATGCGAAAGGAAATGAGTAAACCTTACTCTCATTGAATTTAGTTTAATGAGGGAATAATATACACACTCACACAATATACACACAAAGTAGGGGGGAGGAGATAAGAGGAGGGGAAATATAAAGGAGGGAAGATTGGGGGAGACGTATCAGTAGAAGCAAACATTTTTCAAAAGGAACAGGGTCAAAGTAGAAAATAGAACAAGTGGGGGGGGGCTGATAGGATGGAGGGAAATATAGTTAGTCTTTCACAATATAACTACTATGGAAATGTTTTGCATCACTACATATGAACAAACTATATTGAATCATTTGTTTTCCCAGTGGGGGTAGGTGAGGAGGGAAGGAGGGAAAGAATCTAAAAATCAAAGTTTTAAATAAAAATGTTCATTTAAAAAAATGAAACTGAAAAAAATACAGGCACTCTGTATAGAAACACATCTTGCCCTACTATAAAGTTATGGGGGGGCAATGGGGGAGGATATAAGAGAGAACAGATTGGGGGAGGGGGTATTCAGTATGCTTGCCATCTTTGGGTATAGGGGAATGATGGGGAGAAAATTTGTAACTCAAAATCTTGTGGAAATTAATGTTGAAAACCAAAAGTAAATAAATAAAATTTAATTAAAAATTAATTTAATTTAATTTGTGACAAATTTTAAAACAAAAAGAAAAGGGAAGAGTCTGAATCTCCCCAAATCTTTTATTATTAATAATTATTTCTCTCAGCATATTTTCAGAGTCCTTCACCTATTTTTTCCCTCTTCTGCACAGTCCAGTTAATCAAGGTTTTACATGAAATTTAGTTCTCTAAACAGAACCCAGTGCTCCAGAGCAGGGCTAACATGGACAGAATTACACTAAAATAGCATCTCTTTACTCCATAGATAGATGGATTACCCTGTCCCAAGATCTCAAGTGGTATTTTAGTTGTCATATCATTTAGAAGAAGTGATCAATCAGAAATTTGGAAAATAGTATGTCAGAAACTGAACACAGACCACTATCTTATACCGTATACCAAAATAAAGACAAAATGGGTTCATGATTAGATATACAGGCTGATACTTTAAGCAATCCTGGAGAGTAAAGAATATTTTATCTGTAATATTTATGGAGAAGGGAAGAATTTATGACAAAAAAGATAGAGAGCATTATGAAATTAAAAAATGGACAGTTTTGATTACATTAAATTAGACCACTTTTGTAGAAACAAAGAAAATGTAACCATGATTAGAAGGGAAGCAGAAAATTGGGAAAGAATTTTTATATCCATTTTCTCTGATAAAGTTCCCCTTTCTAAAATATAGAGAAGTGAGTCAAGTTTATAAGAATACAAATCATTCCTCAAATGATAAATGGTCAAAGAGTATGAACAGACAGTTTTCAGAAGAAGAAATTAAATATTTCTATAATCATAGAAAATGCTTTAAATCACTATTGATTAGAGAAATGCAAATCAAAACAACTCTTAGGTACTACATCTCACCTGTTAGAATGACTAATATGACAAAACAGGAAAATTATAAATGCTGGAGTAAATGTAAGAAAATTGAAACACTAATATATTGTTGGTAGAGTTGTGAATTGATTCAACCATTGTGGCTATAAATATGGGCATACTATTTGACCCATCAGTACCATTTCTAGGGTTGTATCCCAAAGAAACCATAAAAGGGAGAAAAGGACCTGCATGTACAAAACTATCAAAGCAGCTCTTTTCATGGTGGCAAAGAATTGGAAATCAAGGGGATGCCCATCAATTGGGGAATGGCTGAATAAGTTGTGGTATATGAATATAATGGAATACAATTGTGTTATAAGAAATGAGGAGCCGACAGACTTCATATTAACCTGGAAAGGTTTATATGGACTGATGCTGAGTGAAGGGAGCAGAACAGGAAAATATTGTACACAATTGCACATTGTATCTGTGATGACTGACATTGATAGACTGGCATCCTCTCAGCAATGCAAGGTTTTAAGACAAATCCAAAAGTCTCATGATGTTTCCATTGAGGCTATCCACATCCAGAGAAAGAAATATGGAATCTGAATGCAGATGGAACAAACTATTTGCTCTCCTTTTTTGTTTTATTTTGTTTTGTTTCTTCTCTGTTGTACTTTATTCCATTTGTTATAATTCTTTACAATCTGACTATTGTGAAAATAAGTTTAATGTGATGGTAAATGCAGAACCTATATCAGATTACATGCTGCCTTGGAGGGCAAGGGGAAAGGAGTAGAAAGGGGAGAAAATTTGCAACTTAAAATTGCAAAACTGAATGTTCTAAACTAAAAGTAAATAAATTTAAAAGAAAAAAAGAAGTAATGAATCAGTTCAAGTTGGAAAATGGAGCATGTCCAAGTTCTCATGCTGATCAATATTGATATTAAATAGTCATTGGTCCCTGAATTTCCAGGCTGGGTGATATAAGAGACCCTGGCTGTCTCTACAACTTAAAAAATAAGCCCCTCAAAAATAAGCCCACATATAAAATAAAGATCAAATGTTTTTCTATTCAATTCAAAGTTCTCCATCATCTGAAATAAGCCTATTCAGACACATATAGCTCTTTATTTCCATCACATTACTGATCACTGCTTGTGTGTGATGGTGAGGTCTTTGAGTGAATGAACCATTTGAAATGTAAAGTGTTTTGATTTGGTTGTCTCTGATGTCCCTTAAAAGTTTAGAGCTATAATCTTTTAGTACTGAATCAAGTACCTACAACATGATAGGGCAGACTATACCTGCAAGTTCATTATTATGAGGAAAAATTACATGAGAAAATTCTACCTATACAATTTTTGAAGGGTTTTGAATGACAGAGGATTTTGTATTTTTCCTGGGAGTGATAAGAAGGTCTTAGGGATTATTGAGTGGGGAATGTGATATTTTTACACTTAAGCTTTAGAAAAATCAGTTTGTTGACTGAAAGAGAGATGTATTAGAGCAGGAAGAGAATTGATACAGGTAGACCTATCAGTAGGCTATTAAAATTTTCAAAGTGTTAGGTGATAAAGGCATATACTAGAGTACTCGCCATGTCAGAGGAAAGAAGATGGCATAAACAAGAAATGTTGCAGAGGTGAAAGTGAGAGACCTTGGGAATAAATTGGGTATGAGGGGTGGCTAGGTGGCGCAGTGAGTAGAGCGTCGGCCCTGGAGTCAGAAGGACCTGAGTTCGGATCCGGCCTCAGACACTTAACGCACACACAAACAAAAACCTAGGCATGTGACCTTGGGCAAGTTGCTTAACCCCAATTGCCCTCCAAAAAGAAAAAAAATATATAAATTGGGTATGAAAGGGTGAGAAAGAAAGAGGAGTCAACAATGATCTGGGCTGTAAACCTGAGGGACTGGAAAGTTAGTACTACCCTCTATAGTAATAAGGAATTGAATGTAGGAGGGTGAGAACAATTTAGGGTGATAATAATGAATTCTCTTTTGGACATACCTAGTTTAAGATATCTATTCAATATTCTGTTTGAAAGGTAATTGAAAAAGCAAAATTTGAAGTGAGCAAAGAGTCTGGGGCAAGAAAAGTAAATTTAACAATAAGCATAAAAATGGTGACTAAATCAAAGGGGACTGATGGGATTATGAAATGAAGAAGTATAGGGGGAGGAGAGAAAGAATGGCCCATGAAAGAATCCTGAGGACATATAGGGTTAGAGGTTATGGTCCGGATGAGGATCCAGCAGAGGAGAGAAAGAAGGAGCAGTCAGAAGAGGAAAACTAGGAGAGAGTGATGTCCTGAAACATCTAGAAAACACCAAGGAAAAGAAGGTAATCAAGAATGTACAAAGATGCAGGGAGGCTAAATAAAATGGAGATGGAGAAAATGTCACTAGATTTAGCAACTAAGAGATCATTGGTAATTTTGGAGGGGGCAGTTTAAGTAGAAAGACAAAATGTAAAATTGTCTTGTAAGGGATTAAGAGGATAATGAAAGGAGAGAAAATTGAGGAATCTATTGTAGATGACCTTTGAAAGGAGTTTATATATGAAGGGAAGAAAGAGATATTGAATGATACTGGAGAAGGAAGGATCAAATGTAAGTTTTGGTTTTGTTTCATTTTTTATTTTTCAAGATAGGGAAGATATAGGCATGTTGTAGGGAGTAGGAAATAAACCAGTAGGTAAGTAGAGAAAGAAATTAAGTGATTGAATAGGGATGGCAGGGGGCAAACTGTTGGAGGAGGTAGAATGCACTAGGAGCTCTTGAAAATGTTATAAGGGCTAGGTCTGGTAAGGAAGGTCACTTCATCTTGTGAGACAGGAATAATATAAGATAATAGTGGCTTAAAGCATGTGAGCAAAAGAAAATGAGGTAGAAGGCAGAAGATATTTCTCAGGGTAAATGGCCTCATTTTTTAGTAATAAATGAAGCAAGGATCTCAACTGAGAATGAATAAGGGGAGGAGAAAACAGAGGAGGTTTGAGGAAGAATGGTAAAGTTTGGAAAAGCTGCTGTGGAGAGAACAGTGAGTGGATAAGGGAGATATAGTAGGATTGCCTAACAGCAGAAAAGCACTGTTGATGTTGCAAATCATAAATTTGTAATGGACCTGGCAAGGATGGTTGCATGATATTTTCCTCTTTCATTCTGTAGTACATGGAGAAGTAAAGATAACAAAGGCTGTGAGTGATCCTAGGCTAAGGCTTTGGAATATGTAATTAGCAATACGAGAAGTGGGCTAGAAATTCAAGAGAGGAAGATAATGTACAGTTGACTTGGTTCTCCAAAGGGTCAATATAGGGAAAAGAGCAGAAAGTGTTTACCACATGGGAGACGACCCAGGAGAGAATTAAGGGATTGGAGTTCATGGTGTAGTGAGGTGTACTTAAACTTTTTCCATTCATGAGCCCTTCAGCACACCATGGGGTCATTACCCTGGTTTAAGAAGTGCTAGAGATGAATAGAATTTTTGTAAGCAAAGGCAGAAGGAGAGGTGAAAAGGCATATAAGGGGATTCTGGAACTCTTTGATATGGAGGTATTGCAACTGTGGGTGATTGCAAGGTCAAGGATAATCCCACCTTTGTGCTGGAGATGTGATGGAGGAGTAGTTCAAGGGAAGTGAGCAGATTATATATCTAAGTGGATAGAATGGTTTGAGGGAGAGTCACTGGATGTTGATGTTCCCTAGTATGAAGGAAGGAGTTCAGAAGCAAAGACAAAATCTAAGTCATGTATCAAAGTCATTGAGGAAGGGGTTCTAATAGAAAACAGGTATCAGGATATTGATTGGGTCATACATAAAATAGTATGAACCTCCAATGAAGAGTGGCTTCTGAGCTAAAAGGAGAACCCAGAAGTGGTAATGGGGAATAAAAATCTAAAAATAAAATTCCTACTACCTCACCTTAACTAGTGAACTAGGGAGAATGAGGGAACATGAATCTAGTACTGGAAAGGGTAGCCAAGGAGATTAGGACATCTGTGGGAGGATGAGGGAGGTAAAGTAATTATTAGTAGATGGGAGGAGTAGGAGAGGAATATATTTAGGAGGAAGTGAAGTTTATTATTTATAAAACAAGCAATATAGAGGATATAGTAGAAATGCTGGTTAACATTTGATTGGAACTTTTTAGAGAAATGACTGGGGGGATAGGAATAAAAAAATGGCAATGGGGATGTGGAATGGGGTTTGGAAGATTATCTATATGGGAAGTGAAGAATATGGGCATATCAGCCTTGAGTGGAGGGTGCCACTCTTCCCATCAGACAATTGAAATTGGGGAGGAGGTAAATGCAGTGTAAAATGAGAAGGGCAGGATGAAATAACCAGGTTCTTATGGGGAAGGCACTCCTTCTCCACTCCTCTTCCTTCAAAGTGTGGAAATTAGGCAAGAAAAGTGACCAGCAAAATATAGTTCCAGCCTGCACAGCAGGAGAAAAAATCCTGTTCCCCATCAAATTTCCCCTTCCTCTTCCATCAAATGGAAAACACAATAGGAGATGGAAGGCCTGAATTTAAAAAACTGGGCTGCTACTCTTTACACCTAAATGGCTCCACATTCCAATTGTAAATTGGTTTGGCAGCAAGAAATTGAAGTTGCCTTGTATTTGAACAGATGAAATTCACTGCTCTGAGATATAAGAGAATAATTTAGGGCAGAGGGGAAATTTCCAGCATGACCTCTTGCACCTTCACTCAGGGGACATCACATGCCCACAAGAAAATGGAAGATATAAGACCAAGGATGGAATAACTCGTTGCCCCTTTTGTTTTGCCTATCTTAAGCATTGGTGACACAGCTATGGCAAAAGGGAGCCCATGCACATGAGGAACTCATGGTCCATTGAGGGAGAGATCATGACAACAATTCTGAACTAACAATATGGAGGATTAGAGAAAATAAAAAAGAAGGGGGTGGCTAGGTGGCACAGTGAATAGAGCACCAGCCCTGGATTCGGGAGGAACTGAGTTCAAATCCAACCTCAGAGACTTGACACACTTACTAGCCATGTGACTTTGGGCATGTCATTTAACCCCATTTGTCCTTCAAAAAGAAAAAAAATAAAATAAAAAAGAAAGAAGACAATTACATGGAGGGGAGCAGAAAACATCTCATAGGTATTAAGATTTTAGCTGAGACTTGAAAGAATCTAGGAATGCCAAGAGTAAGGATGAGAGGGAAGAGAACTCTAAGAATAAGGAAGGACTAGTGAAATATCCTGACTCTGGAGAGAGAGTATTCAGGAGGAAATAAAAGGAATCCAACCTCACAGGATCACATAGTATGTGAAGTCAGGCTGGATTGCACTAGAGATTGATGAGTTAGGTGGTGACTTTGAAATTCAAATAGATCATTGTAGATTTGGCACCAAAGTGACAGAAAACGCCTAGAGTTTACTGAATAGGCCTCCAAAGTGGGTGATCCCATCCCTTGGGGGGCACTTGAATGATCCTGGGGAAATGGTAGCAGCCTCAGTAGTAATTGGCAGGGCATTGAAAAAATATAATGGCTAAGCTAACCTAACACCAAGGCAGTGCTGAGAAAAAAATTTTTAAAGGGCCAAAATAGGCCAACTAAGTGGGGAAAATCTGGAATAGGGTGTGGCATTATAAGATCTGCATTTTAAGAAGAAGAATTTAGCAATTTGTTAGTTTGACTTTCCTTTAGTTCCCATAACAACAATGTTAGTACACTTCTACACCTCCTTGGGGGTTTAGACTGGTGCCAGGCTCAGCATAGTATGAGGATGCATTGATTTTCAAAAATATACTTATCATCTTCAGTATACCTGAAAGTGACACAGTAAGAAATCAAGAAGATAAATTTACTTCAAGACTTCCTCTCCCTCTCCCAAGGCAAATATAATGGAGACAAGGAAATTGCTTGTAACACTGAAAGTGTCTTCCATCACAACTAATCATTAAAAGGTAAGCTCTTTGAGAGTAAGTATTATTTCATTCTTCATATTTTTATTTTGCACTTAACACAATACTCCAAATGTCATAGATTTTTAACAAATGCCATTTGATTCTTTGACGTTCTAAGTAATGCATATTCCAGCAGGATACTCTTTCCTAATGAATGGTCTGGGTTTAGTGGCAGAAACTTGGGTGAGGATTCCTACAATCTTCCTTGATTTAAGAGGAAGTATAAATGGGATTCCTTCTCCAGTGTGTGCCTCAAAAGCCAAACCAAGTATTAACTACACTTCCACTCAGAAATGACCTTTAGCTAAACAGAACAGTATGATCCTCTACCAAATTAATCATCCTGACTGCCTTGCCATGTAGGAAGAGCAACCGGATGAGTCAGTTCAAAAGTTATGACCAGACAAGCCCTTTGAACATTCTGTAAAAAAACACTTTCCAAATTATGCATATAGGCGCTGTCAAAACCAGATTAAAGTACTCTAAGTACTTTCTGCAAAGAAAAATAATAGGAGACCACCCAAAGACAAATAGTAATGATTTTTTCATTATCCCAATCACTGTTCATCTCAATTTGATTGTATGACCAAGTACTGATGGCGTGGAGGTTTGAAAGATGGAAAAAAATACGGCTCAAAGCACAGAAATTAACCCACTCAGTGAAGCTAGTGTGGAGCTTTCCCAAGTTAAGAATATCGATGGAAAAAACATATATATATATATATATATATATATATATATATATATATATATGTATGTATAAACTACATACATATGTATATATATATACACACACACAGCTAATGGGCACCAGCAATACAGAGTGGGATTCACTGCCACCTCCCATCCACTCACTCAAAACTTATGGTTTCTACTCTTGCCTGAAACCCTAGCCATCTCTGAGGACTGGTCAAGTGCCTGTAGCAAATGCTTCCTGATTGTCTATTTGTTTTTGTTTGTTTGTTTTAAAGCAGTTGGGGTTAAGTAACTTGGTCAAGGTTACACGGCTAGTCATTATTTATGTGTGGGTGCTCATTTTCTGAGGCAGGTTTCGATCTCGGGTCATCCCAACTCCGAGGATGGCACTCTTACTCACTGTGCCACCTAGCTGCCCCAGTGATTGTCTATTTGTTAGTGCTTTCAATTTCATTCTCAAAAATGATTTTTTTCAATTTACATCTTACTATATCTAGTAGAATTTAAACATCTTAGCACATCAGAACATTTTTGAGATGGTTTTCCCCTTACATCCCCATAGATAGGTGGATCAATAAGATGGATCTATCTTTTTATGAAGAAAAGAGGGGAGAGGGAAGGAGGGAGGGAGGGAGGGAAGGAGGGAGAGAGAGAGAGAGAGAGAGAGAGAGAGAGAGAGAGAGAGAGAGAGAGAGAGAAAGCATCTATTAATCACTTAAAATATGCAAGGAACTTCATTAAGTGCTGGAGATACAAATATCAGTCAGCAACTCAATCTATGTCTTCAAGCAGATTGCACTCTAGTGGCCAATTATACCCATAAAATAAAGGTGATGGGGAGAAGGAAAAAATTAAATTGTCTGGGTCTGGTGACCCAGAAGTTAGGTAAGGTCTTGTTTCTAAGCAAGATAAGGAAAATCTCAAATATCGGAGTCTGATAGGGCTTCTGGGGTAATATTTGAGTTTCCAAGAGGGAAGAGATGAATATAAAATCCAGATTGGAAGTGGCCTGGTTTGAAGGTGGTAAGCAACAGGTACCTCCCACTTTTTAGGTACTTATGAACTGTTTGTTGCTTTGGATTGTATGATAATTATAATACTACTAATTAACTAATTTCCCTACTCAGATTTTTTTTTAAACATCACTCTGGGTCATTTTCAAAACCATTTTGACATTCAAATAACAGACCCACCTAAGTATAGAAAAGACCCAAAGACAATGATAGTCAAGATCTAGGCCCATCTGTCCACACAAGGGAGGCAAGTTCACTCTTCTGGTTGGGCACATCTGCAAAGGGATTTGTCATTCCTTCAAAGCATTTATGACAGCCAGCTTCATTTTCAATCATACGCACATTTATTCTTGCTTTGATTTAGAACAGTAACTTGTGTTCCTTTGTTATTCACCATAAATCATAACGATGCTGGTCATTAATATATTATGTTTCTTGCCTAGATGAGATGTATTTCAAAGATGTTACAGTTTATGTAGCCATGGAGGCTTTAAAAATTATATCATACATATGCATATATGTAAATGAATACATATATGAGTATACATATTATATACACATATATGCATACATGTGTACATAGCTACATACACACATGCACGTATATGTATGTGTATGTATATATGCATATACATATATACATCCATGTTTATTTATGTGTGTATTTATATATAAAGATTTTTTTTTCCTCCCCAGGCAATCGCAAGCTCCAAACATTAGAAATGACAGTTTGTGTCTTAAAGATAAGTGAAATTTCCTCATACTGATTTATGGTCAACTTAGCCTGGAAGCCAATGCCTCCTTCCTTTCTTTCACGATAGTATGTGTATTCTACACACCAACCTAGTTTCAACAGTTGATGCCTTCTGCTTCCTACTGCTTTTTGGAGTTGATATAATTGCCCATCATTTTGTAAAGTTCATCACTCACAGAACAAAGATTTGTAAACACTTGCTGCCTTACCTGTTATGGGAACATTTCTTGTAGAGAAATCTGATGATTGAAGGTTTGACCAGAACATATCCAGGAACAAAAACAATGACTGATAACTCTAGAAAGTGCCCTTAAGTGCTGCAAAAAGTCACAAGTAATTTTTCTTTCACAGAAGTTGAATGGAAAATACCTTTTCACTTAAAAAAGATAGACAATCAAGCTTGTTCCTCCTGGAAGTTCTCAATAAAATTAAACATTTGGTCCTTGCCACTAATTTTCCCCAAATGGATGAAAGGTGATGCCAGAAAGCTGAAACTAATCATTTTATTCAAAGAACTATATAAATCAAGGCCACAAGAAGGCCTCAAATACTAGGGAGATGTAGAACTATGAATTCATGCCTGCAAAAACCCATAGAGAAAATAGGCCATTTTGTAGAAAGGTCGGGGGATTGGCATTTGAACACTTTCCCAAACTTTAAGTACAGTGAAAATTGTGATCAAGAAGAGTTATCCTTTAATAAAATGTCCGTTTTCGTCTTTCATTCATGGTGTGTGTTAATAGAATTATAGATGTATGCAATTTTTTTAATGGAAAGTACCTTCTAGTCTATTTTTGGGGAAAAGTATTTTCTCTTATGGAAGAGGGAGAGAGAACTCTGTATTTAATTGCTGTACATGGAAAATATCCCTTGATGGTTCTGCCCTCCAAACTACTGTAATGGTAATGAGAATTAAGGATCCCTTTGTATTGGAAAGCTATGATGTACTTAGCACCTAGGACAAATTAACTCTCTGTTAAAGAAACAGAAGGTATGAACTCCTATTGCTGACAAACAGCAAGGGGCTTAAAAGGGAGGAACAGTGATATATATAAGGAAAAGACCCAGAGAAGGAGAATCAGAACTTTTTGGGATAATCTTTGGGGAGGCAGAAGCAGCTGCTGCTGAGGAGGCTGAAAAGGAACGGAAAGGATCAGGCTGGAGAGAATGATTTTGATTTTGAGAACCTGAGTGAAATGATTTTTTTTCCAAATGCTTTATTAAATTCTGGTTTACAACATTCATTTCTGCCAGATTTTGAGTTACAATTTTCCCCATTTTCCCCTACCCAACACCCCAAAGTAGCAGTCCCATAAGGTATCCCCTCATCCAATCTGTTCTCTCCCATATCTTCTCCCATACCCCCTTTGACTTTTCCAGTAGGGCAAGGTGAATCTCTATGCCCAATGCCTGTACATCTTATTTCCCAATTATATGTAAAATAGTATTAATAATAGTATTTACATATTTTAAACATTTGATTTTAAAACTTCAAATTCCAGATTCATTCCCTTCCTCCCTTGTCACTGAATCTTACTGAAAAGATAAGCAATTCAATATATGTTGTACATGTGTAGCTATGCAAAACATTACCATAGTAGATATATTGTAAAAGACTTACTATATTACCCTCCCTCCTATCCCACTTCCCACATAACATATTCCTTACTGTGATCCTACTGTCCCTTTTCGAAATTGGGTACTTCCAACTTCCCTCCCCCCGCCCCTCCCAGCATGCCCTCCCTTCCATCATCCCATCTCTCATCTGCTTCCTTCCTACTCTCCTGTAGGGTGAGATACCCTATTTAGTACGTACATAATTCTCTCCCTGAGCCAAATTCAATGAGAATAAAGTTTTGCCTTTTTATCTTCCTTTTCTTCCCCTCCCTTGTAACCATTTTCCCTTGACTATTCTATATGAGAGAGTTTATCCCATTCTCTCTCTCCCCATCTCCTCTCATCATATTCCTCTCTCAACTCTTAACTTCACATTTTAAGTATCCTCCCTTCCTATTAAAATGTTCATGTGCCTTCTATCTATGTATACCTGTAAACATATATACACACATTCATATATGTATTCAAATGCCCATATACCCTTCTTCAACGATTTTCATACTGAGAAAAGTTTCATCAGTTACAATTATCATTTTTCCATGTATAAATGTAAATAGTTCAACTTTGAAATTTCTTTATGATTTCTTTTCCCTGTTTACCTTTTCAAGAATATCTTACTTCTTGTATCTGAATGTTGAATTTTCTATTCAACTTCTGTTTTTTTTTGTTTTTTTTTTCTTCCAAAATGCTTAAAAGTCCTCTATTCCAATGAGTGACCATATTTTCCTTGAAACATGATACTCAGTTTTGCTGGTAGGTGATTCTTGGTTTTAATCCCAAACCCTTTGCCCTCCAGAATATTATGTCCCAAGACCTTCGATCCCTCAGTGTAGAAGCTGCCAGATCCTACACTATCCTGATTGCATTTCCACAATATTCAAATTGTTTCTTCCTGGCTGCTTGTAACTTTTTCTCCTTGATCTGGGAATTCTGGAACCTGGCTATAATATTCCTAGGAGTTTTCTTTTTGGCATCTTTTCAGAGGGTGATTGGTGGATTAGTTCAACCTCTATTTTGCCATCTGGTTCTAAAACATCTGGGCAATTTTCCTTGAGAATTTATTGAAGGATGATTTCTAGGTTCTTTCTTTGATCATAGTTTTCAGGTAGACCAATAATTTTAAATTATCTCTCCTGGATCTATTTTCCAGGTCAGTGGTTTTCCCCATGAGATATTTCACTTTGCCTTCTATTATTTCATTTGTTTGGATCTGCTTAGCAGCATCTTTATTTCTCATCAAGTCACTAGTTTCCATTTGCTCCAGTCTAATTCTGAAGGAATGATTCTCCTCAGTGAGCTTTTGAGATTTTTTTTCCACTTGGCAAATTCAGCTTTTTAACACATTCTTCTCCTCATTGCCTTTTTGAGCCTCTTTTGCCATCTGAGTTAGTGTATTTTTTAAGGTGTTATTTTCCTCAGTCAGGCTGTTGACTCTCATTTCATACTTTTCTTGCACTTTCTCGTTTCTCTTCCCAATCTTTCCTCCACTTCTCTTATCTGCTTCTTGAGGTCCTGTGTGGCCTGTAACCAGCTCATATTTTCATTTGGGGCTTTTCTTGCATGAGTTCTGACCTCCCAGTCCTCCTCCTGTTCCATGCTTTCATCCTCTTTGCCCCCATAATAGGAGTCTAATGTTGAATTTTTCTGTTTATTTTGTTTCCTTTGTCTAGGCATGTTGCCACTCAATTACTTGACTTTTGGGCTTGTTGCCACAGTAGGATTCTGCCACCAGCCAGGGGAGCTTTTCTCCCAAATGCTGGAGTTTTCTCAATTGCTGGAGGTATTAGTTGGGTGCCCTTTCTGAAGCCTCCACACCTCTGCCAAGCTTGTCACAGCCTCCATGTCACACTGGACAATCCTCCTTAAGGATGATTGAATGATCGAGTTGATTGAATGATTGAGTTACTAAGTGACTGATTGAGAGAATGATTATACTTTGTTCAAAACTATGTGGCTATTTTCTGTGATAACTTGCTGTGTATGCTGTATTTTGATTATTTGTGATATGTTGCAACATTGTGAATGCTGTACCTTGATTTACAGTAAATATTTTGCTCTGATTTGTTATTGAATAAATAGAGTGCTCACTATACTATTTAATTAGAACCTTAAAAGCTATTCACAGTAGCCATCCTCTGGAAAGCTGCTTGAGTGTGCCTTTACAACTGGCCTGCTTCCAAGGCCATCATTTCTAAGGAATTTTACTCAAAGCTGATGCTGATAGGCCCCTCTATACTTGCAGGAATAATTGAGTTCTAGTGAAAGCTTAGAAGATTTGAATCATTTCAATTCTTACCAATCATCATTCACTCAGAAAGTGGATGGGGAAGCAGGGAAACTTTTCAAGAAATTGCTAGAATTTTAGACACATCCAAGGTGAATATCATATAGGCAATCTATTATTATGGATTGTTTCTTGATACTATTAGGGGTTCATCTTCATTGCTTAGCAAAGTGCAGAGCACCGAGTAATCACTTAATTAAAGGGTGTGTGTGTGTGTGTGTGTGTGTGTGTATATATATATATATATATATATATATATATATATAATTATTAAAGCATGATAGGCTTAGAGTTAGAATAAAGAGATTCTAATTTGAGGAAATAAAGTAGAAGTGTCTTATCTAAGCTTAGAGAGGCAATAAGTGGCCAAGCTGCAACTGGAATACTGAACCTGTGATTCCTCACCCAGCATTTATTTTTCACTGGACCATGAAAGCTCAGAAGTTTATCCAAATTGTAAAGCAGAAGAGAGACAGTGATATGCCACAGAGCTAGTGACTCCTCTGGATGTTACTTTGTTACTTCAGTCAGGTATAAGGAAACTAGTGTTTGAGTTGAGGTCACTGATATAAGTATTTAAAAGTAATAACTCATTAATCCTGTAGTTGGAATATATTAGGCAAGACAAGCAAAGTTGGGCAAGATGATTCATATATATATATATATAATGGCATCATGAGACAATGTTAAAAACTGACTGAACATGAGGAACCATGGTGGGAGCAAGGTCTAAAAGATTGAAAAGGTTTATGTGATATAAAGAAAAATGTTGAATTAAGATTTTAAAAAGTAGTATTACACTCAGCTGTGCAACCACCTAGTTTTATGACTTTAAAAAATGTCACTTAACCTGACAAGATGATATTTAGCTGATAGGTCTAGTGAACACAATGGATGGCAGATTCAAGTTTTAAGATCTTACAAAATTAGAAAAATGAACGATAAGATCAGCTGAAATTTAGTAAGGATCCATTCAAATTATTACATTACATTCAAAACATCAGTTTCACAAGGTTAAAATAAGAGCTATTTGTCCATCTATGATTGTATGTATGTATCTATCTATTTCTCCTGAAAGAGTCATTAAGGGCAGAAAAAAAAACAACTGACAATTATTAGAAGAGTTAAAGAGAGATTTGTTCTGTTGATTACACAAGGAGGATTATTATTAATATGTGTAAGTTGCAAAGAGCTAAGTTTTAGGTAAATAATAGGGTAGGGATAGTGGAAACCATTCCAACAATTAACTCAATTAATTAATAAATTTACACTTATTAAATAGAAAACTGACTATAATACTTTTGAGTATTAGTTTCCTTAGCTTTGATGTTATTCATGTAAATGCTGAATGAGTACTTCTGAAGTATATTGTAGTAGTGATCCATCTCTAGATATACTAGATGGAGATATTTTACTATATGGTCATAGTGACCACTTCCAAATCTAAAATTCAATAATTCAGTGTCCCATAGACCACAGTCATTTTCTTTGTCAGAGAAGGGAATCCTGTAAGATGATTTCTAAACTCCATCACAACTCTAAATCCCTGATACAAGGATATCTGTAAACATGTAATTTTTCTATTCTTGACCTGGCAGCCCTTTCAGGAAGATAATAGATTATTTCTAATCTTTGCAGCAAATATTTATTACACTAATTATAAAGAAAAAAAACATGGTAGTGTAAAGGGTGTCAGAATTAAGGTTAAAGGAGGAGCAGCATTCCAGTTTGGCAGGAATTTATAATACATAAACAGGAAGAAAATAAAATGTTATTTGCAGCAGACAAACAGTTTAGAAACATAGAATAAGGGCTTTTAATGGAAGACTCAGTCATTTTTTATTTTATTCATTAGACAAGAAGGGCACACAAATGCTTTCTCAATTATATATGTGAAATCATGCTAAACATATTTTCATTATTGGTCATATTGCTTTAACAAAAGAAATATAAAGAAAATGAAAAAAAAGTATGTTTCAATCTTCACTCAGGGTTTATCTAATCTCTCTCTCTAGAGGTTGATAGCATTTATCCTTATGAGACATTTGAAATTGTCTTGAATCGTTATATATTGATCAGAAAAATAAGGTCTTTCACAGTAGATTATCATTACAATGTTGCTGTTACTGTGTAAAATGTTCTCCTGGTTCTAGTGACTTCACTTTGCATCACTTCATTTATGTTTAAACAGTTGTATGTTCTCTGCAAGCATCTTTCTCATCATTTCATATATTACAATCATATTCAATCACAATCATATAACACCACTTGTTCAGTCATTCTTCACATGAGGGGCATCCTCTCAATTTCCAATTCTTTGTCACCAAAAAGGTAGATATAAGGTAGGTGTTTTCCCATTTTATCTTTTTGTGATACAGACCTAGTAGTTGCATGGCTAGGTTAAACATTATGCATGGTTTTGTAGCCCTTTGGACATGGTTCCAAATTGTTCTATCGAATGTTTGGACCAGTTCATAAATTTACAAAGAGGGCATTTGTGTCCCATTTCCCCTCACATCCCCAACAGCATTTATTGTTGTCCTTTTTTGTCACATTACTCAATTCAATAGGTATGACATGGCATCTCAGAATTGCTTTGATTTTCATTTCTCTAATCACTGGTAATTTAGAGCACTTTTCCTGTGATTGTGGAAAGCTTTGATTTCTTCTTCTGAAAAAAAAAAATATGCCTGTTCATATCCTTTGATAATTTATCAACAGAGGAATACGTCATCTTTCTATAAATTTGTGTAGTTCCCTATTTATTTAAGAAATGAGGAATTTGGGCAGCTAGGTGATGCAGTAAATAGAGCACCAACCCTGGAGTCAGGACTGAGTTCAAATCTTGCCTCAGACACTTGAAACACTTAATAGCTGTGCGACCTTTGGCAAGTCACTTAACCCCAATTGCCCTGCTTCTCCCCTGAAAACAAATGAGGTATTCATCAGAGAAACTTTATATTTTCTTATTTTCCTTTTCATTGTGAATGAATTAATGTATTAGGGGAAAAAGCTTTTTTAATTTCATGTAACCAAAATCATCTATTGTACTTCTCATGATTTCTTCTATCTCTTGTTTGGTCAGAAACTCTTCTGCTATCCAAAGATCTAATAGGCACATTTCTTCACACTCTCCTAATTTATTATATTAGCCTTCATGTCTAAATCAATTTCAGAATTATCTTGGTATATAGTATGATAATTTGGCTTATGCCTAAGTTCTGCCAAATTGCTTTCCAGTTTTTGTGATTTTTGTCACATGATGAATTCTTACCCCAAAATTTGGATCTTAAAATTTATAGAGAATTGAGCCAAATCTATATGAATACAAGTCATTCCCCAATTGAGAAATGGTCAAAGGATATGTATAGGAAGTTTTCAGAGAAAGAAATTAAAGATATCTATAAGCATATGAAGAAATGCTCTAAATCACTATTAATTAGAGAAATGCAAATCAAAACAACTCTGATACCACATCTCTCCAGTCAGATTGGCTAAGATGACAAAACAAGAAAGTGACAAATGCTGGAGAGGATGTGGGCAAATTGGAACGCTAATACATTGCTGGTGGAGTTGTGAATTTATCCAACCATTCTGGAGAGCAATCTGGAATTATGCCCAAAGGATTATAAATAATTTCATACCCTTTGACCCAGCCATACCACTTTTAGGGTTATATCCCAAAGAGATCATAGTAGTGGGAGGAAGAACCATATGTACAAAAATATTTTTAGCAGCCCTTTTTGTGGTTGCAAAGAATTGGAAACTAAAGGGGTGCCCATCAATTGGGGAATGGCTAAACAAGTTGTGGTATATGAATGTAATGGAATATTATTGTGCTATAAGAAAGGAGGAGTTGAAGGATTTCATAATTACCCGGAGAGACTTATACAAACTGATGCTGAGCGAGAAGAGTAGAATCAGAAGAAATTTGTATACAATCACAGACATACCATATCTGTGATGACCAACTATGACAGACTGGACTCTTTTCAGCAATGCAGTGATATAAGTTAATCCCGAATGATTCAAGAAAGTGAGAAATGCGCCATCCAGAGATATAACTAGAAAGAACTGAGCCTGAATCCTGATGGAAGCAAACTAAATGATCTTGTTCTTCTCATTGTTTGGTTTTACTTCTTCCTTACAATCTTTCATCCCACCTAGTACAATATGCCTTTGTAATTGGAATAATGTTTAATATGAATGCATTTGCAGACCCTATACTGTTCTATATGCTGTCATGAGGGGAGGGGGGAGGGAAGTAAAGGAAATTTGAAAATCAAGGAACTATGGAATTGAATCTTGTTAACTGAAACTAAACTAATAAATTAATTAAAAAAAATTTGGATCTTTGGATTTATCAAACACTAAATAAGTATGATGAATTGTTACTGTACATTATGGATCAATTTCTCTTATCCACCACACTATTTCAAATCTAGTATCAGATTAGTTTTGTGATTAACATTTTGTAAAACAGTTTGAAATTTGGCATGGTGAGCCGGTCTTTCACATTTTTTTTTCTTTTTCTTTTTAGTTTTTATTTTTATTTTTTTTTTTTTTAATAATTCAAAGGTACCACATCACATTATCAGTTTGGCTAACATGACAAAACAAGAAAATGATAAATGTTGGAGAAGATGTGGGGAAATTGGAACACTAATGCATTGTTGGTGGAGTTGTAGAGAGCAGTTTGGAACTATGGTATCAAACTCAGCGTACCTTTTTTTTTTTTTTTTTTTTTAACAAATACTTTATTAACTTCTGTTTTACATCATTCATTTCCGCCAGATTTTGAGTTACAATCATTTTCCCCCCATTATTCCCCTACCCAACCTCCCAGAATAGCAGTCCCACAAGATATCGCTTCCTCCAATCTGCTCTCTCCCATACCTTCTCCCATACCCCCATCAACTTTTCCATTAGAGGAAGATGAATCTTTGTGTCCCAATGCCTGCATATCTTATCTCCCAATTATAGGCAAAAGAGTATTAATAATAGTATTTATATATATATTTGAAACATTTAATGTTACGATCTTGAATTTCAGATCCATTTCCTTCCTCCCTTGTCACCCATTCCTTCTTGGGATAGAAGTAATTCAGTATATGTTGTACAGGTCTAGCGATGCAAAACATTATCATAGTAGATATATTGTGCAAGGCTGCTTATAATTCCCTCCCACTCATCCCACCCCCCAACTGGTCCATTCCCTACATGATCCTGTCCCTCTTCTATAGTGGGTACTTCCAACCCCCCTCACCCCAAGGATGCCCTCCCATCCATCATCTCTCCTCTCATCCCCCTTCCCCCTATCCTGCTGCAGGTTGAGATATCCCATTTAGTATGTATGTCATTTTTCTCCCTGAACCAAATTCAATGTGAATGTGGTTTTGCCTTTTTAGCCTTCCTTATTCTCCCCCTCCTTTGCACCCACTTCCCTACATGAGATAGTTTACCCTACCATGTCTCTCCCCATCTCCTCTTGCCACTTTCCTCTCTCACCTCATAATTTCATCCCTTGAGTACTCTCCCTTCCCAACAAAATCAACCTATGCCCTCTATCCATACATAACTGTAACCATATACACACACATTCACATATGTATTCATATGACCACACCCCCTTCTTCCATTATTTTCATAGTGAGAAAGATATCAGTCACAGATATTGCTTTTCCATATAGGAATGTAAATAGTTCAACTTTGATAAGTTCCTTTTGATTTCTTTTCCTGATTACCTTCTCAGGCATCTCTTCCTTCTTGTGTCTGGATGTCAAATTTTCTATTCAATTCTGGTTTTTTCCTCAAGAATGCTTGAAAGTCCTCTATTCCACTGAATGACCATATTTTCCCTGAAACAAAATACTCAGTTTTTCTGGGTAGGTGACCCTTGGGTTCATTCCCAGTTCTTTTGCCCTCTGGAATATCATATTCCATGCCCTTCGATCCCTCAGTGTAGAAGCTGCCAGGTCCTGGCTATTCTGATTGTGTTTCCACAATATTGAAATTGTTTCTTCCTGGCTGCTTGTAGTATTTTCTCCTTGATCTGGGGATTCTGGAACCTGGCTATAATATTCCTGGGAGTTTTCTTTTGGGATCTTTTTCAGGAGGTGATCGGTGGATTCTTTCAACCTCTATTTTGCCCTCTGGATCTAAAACATCAGGGCAGTTTTCCTTGAGAATTTCTTGAAGGGTGATTTCTAGGTTCTTCCTTGATCATGGCTTTCAGGTAGTCCAATAATTTTTAAATTGTCTCTCCTGGATCTATTCTCCAGGTCAGTGGTTTTTCCCATGAGATATTTCACATTGCCTTCTAATCTTTCGTTTGTTTGGGTCTGCTTAACAGCATCTTGATTTCTCATAAAGTCATTAGCTTCCATTTGCTCCAGTCTAACTCTGAAGGAATGAATCTCCTCAGTGAACTTCTGAGATTCTTTTTCCATCTGGCAAATTGACTTTTTAAGGCATTCTTCTCCTCATTGCCCTTTTGGGCCTCCTTTGCCATTTGAGTTAGTCTATTTTTTAAGGTGTTGTTTTCCTCAGTCAGGCTGTTGACCTCATTTCATACTTTTCCTGCATCCTTCTCATTTCTCTTTCCAATTTTTCCTCCACTTCTCTTATTTGATTTTTAAAGTCCTTCTTAAGGTCCTCTATGGCCTGCAACCCGCTCATGTTTTCCCCTGGGGCTTTTGGAGCAGGACTTCTGACCTCACAGTCCTTTTCCTGCCCTATGCCCCCAAAATAGGAGTCTAGGGTTGCATTTTTCTGTTTCTTTTGCCTTGGCATGTTGCCACTTAATTACTTGACTTTGGGGCTTGTTGCCACACTATGGCTTTAAGGCCAGATAGAGGAATTTTCGTCCCGAACGTGTGGGGGGCAACTTCCGTTTCTGGCAAGCTATAAACCCACCCACAACTTCCACCCTAGATCACAATCCAGATCCAGGAGGTTAAAGCAAGAGCGATTACCCCCCAAGACTGATCGCTGGATCTCCCCACGATTTGTAGGCTGGGAGCTGGAAATGCCTCTGAAAACTACACAGTGGCGTGTCTCCTCAGCAGCTTCTAGCCCCCAGGGGAGGGAGCTGACGCATTCCCCAAATACAGGTCCCAAAGTCCATAGGACACTAACCTCTTACTTTGTCCTAGGAAAGTCTATGTTGATAATTCTGGCATCTCCACAGTTCCTGGTGTTCTGGGGTTCCTCCAGCTGGCTGCTGGCCCTGCCGCCCTGGGGCTAAAACCTCGGCTCAAGTGGACCTGGGCTCAGCTCGGCTCCTGCGCTCTGCGTGCTGCCGGCTCCCAGACCACTGCGCTGGTCCTTCCTGCAGGGTGCTGGGCTGTCCTCAGCGGGAGGTTAGCTTCTCTGTGTCGTTCTGTGGGTGCTGGGGCTCCAGAAGATTTTCAGAGTCCTTTTTTTACATAATTTGTGGAGAATCTGGGGGCAGAGAGGCTTGGACGAGCTGTTTCTACTCCGCCATCTTGGCTCCGCCCCCTTTAGTTTTTATTTTTAAGAGAACATTTTATTAATATCATCATATTCTTTTCCAAATGCTTTATTAACTTCTGGTTTACATCATTCATTTCCGTCAGATATTGAGTAACAATTTTCCCCATTTTCCCCTACCCACTACCCCAGAATAACAGTCATACAGGATATCCCCCCATCCAATATGTTCTCTTCCATCTCTTCTCCCATACCCCCTTCGACTTTTAATAGGGTGAGGTGAAACAGCATGCTCCATTGCCTGCACATCTTATCTCCCAATTATATGCAAAATAGAATTAATCATAGTATTTCTATATTTTTAAAAAATTGATTTTAAAAGGAAGATAAGCAACTCAGTATATGCTGTACATGTGTAGCTATGCAAAATATTATTCTAGTAGATATATTGTAAAAGACTGACTATATTCCCATCCTTCCATTCCCACCTTCCACATTGTCCACTCCCAATCTTGACCCTGCCCCTTTTAAAAAGTGGGTGTTTCCAACATCCCTCCCCACCAGCCCAGCCTCCCCTCCACTACCTTCCTCCATCCCTCCCCCCCCCATGCTCCTGTAAGGTGGGACACCCCATTTAGTATGCCTGTCATTCTCTCCCTGGTCCAAATTCAATGAGAATAAGGTTTTGCCTATTTCCCTTCCTTTTCTTCCACTCCCCTTCAACCACCTACCCCTGCATCCTATACACAAGGCAGTTCACCCCATTGTCTCTCCCCATTCCCCCTCACCACATTATTCTCTCACCTCTTAACCTCACCTTTTAATTATCAACCCTTCCTATTAAATTTGGCCTGTGCCCTCTACCTATGTATACCTGAAAACATATATACACACACTCACATATGTATTCATATGCCTATATACACATTTTCAACTATTTTCATACTGAGAAAAGTTTCATTAGTTACAGTTATTGTTTTTTCCATTTAGGAATGTAAATAGTTCGACTTTGATAAGTTCATAGTGATTTATTTTCCCTATTTATCTTCTCAAGCATCTCTTGCTTCTTGTATCTGAATGTGAAATTTTCTATTCAACTCTGGTTTTTTCCTCAAGAATGCTTGAAAATTCTCTATTCCACTAAATGATCAAATTTTCCCCTGAAACATGATACTCAGTTGTTTTTTTGTTTTGTTTTGTTTTGTTTTTTGCCTTTTGGTCGGCAATTGGGGTTAAGTAACTCACCCAAGGTCACACAACTAGGTTTTTGTTTGTGTGTGCGTTAAGTGTCTGAGGCCGGATCTGAACTCAGGTCCTTCTGACTCCAGGGCCAACACTACTCACTGCGCCACCTAGCCGCCCCATGATACTCAGTTTTGATGGGTAGGTAATTCTTAATTTTAATCCCAGGTCCTTTGACCTGTGGAATATCATATTCCATGCCCTTTGGTCCCTCAGTGTAAAAGCTGTCAGGTCCTGTGCTATTCTGATTGTGTTTCCACAATATTGAAATTGTTTCTTCCTGGCTGCTTGTAATATTCTCCTCTTGATCTGGGAATTCTGGAACCTGGCTACAATATTCCTAGGAGTTTTATTTTTGGGATCTTTTTCAGGAGGTGATCTGTGGATTCTTTCAATCGATATTTTGCCCTCTAGTTCTAAAACATCCAGGCAATTTTCCTTGAGAATTTCTTGAAGGATGATTTCTAGATTCTTTCTTTGATCATGGCTTTCAGGTAGTCCAATAATTTTGAGATGGTCTCTCCTGGATCTATTTTCCAGATCAGTAGTTTTTCCCATGTTATGTTTCACATTGCCTTCTATTCTTTCATTTGTTTGGATCTGCTTAATAGCATCTTGATTTTTCATAAAGTCACTAGCTTCCATTTGCCCCAGTCTAATTCTGAAGGAATGAACTTCCTCAGTTAGCTTTTGTGATTCTTTTTACATCTGGCAAATTCTGCTTTTTAAGGCATTCTTCTCCTCATTGCCTTTCTGAGCCTCTTTTGCCATTTGAGTTAGTCTTTTTTTTTAAGATGTTATTTTCCTCAGTCAGGCTGTTGACTCTCATTTCATACTTTTCTTGCATCTTTCTCATTTCTCTTCCCAATCTTTCCTCCACTTCTCTTATCTGTTTCTTAAAGTCCTCCATGGGTCTATAGCCAGCTCATATTTTCATTTGAGGCTTTTGGTACATGACTTCTGACCTCACAGTCTTCCTCTTGTTCTATGCTTTGAGCCTCTTTGCCCCCCAAATAGTCGTCTAATGTTGCATTTTTCTGTTTATTTTGTTTCCTTTGCCTAGGCAAGTTGCCACTCAATTACTTGACTTTTTGGCTTGTTGCCACAGTAGGACTTTGCCACCAGCCAGGGGTCTGGCCACCCTTGGGCTAAAACCACAACTCATGCGGGCCTGACGAAAATGCTGTGCTGGAAGCTCACAGAGCCCTGTGCTAGCCACTCCCTGCCGGGCTGCCGGGCTGTTCTTAGTGGGAGGTTAGTTTCTCTGTGTCATTTTGTGGGTTCTGGAGCTCCAGAGGTCATTCAGAGTTCCCCTTTTACATAAATTTTAAGTGGTGTGGGTTGGAGCTCTGTGGAAGTGCTGTTTGTACTCCACCATCTTGACTCTGCCCCTGTCTTTCACATTTTTTAAATGGATTATTTCGTAATTTTTGTTCTTTTTCTGCTAATCTGGGAGATATCTATGTATGTGTGTGTATGTGTGTGTATATATATATATATATATATATATATATACACACACAACATATATATATATACTATATATATATATACAACATATATATATTATATATATATACACACAAAATGTATACATATATAACGGATATATTGGTATATAACTGGGAAATATAACTACTAATAATTGATTTAATTTCATGTTTATTGTTGCTGCAATTACCCTTTTTATCATCTTGGGAATTCCACTTTTTAAAACCAAATTATTAATGGTTTATTTCATTGTGTTTCTTATAATAGAATTTCCTAATTTTATTTATTTATTTATTTTTCATTTTATTAATCTCCCCTATTAATTTCATCACTTTCTCTTTGGTGTGCAATCGAAGATTATATACACACACACACACACACACACACACACACAAAAACACATATGTGCGAGAGAGAATTAGAGGCATTTAAGGATAAGAATATACACATATGCATACATATACAGATATACATATCAATAGATATACAAATACATATGTGCATACATGTATGCTTACTCACATCTAAAATGTGACATGCCAAATTCATTGATCTTTCAGTGATGTCTAGCACAGACATGCTTTTAGATAAAAGTGTGGTTTTCCTATTCATAGTGTTGCATTAGGAAGATTCCTTAAATGGTGTTGTGCTGAATTGATCTTAGACTACATAGGGAAAATATGAGAATAAGAAAAAAAAGATTTCTAGGCAAGAGACAAGTTAGGATAACATCATAATAGTTAAGTGAGAACACCTGAGGGTCTGTGACTGAATTGAAGTGGTTGCAAAGTGATTAATAGCAAGGGCTAGTTTTAGCAATGATCAGTCAGTCACTCAACTAACAAATATTAAGAGACAACTATGTTCCAAGCATTGTGCTAAGTACTGGAGGAAGAGAAAGAAACAACCCTGTCCTCGTGGAGTTTTTAATTTAAAGGGAGAGACAACAAGAAAACAGTGTGTTGATTTCTTTGTTTTACTTCATTTTCAAGAGAACCAAAATGATATGATCATATTATAGTCAAGTTACAGTGTTACTGTGACTAATCAGACCAATATGAGCTTGGAAAGCTCTACCACAGATTAGGCACAATTAGTCAAAATGGACATTTTTGGGGGAGATTCTTTAAATTCGCATAGCTCATGTTTCTTTTGAAGGCTTGTAATGCTGCTTCCCTCAAAGTGCACAGACAAGCCCTCCTTGATGGTCCCTTACCAATGTCTCCCAGGTCACACATCAATTTCAAAGGTCTTCAGAGAGACTTTAAAAGTGTCCTTGCATGTATTCTTCTGACCACCATGAGAATACCATCCTTATGGGAATTTTCTATAAAAATATCCTTTTGGGCAAGTGTATGTTTCATATTTGAACATGACCATACCCGGAGCTGAGCTTCCAGTAGTAGAGGCTGAATGCTTGGCAGTTTAGTTTGAGAAAGGCCTTCATTACTCTAAAGCCAAGTCATGTTCAGAATCTTCCTAAGACAATTCAAGAGGAAGAAATTCAGTTGACTAGCATGGTGCTTGTAGAGTGTCCAGGTTTCACAGGCATATAACAATGTGGTCATCCCAATGGCTCTATAGACCTTCAGTTTGGTAGTCAGTCTAATACTTCTTTCCTAAACTTTTCTTAGGAGCCTCCCAAACATTGAGCTAGCTCTGGCTATTCATGCATCAACTTCATTATCAGTGTGAATATCCCTGGAAACTACACTGCCAAACTAAGGGAACTTATCTACAGTATTCAAAACTTCTCCACTTATTGTAACTGATTGTTCCATGGATGGATGATGTTGTGCTGACCAGTGAAGAACATGTGCTTTCCAGGTATCAATTGTAAGGTCAAAATTAGCACAAGCAACAGAAAATTGATACATATTTAATCCTCAGCTTCAGAGGTGGCATTGAATGAACAACCATCTGCAAACAATCATTAACCAACCATGCCTCCACTTTAGTCTTGGCTTTTAGCATTTTCAAGTATTCTTTTTGCTGCTTTTTACTATCTCTTATTATATTTCTGACTTTTCTCAGTGCCCAACACTACAGACACTCAAGAAATAAATGTGGCATAAACACATGTATGGACTGGAAGCCAGGTTTCACTTTTTCCCCCACACAAATTACATACCTGTGTATAAAAAGCACTACACTAATGGTTAAGAAGTAAGGTAAAATAAAAAATTTAGAGAATTCAAAAAATTAGAGAATTTGGAATCAAATACTAAATGTACATATACATAGACACACACACACACACACACATATATATATATATACATACATATATGCACAATATATATATGTGTATAGATACAGATATATGTGTGTACGTATGTCTGTGTGTGTGTGTGTAGTGTTTAATATGAATATAGAATTGTCCAGTATGTTTAGAGTAAAATCTCCATACTGACAAATATATGACTGAAATGCACTGTTTTGCGCTATTAGTGTACTTTATATTTATATGTGTATTTATAGTGTCCTCCAAGTAAAATTAAAGTTCCTTGAAAATAGATTTTTTTTAACTTCACTGTATATGACCAGCACCATGACCAATGCCTGTTTGGTACTTAACCAAAGCTTATGGAATTAGAAACTGAGTGGTAAATGGTCAAAGGGTATGAACAGGCAGTTTTCAGAGAAAGAAATTAAAGGTATTTATAAGCATATGAAGAAATGCTCTAAATCACTATTGATCAGAGAAATGCAAACCAAAACAACTCTGAGTTACCACATCTCACCAGTAAGATTGGCTAAGATGACAAATCCGGAAAATGACAAATGCTGGAGAGGATGTGGGCAAATTGGAACACTAATATATTGCTGGTAGAGTTGTGGACTTATCCAAACATTTTGGAGAGCAATCTGGAATTATGCCCAAAGGGCTATAAATAATGTCATACCCTTTGACCCAGCAATACCACTTCTAGGATTATATCCCAAAGAAATCATAGAAGTGGGAGGAAGACCCATATCTATTAAAATATTTACAGCAGCTCTTTTGTGGTTGCAAAGAATTAGAAATTAAGGGGGTGCCTATCAATTGGGGAATGGCTACACCAGTTGTGGTATATGCATGTAATGGAATATTATTGTGAAATAAGAAACGAGGAGCAGACAGACTTCATATTTACCTGGAGAGGCTTATACAAACTGATGCTGAGTGAGAAGAGTAGAACCAGGAGAAATCTGTATCCAATCACAGACACAACATATATGTGATGACCAGCTATTACAGGCTGGACTCCTACGAGCAATGTAGTGATATAATTCAATCACAAAAGACTCATGATGGAGAGAGATGCCTACATCCAAAGAAAGACCTAGAAAGAACTGAGTTTGAATCCTGATGAAGCAAACTACTTGATCTTTTTCTTTTCATTGTTTGGTTTTATTTCCTCTTTATCATTTTTCATTCCATCTAGTATAATCGGCCTTTGTAACCTGACTAATGTCTAATGTGAAAGCATTTACAAATCCTATACTGGACTATATGCTGTCATGGGGGATGGGGGGAGAGAGGGAAGGGATATATGGAATTCAAGGAACTATGGAATTGAATCTTGTAAACTAAAAATAAACAAACATTAATTAAAAAAAAGATAAAACAACTAAAGACTTCATGATATGTGAAAGAAAGTATAAAATCTAGAAGAGTGAAAGTTTGTTTCAGGGCTATGTTTCTCAGAAGAAAGGAGAATCTCAATGTCAATAGCAAAACTATAATAATTGAGGTGAAAAGCATAGTTGGGGAGAAAGATTGCATATATCTTATAATATACTATCAAGGCTTTCATATTATCTGATGGAGTATGGATCTAAAACAGGCATTGGGGCAGGACCACATTGGAGCACTTCTTTTAGTGATTTGCTAGACTTCAATCCAAACCCTTCTTTCAAAATTGAAAGTAGAAGATACAGATTTTTTAAATAAAATTAAAATCACTAAGGTATGAAATTGCAGGTGTAGCTTCAAGCCCAATACATGATTTCTCCATTCAGAAATGATAAAATTACATGCATAGAAACATATCTCAACTACTTTTCCCCCAGGTCTACTGATGACTTAAGGATAAATTAATCAAGAAATCAATATTTATTCCATACCCAAGAGGTTCTTAGATAATGCAAGGATGGAAATGAGATTTGATAAGGATGAGCCACTAATCAATTCTGCCACTCTATTAATGGGATGTGAGAAGCAGTATGGTCTAATTTGGAAGACCCAGGTTCAGTCTTACTTATTACTTATCTATCTATCTATCTATCTATCTATCTATCTATCTATCTATCTATCTATCTATTCATTCATCCAAATGTTTTATTAACTTCCGTTTTACATCATTCATTTCTACCATATTTTGAGTTACAAATTTTCTCCCCATTTCCCCCTATCCTCTATCCCAGAATAGCAATCCCATAGGATATACCCTCCTCCAATCTGTTCTCTCCCATATCTTCCCCCATACTTGCTTTGACTTTTCCAGTAGGGCATGGTGCACCTCTTTGCCTCAGTGCCTGTATATCTTATCCCAAATTAAATGTAAAATAGTGTTAATAATAGTGTGTGTGTGTGTGTGTGTGTGTGTATTTAAACATTTGTTTTAAAACTTAGAATTACAGATTCAATCCTTTCCTCCCTTGTTACCCACCCTTACTGGGAAGATAAGCAATTCAATATAGGTTGTACATGTGTAGCTAATGCAAAACATTACTATAGTAGATATATTGTAAAAGACTGAACATATTTCCCTCCATCCTATCCCACCTCCCACTTGTCCTATTCTGTACTTTGATCCTATCCCTTTTCTACAGTGGGTGCTTCCAAATTCCCTCCCCCCCAGCCTGCCCTCCCTTCAATCATCCCCCTTCTCATACCTTGCCCCCCTATCTTGTAGGGTGAAATACCCGATTTAGGGTGTATGTCATTCCCTCCCTGAGCCAAATTCAATGAGAATATAGTTGACCTATTCCCTTTTGCCTTCATTTTCTTCCCCTCCATTGTAACAATTTCCCTTGCCTCTTCTACATGGGATAGTTTACCCCATTCTGTCTCTCCCCATCACCTCTTATTATAGTCCTCTCTCACCTGTTAATTTCACCTTTTAAGTATCATCCATTACAATTAAATAGGTCCTGTGCCTTCTATCTATGTATAATAGTATATATATACACACACACACACACACACACACACACACACACACACATTCACATATGTATCTATATGCCCATATACCTTCAGATAGAAATTTATATATATATATATATATATATATATATATATATATATATATATATATGTATATATATATATGTGTGTGTGTGTGTGTATATATATATATATATATATATATTCCCTTCAACTATTTTCATACTGAGAAAAGTTTCATCAGTTACAATTATCATTTTTCCATGTAGGAATATAAATAGTTCAACTTTGATAAGTTCCTTGATTTCTTTTCCCTGATTACCTTCTTTTACTTATTTTGCTTCTTGTATCTGAATGTCAAATTTTCTATTCAACTCTGGTTTCTTCCTCAAGAATGCTTGAAAGTCCACTATTCCACTGAATGACCATATTTTCCCCTGAAACATGATACTAAAATTTGCTGGGTAGGTGATTCTTGGTTTTAATTCCAGTGCCTTTGCCCTCTGGAATATCATGTTCCAGGCCCTTCAAGCCCTCAGTGCACTATCCTCATTGTCTTTCCACAATATTGAAAATGTTTCTTTCCTGGCTGCTTATAATATTCTCTCCTTGATCTGGAATTCTAGAAACTGGCTATAATGTTCCTAGGAGTTTTCTTTTTGGGATCTTTTTCACAGTGTGATCAATAGATTCTTTCAACTTCTATTTTGCCCTCTGGTTCTAAAACATCAGGGCAGTTTTTCTTGAGAATTTCTTGGAGGGTGATTTCTAGGTTCTTTCTTCGATCATGGCTTTCAGGTAGTCCAATAATTTTTAAATTATTTCTCATGGATCTATTTTCCAGGTCAGTGGTTTTTCACATGAGATATTTCACATTGCCTTCTATTCTTTCATTTGTTTGGATCTGTTTAACAGCATCTTGATTTCTTATAAAATCACTATCTTCCATTTGCTGATGGAATCATTTTCCTCAGTGAGCTGTTGAGTTTCTTTTTTCCATCTGACAAATTCAGCTTTTTAAGACATTATTTTCCTCAAATGCCTTTTTGAGCCTCTTTTGCCATTTGAGTTATTCTGTTTGTAAAATGTTATTTTCCTCAGTCAGGCTGTTGACTCTCATTTCATAATTTTCTTTCATCGTTCTCATTTCTCATCCCAACTTTTCCTCCACTTCTCTTATCTGCTTCTTAAGGTCCTCTATGGCCTGTAATCAGGTCCTGTTTTTCTTGGATGCTTTTGGTGCAGGAGTTCTAACTACAGTATCTTCCTCCTCTTCCATGCTTGAATCCTTTTTTCCCCAAAATAGGTATCTAATGTCGGACACTTCTGTTTGTTTTGCTTTCTTTTCCTTGTCATGTAGCTACTTGATTACTTGACTTTTGGGCTTTTTGCCACAGTAATACTCTGCCACCAAACAGGGGACCTTCCATTCCAAATGCTGGGGTTTTCACAGCTGCCAGAGGTATTAGATGGGTGCCCACTCTGAAGCCTCCAAACACTCTGGCAAGCTGGTCACACACCCCAGGACCTCTACCCTAGACAATAATTGAGATCTAAGCAGGTTAAAGCAAGAGCGCTTAACCCTCATACTGGTTGCTTGGTCCCCCTACACTCTGCAGACCAGGAGCTGAAACTGCAACATGGCAGTGGCTGTGTGGTGGCTCCTCAGTGGCTACTCACCCAGGGGAAAGAGACTGATGCACTCCCAACTACTGGGTCCCAAAGTCCACACTGCACTGACCTCTCACTTTGTCCTTAGCATCTATGTGCTGGCAATTCTCAAACTCCACAGCTGCCTGAGATCTGCAGTCCCTCCAGCTGGTGGCTGGTCAGGCTCATCCTGGGGCTAACACCTCCAGCTCACCTGGGCTTGGCTCCTAGAACACTGTGCTGCCCAATTCCTGCCGGCCTACTCGGCTGTCCTCAGTGGGAGGTTAGCTTCTCTGTGTCATTTTGTGGGTTCTTTAGCTCCAAAGTTTGTTCAGAGTTCCATTTTTCATGAATTAGGAAAGGTGGAAGCTGGAGCCTCACAGAAGTCCTTTTTCTACTCAGCCATCTTGACTCCACCCTGGTTCAGTCTTATTTATACCATATACTAACCCTTTTATTTCTCTCTGGTCTCTACTACTAACTTTTATCCCTAGAATATCACTCTACCACAAGAACCTTCTCACCCTAGAAGATCATTTCCCCTAACATGACCCCTTCCTAGGACTGGTATGTTCGTTCCAGATCTTCTATTTTAAGGAAAGTTTCTGTAGAAGCTATGTCCACTCCATTCTTCTCTTGGATTTATTCCTGATTTTGTATTTCTCTGAGCCTCTGACCAAAAAAAGGTAATACTTTCATAACTTCCCTCATAATTTGGAGTTTATACACATTGAATCATCATCTTGTTATTCTTTTATACTTTCTTCCATATATATCCCCTATAGAGGACCCTTTCATTTTCCTAGAGGTCATGGATTACTACTACTACTACTACTACTACTACTACTACTACTGCTGCTGCTGCTGCTGCTGCTGCTGCTGCTGCTGCTGCTGCTGCTGCTGCTGCTACTGCTGCTGCTGCTACTACTACTACTGCTACTACTATCACTAATGCTGGTGCTGCTGCTGCTACTGCTACTACTACAAATATTAAAAAACACACATGCATGGAAATAATCTATTAAGCTATTATCTCTCACTAGTACATAACCTCTAGTCCATCTGTTTTTCATTTAATAAATTTCTCAACCGTATCATTAATACCATTTATTGAGCATGACTACTCAACAGAAATGTGATATCTTCTTCCTGATTACTCTGGGCAATTTTTCTTCTCATCCACCAACCCACTGACTATTGATTTTTAGGTCATTTATAACATGAAGCCCTCAAATACTATAGTTTTCCACAATATTTAACCACATAGCTAAGAATATATAGTTTCATATGTCTTCCCATGTTGCTTTATTTTTCAAATTAATTATTTCCAACAATTGAAAAGACCATTATTCTTAAAAGCTGAATCTTTGCTCTTGTTTAGACTCACAATGCATTGAGTAATTTGGGAAATGTCAGAGTCCCTAGATGATGAGGGAAGTATTTGCCTCCCAACCCCCACAATACTATTTCTTAAATTGACATTTGATTAAAGTATTAAATGAAACACATAGACAGGAAAATACGTGCTATCTCTGGAAAAGTCCGATGCCAGCTGCATTCCTCCCACCCTTGTCTAGACATGAAGTATTATACCAAGAAATAGACTGCGTATGCTTGAGTCTGACTGATTCTTTTAGTGGTGATATGGTCCAATGGATTTGTCATATTACCTGAGTCTGTCTCTGAGAGTCCTGTCCCTGAACTACCAGCATTCAGTGTTTCTATCCTGGGAATGTCATCTTCATGGGTTCTGTCTCAGTAAATACACAAGGGTGAGATCCACAACATTGAGTTGCCAGAGTTAAGGAAAATGATACTGAAGCTTGCAAGCTGAAAATTCCAGAGGTGCTGTGGTATGTCATATCAGGGCTACTTCATCAGAATTAGCTCACCACAGGAGACAAGCAAAGGTGAAACTGGATAAAAAAATTGAATTTCCAAAATTCCAAATCTGCATGGATTTGTGGGACTGAAAAGCAAACTCTTCAACAAGCAGCCATTTCCTAGATGAGAGTTACTTATGAAAAGTGAGGTAAGCAATTTAGGCCTTAAGGAAAAGATAAGGAAATAGTCTTCCCTTCCTCCCTTGCATGAATGTGGGACACTTAAAATACTTAGATTTGGTAAAAGTATTAATTAGTTTTTCTTTTTTTTTTCAAATGCTTTATTAAATTCTGGTTTACTTCATTCATTTTCACCAGATTTGGAGTTACAATTTCTCCCCATTTGTCCCCTACCCACCACCCCAGAATAGCAGCCCCACAAGATATCCCTTCATCCAACCTACACTCTCCCATATCTTCTCCCATACCTCCTTTGACTTTTACATTAGGGCAAGGTGAATCTCTGTGCCCCAATGCCTGCACATCTTATCTGCAAATTACATGCAAAATATTATTGATATTAGTATTTATATATTTGAAACATTTAATTTTGAAACATTGAATTCCAGATCCATTCCCTTCCTCCCATGTCACCCACTCCCGCTGGGAAGATAAGCAATTCAGTATATGTTGTACATCTATAACTATGCAAAACAGTACAATAGTATATATATTGGAAAAGACTGCTTATATTTCCCTCCCACCCATCCTACCCCCCACCTGTTCCATTCCCTACTTTGATCCTGTACCTCTTCAAAAGTGGGTGGCTCCAACCTCCCCTCCCCCCTACAGCATGCCCTTTCTCCACCATCCCCCCTCTCATTCCCCTCCCCCTACTCTCCTATAGGGTGAGATATCCCATGTCGTATGTGTGTCACTCTCTCCCTGGACCAAATTCAATGAGAATATGGTTTTGCCTTTTTGCCTTCCTGTTCTTCCCCTACCCTGCATCTACTACCCCATCCCTCTTCTACATGAGATAATTGAACCCCCCTTCCCCATCACCTCTCTCATATTCCTCTCTCACCTCTTAAATTCACCCCTTAAGTATCATCCCTTCCCACCAAATTCGACCTGTGTCCTCTATCCATGTATACCTGTAAATATATATACACACATTCACATATGTATTTATATGCCCATATACCCTTCTTCAATTATTTTCATACTGAGAAAGGTTTCATCAGTCACAGTTATTGTTTTTCCATGTAGGCATATAAATAGTTCAACTTTGATAAGTTCCTTTTGATTTATTTTCCCTGAATACCTGATCAGGCATCTCTTGCTTCTTGTGACTAGATGTCAAATTTTCTACTGAACCCTGTTTTTTTTTTTCCTCAAGAATGCTTGGATGTTCTCTATTCCACTGAATGACAATATTTTCCCCTGAAACAAGATACTCAGTTTTGCTGGGTAGGTGATTCTTGGTTTTAATCCCAGCTCTATTGATCTCTGGAATATCATATTCCATGTCCTTCAATCCCTCAGTGTAGAAGCTGCCAGGTCCTGTGCTATTCTGATTGTGTTTCCATAATACTGAAATTGTTTCTTCCTGGCTGCTTGTAGTATTTTCTCCTTGATCTGGGAATTCTGGAAGCTGGTTATAATATTCCTGGGAGTTTTCTTTTTGAGATCTTTTTCAGGAGGTGATTGGTGAATTCTTTCAATCTCTATTTCCCCCTCTGGGTCTCAAACATCAGGGCAATTTTCCTTGAGAATTTCTTGAGTATGATTTCTAGGTTCTTTCTTTGATATGTGGCTTTCAGATAGTCCAAAATTTTTTAAATTATCTCTCCTGGATCTATTTTCCAGGTCAGTGGTTTTTTTCCATGAGGTATTGTAGCAGCAAGCACCCCAAATCCCCAGGGTGACTGCCAACACAGGTTCTTAAATCTGCTTTTCAAAAGGAAAGCATCTCAAAATAGGTTAGCAAGCTCACTTTAATCAAACAAACATATATTACCTAGTTCAGGGGGAAAAGGTCAGCACCCTGAACTTTAGATTATACAGACAGATCAAACAAACAGGCTTCCAAACTGTCCAACCATTATCAATACCAAAACCAGTTACCAGAGAGGGAAGCATCAACACCAGGGTTTTCAAAGCCGGTAGACTCAGAGCCTCATCTGGTTAAATCACACAATACTTCTCAAAGCGAGCTCCAAAGCAAAGCCTACCATCATGGTTTTTATAGCCTTCTCCTGGCTCAGAGGATGTAACAATCTTCTTGACCCACTGCCCAATTACAAAGTATCAATGTGTGGGCTTTCCTGAAAAACAAGCCTCCCACCACAGGCTCCACGTGCACTTAAGCTAGGGGCAGGGAAGATCTTTAAATTTGCATTTCTATTACAGATATTTCACATTGCCTTTTATTCTTGCATTTGTTTGGATCTGTTTAACAGCATCTTGATTTCTCATAAAGTCACTAGCTTCCATTTGCTCCAGTCTAACTCTGAAGGAATGAATCTCCTCAGTGAGCTTTTGAGATTCTTTTTCCATCTGGCAAATTCGGCTTTTTAAGGCATTCTTCTCCTCATTGCCCTTTTGAGTCTCCTTTGCCATTTGAGTTAGTCTATTTTTTAAAGTGTTAATTTACTCAGTCATGCTGTTGACTCTCATTTCATATTTTTCCTGCATCCTTCTCATTTCTCTTCCCAATTTTTCACCTCCTGAAAAAGACCCCAAAAAGAAAACTCCCAGGAATATTATAGCCAGGTTCCAGAATCCCCAGATCAAGGAGAAAATACTTCAAGCAGCCAGGAAGAAACAATTTCAATATTGTGGAAACACAATCAGAATAGCCCAGGACTTGGCAGCTTCTACACTGAGGGATCGAAGGGCATGGAATATGATATTCCAGAGGGCAAACGAACTGGGAATGAACCCAAGGGTCACCTACCCAGCAAAACTGAGTATTTTGTTTCAGGGGAAAATATGGTCATTCAGTGGAATAGAGGACTTTCAAGCATTCTTGAGGAAAAACCAGAATTGAATAGAAAATTTGACATCCAGACACAAGAAGGAAGAGATGCCTGAGAAGGTAATCAGGGAAAAGAAATCAAAGGAACTTATCAAAGTTGAACTATTTACATTCCTATATGGAAAAGCAATAACTGTGACTGATGATATCTTTCTCACTATGAAAATAATGGAAGAAGGGGGTGTAGTCATATGAATACATATGTGAATGTGTGTGTATATGGTTACAGTTATATATGGATAGAGGGCATAGGTTGAATTTGTTGGGAAGGGAGAATACTCAAGGGATGAAATTATGAGGTGAGAGAGGAAAGTGGCAAGAGGAGATGGGGAGAGACAGGGTAGTGTAAACTATCCCATGCAGAAGAAGCAAGGGAAGTGGTTGCAAAAGAGGGGGAGAATAAGGAAGGCTAAAAAGGCAAAACCACATTCAAACTGAATTTGGTTCAGGGAGAAAATGACATACATAGTAAATGGGATATCTCAACCTGCAGCAGGATAGGGGGAAGGGGGATGGGAGGAGGAATGATGGATGGGAGGGCATCCTTGGGGTGAGGGGAGGTTGGAAGTACCCAGTATAAAAGAGGGACAGGATCATGTAGGGAATAGACCAGGTGCGGGGTGGGATGAGTGGGAGGGAATAAAAAAAAAAAAGATAGGTATTCTTGCTACCTTTACTTTTTTTCTTATATAAATAATTTCTGCTTCCCTTATAACAAAGAAAATTAATTAAAAACAACCAGTGCTATGAATGTCAAAAAAAAAACAAGATATCCCCTCATCCAATCTGTTCTCTCCCATATCTTCTCCCATATCCCCTTCAACTTTCCCATTAGAGCAAAGTGAATCTCTGTGCCCCAATGCCTGCACACCTTATCTCCCAATTACATGCAAAATAGTATTAATTATAGTATTTACATATTTGAAACATTTAATTTTAAGTCCTCGAATTTCAGATCCATTCCCTTCCTCCCTTGTCACCCATTCCTTCTGGGAAGATAAGTAATTTAGTATGTGATATACATGTATAGTTATGTGAAACATTACCATAGTAGATATATTGTAAAAAGGTGTTTATAATTCCCTCCCACCCATCCCACCCCCGAACTGGTCCATTCCCTACTTTGATCTTGTCCCTCTTCGATAGTGGTTCCTTCCAGCCTCTCCTCCCCCTAGATTGCCCTCCCCTCCATCATCCTCCTTCTCATCCCCCTCCCCACTACTCTTCCGCAGTGTGAGATATCCCATTTAGTATGTATGTCATTACAAGGTAGTGTAAACTATCCCATGCAGAAGAAGCAAGGGGAAGTGGTTGCAAGGGAGGCGGAGAATAGGAAAGCTAAAAAGGCAAAACCACATTCACATTGAATTTGGTTCAGGGAGAGAATGACACACATACTAAATGGGATATCTCAACCTGTATCAGGATAGGGGTAAGGGGGATGAGAGGAGGGATGGTGGATGGGAGGGTATCCTTGGGGGGAGGGGAGGTTGGAAGTACCCATTATAGAAGAGGGACAGGATCATGTAGGGAATGGACCAGGTGGGGGGTGGGATGAGTGGGAGGGAATTATAAGCAGCCTTGTACAATATATGTACTATGATAATGTTTTGCATATCTAGTCGTGTACAACATATACTGAATTACTTATCTCCCAAGAGGGAATGGGTGACAAGGGAGGAAGGAAATGGATCTGAAAGTCGAGGTCTTAACATTAAATGTTTCAAATATATATAAATACTATTATTAATACTCTTTTGCTTGTAATAGGGAGATAAGATGTGCAGGCATTGGGACACAAAGATTCACCTTCCTCTAATGGAAAAGTCGATGGCGTTATGGGAGAAGGTATGGGAGAGAGCAGATCGGAGGAAGCAGTATCTTGTGGGACTGCTATTCTTGGAGGTTGGGTAGGGATATAATGGGGGGAAAATGATTGTAACTCAAAATCTGGTGGAAATGAATGATGCAAAACAGAAGTTAATAAAGCATTTGTTTAAAAAAAGAATATTTAAGTCTTTCATAGTTGATCATTGAACAATGTTACTGTTAGTTTACAATGTTTACCTGTTTCTGCTCATTTCATTTTGTGTCACTTCATATATACCTTTTCAGGTTTTTCTGAAATCATCCTGCTTATGATTTCTTATATCATAATAATATTCCTTTAATATCTTATACTATAACATATAACATGTGCAACTATTCCCCAAGCAATGGTCATCTCCTCAGTTTACAATTCTTTGCTATCATAAAAAGAAGTGCTATTAATAATTTTTTACATTAGGTCGTTTAAAATATCTCTTATAAACAGATGTATAGTGATATTGATAGGTCAAACGGTATGCACAGTTTGATAGTACTTTTTGCATAGTTTGAAGGTGTTTTTCAAAACTGATGAATATTTATCTAACACTTCCAGCAGTGTGCTAGTATTCCAATTTTTTCACATACACTTCAGCATTTGTCATTTTTCTTTCCTGTCATATTAGCCAACCTGGTAATAGTGAGAGGGTGCTCATATTGGTTTTAATGTATATTTCTTTAATCAAATTGATTTGGAGCTTTTTAAATGTTTAATTATAGATAGTCTCGGTTTATTCTTCAGAAAACTGCTTACTCATATGCTTTAATGTATCCATTGGGCATGACTTGTATGTAAAAAAAAACATTTAATTCAGTTCTCTATATATTTGAAAAATGACACATTTATTAGAGAATTTCCCCTAGTTTGCTATTTTTCTTCTAATCTTGACTTCATTGGTTTTGTTTGTCCAAAAAAAACCCAACAACTTCAATTTGCTTTTATCAAATTATTCATTTTATATCTTGTAATGCTCTCATCTCTCATATGGTCATAAATTCTTTCCTTATCCACAGATATGGAAGATGATGCTTCTCTAATTTGCTTCTGATATCACGCTTTATATCTAAATCATGTAATCATTTTGACCTTATTTTGGTATATGATGTGAGATGTGGGCCTATGCCTAGTTTCTGCTAATAAAATGTTTGTAAGTCCTCAAAGATTTGGAGTACCAGATCATCATACTTCTATCATGAGGAACAAGTATGCAAATTAAGGGGTGAAAAAATATTATAATGGGAGAAGAAGAAAGTAGGAGACAGAAAAGAATAAAATACATCATATGAAAATGCACAAAGACATATTACAGTAGAGAGAAAAAAGGGAGGGAAATGAGCATTGTTTGAACTTTACTCTCATTGGATTTGACTCAAGGAGAGAATAACATACTGATTTAGGTACAGAAATCTAACTTGCCATATAGGGAGTTGGAGAGTAAGTTGGAAAGAAAAAGGATGGGGGATAAAAGGGAAGGAAGAAGTAGCAAGGGGAAAAGAAAAGAAAAAGGGACAAAGGAAAGAAAGAGTAGGTAGGCTGATAGAAGGGAGGGGAGATTGAGTGAGGCAGTAGTTAAAAACAGAACTCTACTGAGGAGGGAAAATGACAAAGGGAACAGAAAGCATAAATGGGGGGATAGGATGGACAGAAACATGTAGGGGGTAGTCATATCTATGAATGTGACTGGGATAAACTCTCCCATTAAATGGAAGGAGATAGCAGAATAGATTAAAAACTATAATCCTATACTATATTATTTATAAGAAACATTTGAACCAGAGGTATACACACAGGGTAAATGTACAAGGCTGGAACAGAATATATTATGTTTCATAATATATGAAGTAAAAAAAAAACTGGAGTAGCAATCTGGATTTTAGACAAAGCAAAAGCAAAAATATATCTAACAAAAAGGGAAAAGGAAGAAAATTATATCCTATTGAAAGGCATCACAGACAATAAAGCAATATCATTACTAAACATATATGTGACAAGTGGTATAGCATCCAAATTCTTAGAAGAAAAGTTAACAGTAATATAAATAGCCAGCAAAGCCATTCTAGTAGGAGATCTCAACTGCCTCCTCTCTGAATTGGATAAATCTAAATACAAAATAAACAAGAAAGAAGTTAAGGAAGTGAATAGAATTTTAGAGAGGTTAGATGTGGTAGACCTCTGGAAAAAACGATTGGGGACAGAAAGGAATATACCTTTTTCTCAGTGGTACAAGGCATCCACAAAAAGATTGATCATGTACTAGAGCATACTACCTCACAATTAAATGCAGAAAGGCAGAAATATTAAATGCATCCTTTTCAGATCAAGATGCAATAAAGATTATATGTAATAAAGGACCATGGAAAAATAGACTAAAATTTATTGGAAAATAATCCAATTCTAAAGAGTGAATAAGTAAAAAACAAACTATAGAAACCATCAATAACTTCATCCAAGAGAATGACAACAATGAGACAACTTAGCAAAAGTCTTGGGACACAGCAAAAAAACAGTTTTAGGGGAATTTTTATATCTCTAAATGCTCACAGGAAAAAATAGAGATCAATTATTTGTGCATGCAACTACAAAAGCTAGAAAAAGAACAAATTAAAAATCCCCAAATAATACCAAAATAGAAATACTGGAAAACTAAGGAGAAATTAATAAAATTGATATCATGAAAACTATTGAACTAATAAAACTAAGAATTGATTTTATGAAAAAAAAACAAGAAAATAGTTAAACAATTGTTTTTTTTATTTAAAAAAGAAAGAAAATGAAATAACCAATATCAAAAATGAAAAGAGCAAATTCACTACCAAAGAAGAGGAAATTAGAACAATAATTAAGAGCTATTTTGTGAAATGATATACCAATAATTTTGACAATATTAGTGAAAAGGATCAACATTTACAAAAATATAAATTGTCCAGGCTAACAGAAGAGGAAGTAAAATATTTAAATCATGCCATCTCTGAAATAGAAGTTGAATAATTTAATAATTAACTCCCTAGGAAAAAATCTCTAGGGTCAAATTAATTTACAATCAAATTCTATCAAATGTTTAAAGAACAATTAATTCCAATACTATATAGACTATTTGGGAAAATAGGTAAAGAAGGAGTTATACCAACTTCCTTTTTATTATACATATATGGTACTGATACCTAAGCAAGTAAGAGTCAAAACAGAGAAAGAAAATTATAGACCAATTTCCCTAATTAATATAGGAGCAAAAATTTTAAATAAAATATTAGCAAAAAGATTACAGCAATTTATCATGAGAATAATACCATATGACTAAGTAGAATTTATACCAGGAATGCAGTACTGGTTTAATATTAAGAAACCTATCAACATAATTGATCATATCAACAAGAAAACTAACAGAAACCATATGATTATCTCATTAGATGCAGAAAAACAATTAACAAAATACAATGCCCATTCCCATTAAAAACACTAGAGACCATTGGTATAAATGGAGTCTCCCTTAAAATGATAAATAGCATCTACTTGAAACCATTAGCAATTATTTTATGGAATGAGGATAAGCTTGAAGAATTTTCAATAATATTGGGGGTGAAAAAAGATGTCTATTATCACCACTGTTATTCCATATGGCGCTAGAAATGTTGGCTTTAACAATAAGAGAAAAAATAAATTGAAGGAATTAGAATAGTCAAAGAAGAAACAAAATTATTACTCTTTTCAGATGATATGATGATATTCTTATAGAATCTTAGAGAATATAGTAAAAAAAAAAACTACTTGAAATAATAAACAACTTTAGCAAAGTTGTAGGATATAAAACAAACCCACATAATTCCTCACCATTTCTACGTATTACTAACAAATCCCTGCAGGAAGAGATAGAGAGATAAATTCCAATTAAAGTTACCATAGACAATACAAAATATTTGGGAGTCTACATGCCAAAGCAAACCCAGGAAATGTATGAACACATTTACCAAACACTTTTCACACAAATAAAGTCAGATCTAAATTATTGGGAAAACATTAGTTGCTCATGGTTATGTTGAGTTAGCATAATTAAATTAATTTTACCTAAATTAATTTACTTATTCATTACTATAAAAATCAAGTTACCAAACAATTATTTTCTAGAGCTAGAAAAAATAATAGCAATATTCACCATGAAGAATAAAACATCCAGACTTTCAAGACATTTAATGAAAAGAAATGCTAGTGATAGTGGCTTAGGTATACCTATAATACCTTAAACTGTATTATAAAGCAGCACTCACCCAAACTACTTGATATTGGCTAAACAATATAGTGGTGAATGAGTGGAAAATGTTAGATAAACAAGACATAGTAGTAAACAACTATAGTAATCTACTTTTTGACAAACCCAAAGACCCCAACTTCTGTGATGTGAACTCACTATTTGATAAAAATTGCTGGTAAATCTGAAAAATAGTATGGCAGAAACTAAACACAGACCAATATCTTACACTGTACACCAAAATAAAGTTTGAATGGTTACATGATTTAGATATAAATGTGAAATTATAAGCAAACTTGGAGAGCAAAGAATAGTTTACCTGTCTGATTTATGAAGAAGGAAAGAATTTATGACCAAACAAGAGATAGAGAGCATCATGAAATGCAAAACGGGTAATTTTGATTACATTAAATTGAATTTTTATTTGAACAAATAAAGCCAATGCAATCCAGATTAGAAAGGAAACATAAAGATGGGAAACATTTTTACAGTCATTGTCTCTAATAAAAGTGTCATTTCTAAAATATCTAGAAGACTGAGTCAAATTTATAAGAATACAAGTCATTCCCCAACTGATAAACAGTCAAAATATATGAACAGGTATTTTTGATGAAGAAATTAAAGCTATGTATAGCCATATGAAAAAAAGTGCTCTAAATCACTATTTATAAGAGAAATGCAAATCAATACTCTTAGGTACTACATCACACCTATGACATTGGCTAACATGATCAAAGAGGAAAATGATAAATGTTGGAGAAGATGTGGGAAAATTGGAACCCTAATCCATTTTTGAAGAGTTATAAACTAATCTAACCATTTTGCAGAACAATTTGGAACTATGTCCAAGGGATAATAAAAATATGCATATCTATTGACCCAGGAATACAAATTCTATGTCTGTATCCCTTAGAAATCATAAAAAATGGGAAAATGACCCACATATACAAAAATATTTATAGCAGCTCTTTTTATGATGGCAAAGAATTGAAAATTAAAGAGATGCTCATCAATTGGGGAATACTGATGCTGAATGAAATGAGCTGAACCAGTAGAATGTTGTACACAGTCACAGCCACACTGTGCAATGATTAACTCTGATGGACTTAGCTCTTCTCAGCAATGCAAGGTTCTAAGAAATCTCCAAAGAGTTCATAATGGAAAAATACCATTCACATCCACAAAATGAACTATAGAGTCTCTACCTCCTTCTCCCTCTCTCTCTCTCTCTCTCTCTTTCTCTCTCTCTCTCTGTCATGTTATATTTCTTCTTTCACATAGCTCATTCCATTGCTTCTAATTCTTCTTTACAACATGACTAATATGAAAATGTTTGAAAGGAATGTATTTGTAGATCCTACATCAGATTCCATGCCATTTTGTGGAGGGTGTACTGGAGATAGGTGGAGAAAATGTAAGCTTGTCGAACTGAATATTGAAAACTAAGAATAAACAAATCAATTAATTCTATAAAAAGCTTACTTAAAGCTTAACAAAAAAGTCTTGGTAATTAGTCCCATCTCTCCCTAGCAAGTAGAAGGATAAGACATGGAAGCATTATTAGATTTTTACATTCTTGGGTTCAAAGACCACTGTAGACAGCACCTGCAAAAATGAAATTAAAAGATCCTTACTCCTTGGCAGAGAAAATATGACAAATCTGTCTAGCATGATAAAAACCATACACATCACCTTGCTGACAAGATAGGTATAGTCAAAGCTATGGTTTTCCAGTACCAATTTATCTTTGTGAGAATCAGGTTATTGAAAAAAAAAAAGCTGAGTGCTGCAGAACTGATAATTTCAAATTGTGGTCCTGGTGAAGACTTGGGAATACCGTGGACTATAAGGAAATCAAATCTCTCAATACTTAAAGAAATTAATTTAGACTACTCACTGAAAGGTCAAAGTGGAAATTAGTTTCAATACACTCATTAGATAATTAAAAGACAGGACTCATAAAAACAAACAAACAAACAAACCTGATGTTGGGGAAAAATTGAAGACCAAAGGAAAAGGTGACCACAGAGGCAGAGATGGATTGATGATGATATTAACAATGGACATGAAGTTGAACAGGCTTGAGGAGAGAATGGATTATAGAAGAGCCTACCTGCTCCAGTCCATGGGGTAAAAAGTATTGGACACATCTATATGACTGAACAACAAGACTTGCGTACCTAATTTAGACAACAAATTCTTGTCTTTATTGCATAGCCAGTAACAGATTGGTTTGATGATTACCACTCCATAAAAAAGTTTTATATCTGGTGCTATTCCATCAGTTTCCTTTATATTTTCCCCATTTATTCCCCTGATATCCTTGAACTTTTGTTCTTCCAGAAAAAAATCCTAATAATTTTTTCTTGATTTATAAAATAATTTTTGTTAATTGGGCTGGTATAGCACTGAATAAGTAAATGAATTTAGACAGAAATGTTATTTTATTACATTGGCTTGACCTACCAATGAGAAATTAATATTTCTCCATTTATTTTCATCTGACTTTGAGTCAAAAAATGTTTTGTAAATATGTTAATACAGTTCTTTTTATTCTCTTGACAGATAGATTCCCAAGTATTTTATACTGTCCACAGTTATTGTAAATGGAGTTTCTTTTTCTACTGGACATTTTTGTGTAATAAGTAAAACTGCTAATGATTTATTTGTGTTTATTTCAAATCTTGCAATTTTGCTGAATTTGTTCATTATTTCAACTAGTTTTTAAGGTGATTCTCTGGGGTTATCTAAGTACTATCATATGATCTGCAAAGGGTGTTAGTTCACTATTTTATTCTAAAAATATAGGAAAAGCTTGATTCTGTAGAAGAGATGAGAAAAAAATATTTTCCCTTCTATGCAGTGGTAGGAATCTATGAATGTGGAAGATTGCATTTGTTAGCAGATTCAGTCAATGTGTAGGTGAATTTCTTTTTGAAATTTCTTTACTATTCCTTCCCTCTTTTCCTTTTATTTTATTAAAATCATAGTGTGCTGGACATGGAAGGGGATAGGTACATATTTGTAAATGAGATTGATGTAAAAAAATAGTAAGATTTAGGATGGTGGATTTGTGGGAAAAGGAATAGGTAGCTCTCTATTTAAAGAAAGGTCATTTTTCTGTGATGAAAACACCACTATATTGTAGTGAAGACCAGCAGACCAAAGACATAATAACAACAACATTAACTATTTCTAAACTTCTTTATGAATGTCTGGACTAGGAAGGAACAATCAGAAAGAAATGCTACTTGTCCACCTGTCTTCCCAATTGCATATGTGTATATTGGGGGAGAGGGGCTAAACTGCTTTGAAAATTCCAGCAGAAAAATGCCCACAGTCTAAAAATTCAAACTGCTGGGCATCAAGAAATATGCCTCACATGCTTTTGAAAAACAGGGACCCATTTTAAAATGATTGGCATCCATCCCATAGTTTCAGTCAATTGATATGACAGTGCCTTTGAGTTTCCACAGCAGGATCTAGAATGAGATGGGGATGTCAAGAGGAAAAAAAAAGGAAAGAAAAAAAAAAGATCCAGACTGCTGATATCTCAATGCAATTAAAAGAAAGCTTTTTAAACACAAGGAAGGCATATTCAAACCTTTGTCACATTTTAATTATATCATTTCCTCAGTTAAATTTAAATTGCTTCTTATGTCTACACAAACTTAATGACAGCAATAGCTAAGGAATTATTTCTAGAAATCAATTAGCCTAAAGAGTGAACCTGCATAAGTCAGGGCATAACCATTAATGTTCTAGGTGCCAGCATTTTCCCAGGGCTGAGCTATTGCATATAGGAGCAGTAAGTTACCTGCTCTTTTTCAATTCTGCTTTATGATGCCATGGCAGCATCAACCTAAAGTTGTAAAAGACCACTAAGGTTATCCAATCAATTCCTTTCATTCAGTTATATAGGAAAGTGAGATTTATGGAGGCTCAATTATTTGCCCAAGGTCACATATTTAGTAAGTATCAGTAGAGGGCTTTTAAAGTTTGTCCTCTGGCTCCAAGACCAAGGTTTTACCACTAAATAATCACATCTGTATACAAAGACTTGGTAGCATTAGACATTGAAACCTACACACATCTCCTTACATGATGCTATTCTGTCCAATGCTATTTTGGAAATGCTTCAGAGAGTAGCTACTGAAAGCATTGGAGGTTTTCCTTCCCTTCTTGTAATCTCTCACAGATTACCAACTCATTCTGTCTATTATCCCTTGCTCATATGAGAAGCCCAGTCAATATCCTGTAGACAGCTATTAGGTGCAATGGACACTCTGAGAGTATGACCTGAAATAAGGAAGACTTACAGTGAAATCCAGTATAGGACATTTATTAGTTGTGTTATGACCCTGGGTAACTCATTTCATCTCTATCTGTTTCAGTTTTCTGATGTATAAAATGGAATTAAAAAAAAAAAAACACCTTCCTCCTACGGCCTGGATCAAATTATAGAATGTGTGTAAGACATCTTGCAAACCTTAAAGGGCTATGCTAGCTTGAATTAGGATTATTTGACTTTTCTGGCCATACATGCCATTGCTAATGTATTTGACTGATCTCTAGATTCATTGAGTGAAAAATGGAAGGGAAAGTCCAAGATAGTGCCATAGCTAACTGACATTCACAAAGATAATATGCATAAGAGGTAGATTATGATCTCCAAAGTCATGGCTTTTAACATTATACTATAAAAAAGAATCACCAGTGAGATGCTGCAGTTCAGTGATGTAGTTCCTGCTTTTTCACTTTTTTCCCAGTCTATAGTAAGTGCCAATACCCTATTGCTTTTAGAGAGCTCTGCTTGGTTGCTTAACACCCTGAGAAAAAACTTGTTCAGGATAATTTATGGAGTTCAGTTGACCTTGACCATCAGGCAAACATTGGGGATTGATTTTTTAAAGATAAATGGACAAAAATTTCAAATTAATTTGTTACTCTTAAAATTAGTTCATTAATTTATTCATTGAATATTTTAAAAGATTATACAACTTGTTATAAACTATATAATTGTTATGAGATATTTGAAGGTCAACAAGACATTCTTCCTGTCCTCAAGAAGCCTATGAGAATTTAACTTTCTAGTAAGGGAGATGGTGTGTAGGGGGTTCAAGGAGGATGAACATCTCTGGTGTGAGGCCTTACTGAGCCATTTTTAGGGCTGTTCAACTCCCTTGGATCTCTACCAGCATTCAACACCCACCTGTGCGTCCAAGAAACTGTAGTGTGTGTAGTGGCCACATTCCAGTAAATCATCTTGACAGATGAATTAAATCAAGTTGAAGGTAACTTAAAGGCCTCACTATTGGTGAGACAAGGGAACGTGTACCTCAAGTAGGTGAAGATACTTCCAGGTGAAATGGATGGATAAGACTAATTTTTTCCAACTAGGATGAAGGTGGTTGAAGTTTAGAGCTTGGTCAAATATTGAAGATGCCAAGGTTGTCCATTGAATCCCAGGTCATCACTGGTCATCTTGACTTTTGTCTTGACATTGCACTTCAATGACTCTGAAAGATGGAGTGAGAATGAAGACCATAGGTGTGGAGCTAAGATGGTGGAGTAAAAGCAGGAACTAGCTTGAACTCCCTCTCCAAAAACTTCCAATACCAGTAAAATATGACTCTAAGCAAAATTTGGAGCTACAGAACCCACAAAGTGACAGAGAAAAATAAATCTACTGCTGAAGGAAGTGGGGTAGGCCAACCAGAAGGGTCTGTGAGCTGCCCACAATCAGACCAGGGTGGCCACAACCGATACCACAGATGGGCCAGAGCAGATTTCAGGATAGTGAATCAGCAGCAGCTGTGGCAAGTTTCCAGACTTCTCAACCCATAAACAACAAAGAGAAAGTAAAAGGTCAGTTGGGAACTCTGTTGGAACTGGGTGACAGAAGAACACCATCCAACCCCTGCCCCCAGGAATGAGAGGTGGAGGAAACCTTGTGGCTGCAACTGCTGCCATGTGGCTGCCCCCAGAGCTCCTGGCCTGCAGATCATAGGGGGACCAAGTGACTATTCAGAGGGTAATCACTCTTGCTTTGACCTGCCTGGATCTGGATTGTGGTCTTGGGTGATAGTCCTGGAGTGTGTTGGCAGTGTGCCAGAGCTTTGGGTATCTACAGAGAGGGTGCCCTCCTCATGGCTCTGACAACATCTATCAAAACATCTGGGACATTGCTCTCTGCAATCTGGAAGCAGAGTTCTACAATGGAAAAGAACTCAAAAGTCAAGTAATTGGCTGGATAGATGAGGAAGCAGGGTGAGCACAATCAGAACATAGAATCCTTTTTTGGGGGACAAAAGAATCAAAACATGGAACCAGAAGAAGTCAATGAAGTCAAAACTCCTGCATCAAAAGCTTCCAAGAAAATATGAGTTGGTTACAGGCCATGGAGGAGCTCAAGAAGGATTTTGAAAATCAAGTAAGAGAAGTGGAGGGACAATTGGGAAGAGAAATGAGCATGATGCTAGAAAATCATGAAAAAGAGTCAACAACTTGCTGAAGGAAACCCCCCAAAAGTGGGAAATGCAGGGAGACATAAAAAGGACATTGATCAACAAAATCAATTTAGGGGAAAAATGGTCACACAGTTGGGAAATTGTGCATTGTGCTACTTGGTGCAATTACCAAATAAATTCACCACTAGATGGTTTCTTCTCTTAATGTTTGCTGCATTTTATGATTAAACTTAACTGCTAGAGACTTTACTGTCTGATCTAGCTCTAATCAAGTTCAATGGTCTGTGTGTGTGTGTGTGTGTGTGTGTGTGTGTGTGTGTGTGTATGCCTGCATGTGTTGTATTTGTGTTTGTGTGAATCAAGTTGCCTTTCAATTTTCTTCTTGCTACTGCTAAGGAAATATTGGCATTCTTAAAGGTCAAATTCATTCTGCCAATAACTTGGCATCAGGTCTCATCAGATCAGATAGCCTTTTATTTTCTTTGTACATCTGATATAACAGAATATTGTCATCATTATCAGAGTAGCAAAATATTTCAAAGGGTTGGAGAATTTGGGGAAGTTTTCAATATACATTAATATTTACAGGTAAGGTATTGATAGTTACTGTATACTATTTCAGCACTTGCCAAAAGTTTTGTCAATTAATGTGTCTTGTTTTATGATTTACTACATACAAAGATAATGATAGGGAATGCCCTTCTGCTTCAACATGTAGACACTTATACAATCCATTCCATTTCCCCCACACCCTAAGAAATAATTCATTTCTTAGGCATGCTTTACTGAATTCTTTATGATTCATCATTTTCTTGCCCCCGATCTCAGTTTTCTCTTTGGAATCTGATTTTCCTATTCATACATTAGCTCTTAGAAACCCATTTGGTCAATGGAAGAAGACTGTTATTTAAATGATTCCTTAGGATTTCATACACTGATGTGTTTTGTAATGTACCCTCTAATATCATTTATATCAATGTCGCTGTGATGTCTTTCATTTCCAGCCTTCTTAAATAAAAATATCAATCTTTCACAATAAAGTAAAAAGAGGGGGGAAGAGAAAGATAGTGATCATCTATTTCTTTCTTTTTAAATTCCACTGAATGGGTAGATTTATTGAGCTCAGGGGAGAATTATTTGTAGGACAGTAACCTCCCCGTTTTGTCATCATGAAGACCAAGAGATTGCAATTTTCACCTAAATTCTTCAGCTCTGTTCACACATGTTTTCTCAGTTGTTTGGGAGAAGCTAAACTCAAGTTTTGCATGGTGAATGAGGTGTTCTCTGCCCCTTTATGAACTGAAATTGCAATGAAAGTCTTAAGTTGGATCTGAATGGAGATTTCCTGAGAGAAGAATCGAAAGATGTACTGGACTGATTGGGAAAGTAGTGAGGTCCTTCTAATCAGAATGCTTCAAAGAAAGACTTAATCTTCATTTATCAATTATTTAGCAGAATGGATTATTGTTTAGAATTGAATTCAACTATGACCACTGATAAGCCCTCTACTTCATATTTTCTGTGAATAGATGATTCTCAGAGGAAGGCAATAATCCTGCTAATACTTGCATCTCTATAGGTCATGAAATCCGCAGGCAATATTAAATCCTAGAATTTCAGAGTAAATAGGTCTCTGATCTACTTTCACAATGAATGGTAAATCATAAATGATTTCACATGCAACATTTCATGGAAAATTCTATGTATAGTATAATTTGAAATGTAGTAGGTTCTCTGGGCATTAATACCTAATTTATTATTAATTCCCTAACAGGCATCAATGATTGTCTCAGAGGAATAAAGAGAAAACTCAGCCATCTTTAGAGTTATTAATGTTTACTGAAAAAGTTCCTTAATATAGGAACCTGGAGCTATGAATTCTTATATTATGTTCTGTATTGTTTTCCCCAGCCCTATCTAAGTGATGCAGAGGTGTGAAGTCAGGAAGATGCGTCTTTCTGAATTCAAATCTGGCTTCAGATACTCCCTAGCTGGGGGACCATGGTCATTAATGGTATTTGTCTCAGTTTCTCACAAATAAAATGAGCTGGAGAAGGCAATGGCGAGCCACTATGGTATTTTTGTGGAAAAAATGGAGTTGCAGAGAGTAACACATGACTAAAAACAACTAAACAGTAAAAATCTAAGGGAAAAAGCAGTTGTCATTATTGAAAGTCCACTGTCATGGGATGAGATTTTACTAGCCTGTTAAAAATACAGTAATCCTGGGGGGGGAGAGCCAAGATGGTGTAGTAGAAACAGCATTTCCAATGTGCTCTGCCCCACAAAAACTTCAAACAATGTGAAAGGGGACTCCGAACAACTTCTGGAGCCACAGCACCCACAGAACGGCACAGAGAAGCTAACTTCCTGCTGAGGACAGGCAAGCATCCCTGCTGGGACCGGCCAGTGCAGTGCTCTGAGAGCAGGCAGCCCATCACCCTGGGAACCAACAGTGCAGAGTGGAGCAGAGCGCAGGTCCGAGGATTTAGCCCCAGGGTGGCCACCCCTTCAGCTGGCTGGAGGGACCCCAGAACACCAGCAATTGTGGCAATTCCAGAATTGTCAGCACAGATATGCCTAGGACAAAGTGAGAGGTTAGTGCCCTATGGACTTTGGGACCAGTATCTGGGGAACATGTGGCTTCCTCCCCTGGAGGTGAAAAGCTGATGAAGAAACTGTAGCACAGAAGCCATTTTGCAGTGTCAGTACTGGCTCTAGCTCCTGGTCTGTGAACCATAGGGAGATCCAGCAATCAGTCTGGGGGTTAATCACTCTTGCTTTAAACTGCCAGGATCTGGATTGCGGTCTGGGGGGGAAGTTTGGAGTGGGTATCCAATTTGCCAGAGTAGGTGGAGGCTTTACAGAGGCCACCCAACTGGCAGGAGTTGTGAAGACCCCAAGTTTGGGCGGAAGCTCCCCTGTCTGGTGGCAGAGTCCTACTGTGGCAACAAGCCCCAAAATCAAGTAATTAAGTGGCAACATGTCCAGGCAAATGAAACAAAATAAACAGAAAAGTTCAACATTGGACTCCTATTTTAGGGGCAAAGAGGCTCAAAGCATGGAGGAGGACTGTGAGGTCAGAACTCCTGCACCAAAAGCCCCAAATGAAAATACAAGCTGGCTACAGGCCATAGAGGACTTAAGAAGCAGATAAGAGAAGTGGGGGAAAATTTGGGAAGAGAAATGAAAAAGATGCAAGAAAAGTATGAAATGACAGTCAACAGCCTGACTGAGGAAAATAACACCTTAAAAAATAGACTAACTCAAATGGCAAAAGAGGCTGAGAAAGGCAATGAGGAGAAGAATGCCTTAAAAAGTCAAATTTGCCAGATGGAAAAAGAATCTCAAAAGCTCACTGAGGAGATTCATTCTTTCAGAGTTAGACTGGAGTAAATGGAAGCTAGTGACTTTATGAGAACTCAAGATACTATTAAACAGATCCAAACAAATGGAAGAATAGAAGGCAATGTGAAATATCTCATGGGAAAAACCACTGACCTGGAAAATAGATCCAGGAGAGATAATTTAAAAATTATTGGACTACCTGAAAGCCATGATCAAAGAAATGATCCTTAAAGAAATTCTCAAGGAAAATTGCCCTGATGTTTTAGACCCAGTGCGGGAAATAGAGGTTGAAAGAATCCAGTTTTAAAAAGTTTTAAAATTAAGTGCTTCATAAGATGTCAAGGCATTGGGGCTCAGAGATTCACCTTGCCCTAATGGCAAAGTCGAAGGGGGTATGGGAGAAGATATGGGAGAGAACAGATTCGATGCGGGGATATCTAGTGGGACTGCTATTCTGGGGTGGTGGATAGGGAAAAAATGGGGAAAAATGTAACTCACAATCTGGTGGAAATGAATGATGTAAACCAGAAGTTAATAAAGCATTTGTTTCAGGAAAAAAAAATACAGTAATCCTTCTGGTGCCAGCAGAAAACTTTTCCACAAGCATATGGAAGAACTTGGTTACATGGTGTAAAAGTTAGTCACTGGAGAGAGAGACAAGGAGAGGAGGAGGGAGAGGAAGAGGTAGAGGGAAAGAAAGAGAAAGGAGGGGTCTCATCCAAGAGGTTTCTCTCAGATTCAAATGTATGGATCAGAATTAGGCATCAAAATCCAATGGGGGGGGGAGGAGCCAAGATGGTGGAAAGGACGCAGTAACCTCACTGAGCTCCTTGGTCACTAAGTCTCAAAGGGTGAATCTGAGCGGATTCCGGAGTGATGGATCCCACTGGAAGATGGAGTGTGGCAGAGTCCAGCCCAGGAGGTTGCCCAGTGTGTTTGTATAGGACGAGCGCAGAGCATGTGGGGTCTGCACAGCTCAGACCTAAGAGCAGACAAGCAGACTACACCAAAAAGTGAAAAAGCCCCAGCCTGCAGACTTACCAAGGACAAATTGCAGTCATCTCCCCTTCTTCTCAGGAAGGGACAGGAGGGGTCATTGGAGCCAGGTAGGAGAGTCGGGCCCCCAGGGGAGAGAGTGGCTTCTCTGGCTGCATTTGGCCCCCAGCCTGGAAGGTTGGAGACTGCCTGCCTGTATAATGCAGGAGCTAGAATGGCAAAGTAAATTCTAGCTGCTCTGATCCTCCATCCCACCTTCATGAAGCAGAAAACCCAAAGATAAGTCTCCCACCCAGACTGAAATCCCAAGTTAATGCAAATGGCCCCAGGCTTGAGAGTCTCCAAGAAGGGGTGTAACTAAGACAGCCAGGAGTCTGAAGAGAAGAGAGGGTGGGGTCGCAACAAGCCCCACCTCACCTCACCAACAAAAGCCTACTTATAGCCCAGGGGCATAGAGGCAGAAATCTGAAGTAGTCAGATGCACCCCCACCTATGCATCTACATTCCTCACTGACTTCCCTGACTTAGCCATAAACTAGCCAATCAGAGGTATTCAAAGTCAAGGATCAGGCCCCAAACTCATAGCCTGAGAAACTAAGAAACGGGAAGTCACAATGAGAAAGAAGGAAGCTGAGAAGGAGAAGGGGAAGGCAAGAAAGTCCATTTGAGTCTACTATTCAGGGCAAGAATAAGAAAATACACAGGACAATAGAGACTCACTACCCACATGTGAGACCACATAAGGAATCATGATCTGGTCTCAAGCCCAAATAGCTTTACTGGAGGAGCTTAAGAAAAATTTTAAAGACCAAATCAGGGAGGCAGTGATAAAGTTGGAAAAAAGTCTCAATGAAGTAATTGGAGAAAATACCTCCCTAAAAAAAGGAACTTCAAAAAGTAACTGAATACCATAATTCGCTAAAAGTTAGAAACAATCAGACTGAAACTCAGAACTCTATGATGCATCAAGAGTCAATCAAACAAAACAAGACGATCAAAAAATTGGAAGAAAATGTAAAATATCTCACTGGAAAAATAACGGACCTACAGAACAGATCCAGGAGAGACAACCTAAGAATTATTGGTCTACCAGAAAGCCATGATGAAAAAAGCAGCCTAGACAACATCCTCCAAGAGATTGTCAAAGAAAACTGTCCTAAGGTCCTGGAATCAGAAGATAAAATAGCTATCGAAAGAATTCACCGGACTCCTCCTGAGAGAGATCCCAAACTGAAAACACCAAGAAATATAGTAGCCAAATTCCAGAATTACAAGATTAAAGAAAAAATTCTACAAGCAGCCAGAAAGAAACAATTCAAATATTAAGGAACTACAGTTAGGATCACACAGGACCTAGCAGCTTCTACATTAAAAGAGTGGAGGTACTGGAATTTGATATTTCATAGGGCAAGAGAGCTAGGACTACAATCAACTATTAACTACCCAGGAAAACTGAGCATAATCTTTCAAGCAAGGAGATGGTCATTTAATGAAATAAGAGACTTCCAGACTTTCCTGATGGAAAAGCCAGAGCTCAATGGAATATCTGATCTCCAATTACAAGACTCAAGAAAGACATAAAAAGGTAAACAAGAGAAACACAGACTCACACATGCATAAGTGCACACACCCACACCCACAAACACATGCTAATTACTTGGGATGCAACAAGAGCAAAATGTTCACATCCCTATATGTGGAGCTGATAACTGTCAATATTCAAAATCTTTATGATTATCATGACCTTCAAAAGGGTTATACTTAGATAGAGGGTGTGGGTATGAATGCACTAACCTGAAGTCTAAAAAAAAATTAAGGGGATCAAAGGGACTGTAATGGGAAAAAGGAAAGGATGAGATAGGAAAAGGTAAAATATACCATCTGAAGAGGCATTAAAACACACTATAGAAGAGGGGAAAGAAAGAGGGAGAGGAACATCATTTAAACACTATTCTCACTGGTTCTGGTTCAAAGAGGGATCAACTTAATCAGTGAAGTTTAAGATTCTAATGTGAATAGACACATAAATTCATTAAACAGAGGAAAAGGAGGGAGGGTGAAGAGCACTGTTTGAAATTACTCTCATTGGTTTGGAATCAAAAGGGGAGTAATTTACTCTGATAAGTATATAAACTTATTGTGTCTTATAGATAGTGGAAGGGTAAGGGGTGGGGGTGAAAAGGAGGAGACTAAAGGGGGATTTAGAAGGGAGGGACACAGTAGTAAGGGTAGAGGGTAGGTTAAGAAGGGGCATCACTGGGTGGGAACACTGAGGGAGGGGGTGGTCAAAAGGGAAAACTTCAAGGAGGGGAAGGGAGAAGGAAGAAACAAAAACATAAACAGGGGAGGGAATAGGATGGAGGGGAAGAGACATATAGTTATCGTTACTGTGAATGTGAATGGGATGAACTCCCCCATAAAACAGAGGTGGATAGCAGAATGGATTAAAAACCATAATCCTACAATATGCTGTTTACAAGAAACACATTTTAAAACAAAGGCATACCCACAAGGTAAAGGTAAAAGGTTGGAGTAAAATTTATCGTGCCTCAGCTAAAGTAAAAAAAGCAGGGGTAGCAATACTTATCTCAGATAAAGCAAAAGCAAAAATAGAACTAATTAAAAGAGATATGGAAGGAAACTATATCCTACTAAAAGGCACGATCGAGAATGAAGCAATATCACTACTTAATATATATGCATCAAGTTGTACAGCATCGAAATTCATAGTGGAGAAGTTAAAGGAATTAGAGGAAGAAATAGATAGCAAAACTATACTAGTGGGGGACCTTAATCTCCCACTCTCTGAACTCGATAAAACTAACCTCAAAATAAACAAGAAAGAAGTTAAGGAGGTGAATAGAATCTTAGAGAGACTAGATATGATGGGTCTCTGGAGAAAACTAAATGGGGATAAAAAAGGAATTTACTTTCTTTTCAGCAGTGCATAGTATATACTCAAAAACACACCATGTACTAGGGCATAAAAACATCACAATCCAGTGCAGAAAGGCAGACATATTAAATGCATCGTTCTCAGATCATGATGCAATAAATATTATATACAATAAAAGGGCCATGGAAAGATAGACTAAAAACTAAATGGAAATTAAACAATTTAAACTTAAAAATTGGTGGTTCAAACAAGAAATTATAGAAAAAAATCAGTAATTTCATTCAAGAGAATGATAATAATGAGAAAGCATGCCAAAATTTGTGGGATGCACTAAAGGCAGTTCTCAGGGGAAGTTTTATATCCCTGAGTGCATACTTAATTAAAGCAGAGAGAAGGGAGGTCAATGAATTTGACATGCAATTGAAAAAGCTAGAAAAAGAACAAATTGAAAATCTCCAATTTAGTAATGAATTAGAAGTATTGAAAACCAAATGTGAGATTAATATAATTGAAATTAAGAAAACTATTGAATTAATAAATAAAACTGAGTTGGTTTTATGAAAAAAATAAAAAAAAATTGATAGACCATTAGTCAATATGATAAAAAAAAGAAAGAAGAAAACCAAATTATGAGTAGCCAAAATAAAAAGGGTGTATCTACCTCCAATGAAGAGGAAATCAAAAAAATGATGAGGAATTATTTTTCCCAATTGTATGCACCTAAATATGAAAATCTTAGAGAAATGGATGAATATTTACAAAATCACAGGTTGCCCAGATTAACTGAAGAGGAAGTGAGCTACTTAAATAACCCCATCTCAGAAAAAGAAATTAAACCAGCCATCAATGAACACCCTAGGAAAAAATCTCCAGGGCCAGATGGGTTTACTAGTGAATTCTATCAAACGTTTAAAGAACAATTGATTCCAATACTCTACAAACTATTTGGGAAAATTAGTGAAGAAGGAGTCCTACCAAATTCTTTCTATGACATAAATATGGTACTGATTCCTAAATCAGGAAGACATAAGACAGAGAAAGAAAATTATAGACCAATTTCCCTCATGAATTTAGACACAAAAATTCTAAATAAAATATTAGCCAAAAGGCTCCAACAACTTATCACAAAAATAATACACTCTAATCAGGTAGGATTCATTCCAGGAATGCAAGGATGGGTTAATATTAGGAAAACCATCAGTATAATTCAGCATATCAACAATAAAACTAGCAGAAACCACATGATCATCTCCAAAGATGCAGAAAAGGATTCTGACAAAGTACAACATCCATTCCTATTAAAAACACTAGAAAGTATATGAATAAATGAAGCCTTCCTCTAAATAGTAGATAGCATCTATTTGAAACCATCAGCAAGTATTATATGCAATGGGGATAAACTAGAAGCCTTTCCAATAAGATCAGGAGTGAAACAAGGGTGTCCACTATCATCCCTCTTATTCAATCTGGTACTAGAAAGACTAGCAGTAGCAATTAGAGAATAAAAAAGAAATCAAAGGAATCAAACTAGGCAAAGAAGTGACCAAGCTATCACTCTTTGCAGATGATCTGATGATATAATTAGAGAATCCTAGAGAATCAAGTAAAAAACTACTTGAGACAATAAATAAATTTGGCAAAGTTGCAGGATATAAAATAAACCCACATAAATCCTCAGCATTCCTGTACATCTCTAATGAAACTCAATAGCAAGAGATAGAAAGAGAAATCCCAATAAAAGTCACTGTAGACATTATAAAATATTTGGGAATCTACTAGCCAAAACAAACCCAGAATCTATATGATCACAGCTACAAAACACTTCTCACACAAATAAAATCAGATCTAAATAGTTGGGAAAATATCAATTGCTCGTGGCTGGGTTGAGCCAATATAATAAAAATGACAATTTTACCCAAACTAAACTATATATTTAGTGCCATACCAATCAGTTTACCAAAAAACTACTTTCTAGAGCTAGACAAAATAATAACAAACTTTATTTGGAAAAACAAACGGTCTAGAATATCAAGGGATTTAATGAAAATGAAGGTGGACTAGCTATGCCAGATCTTAATCTGTATTATACAGCATCAGTCATCAAAACTGCTTGGTACTGGCAGAGGTGTAGAGTAGTGGATCAATGGAATAGAATAGGTGTAGGAGACCCAGCAGTTAATGAATATAGTATTCTATTGTTCGATAAACACAAAGACCCCAGTTTTTGGAATAAGAATGCATTATTTGACAAAAACTTCTGGGAAAACTTGAATACAGTGTGGCAGAAACTGGGCATAGACCATTACTAACACCATATACCAAAATCAAGTCTAAATGGGTGCATGATCTAGGTGTAAAGGATGATACTGTAAGCAATTTGGGAAAGCAAGGAATAGTTTTCCCGACATATCTGTGGAGAGGGGAAGACTTTAGGACCAAACAAGAATTAAAGAGCGTTATAAAATACAAAATGGATAATTTTGATTACATTAAATTGAAAAGTTTCTGTACAAACAAAGCAAATGTAACCAAGATCAAGAGGGAGGTGGGGAATTGGGAAAGAATTTTTATAACTTGTGTCTCTGATAAAGGACACATTTCTGAAATGTATAGAGAATTGAGCCAAATCTATATGAATACAAGTCAGAGAAAGAAATTAAAGATATCTATGAACATATGAAGAAATGCTCTAAATCACTATTGATTAGAGAAATGCAAATCAAAACAACTCTGATATACCACATCTCTCCAGTCAGATTGGCTATGATGAAAAAACAAGAAAATGACATGCTGGAAGAGGATGTGGACAAATTGGAACACTAATACATTGCTGGTGGAGCTGTGAACTTATCCAACCATTCTGGAGAGCAATCTGGAATTATGCCCAAAGAATAATAAATAATTTCATACACTTTGACCCAACAATACCTGTTCTAGGGTTATATCCCAAAGAGATCACAAAAGTGGGAGAAAGACCGAGATGTACAAAATATTTATAGCAGCCCTTTTTGTGGTTGCAAAGAATTGGAAACTAAAGGGGTGCCCATCAATTGGGGAATGGCTAAACAAGTTGTTGTATATGAATATAATGGAATATTATTGTGCTATAAGAAACGAGGAGGTTATGGATTTCATAATTACTTGGAGAGACTTATACAAACTGATGCTGAGTGAGAAGAGTAGAATCAGAAGAAATTTGTATACAGTCACAGACATACCATATCTGTGATGACCAATTATTAAAGACTGTACTCTCTCCAGCAATTCAGTGATATAAGTCAACCCGGAAAGACTCAAGAAAGAGAGAAATGCTCCATCCAGAGATATAACTTGAAATAACTGAGCCTGAATCCTGATGGAAGCAAACTAAATGATCTTTTTCTTTTCAATGATTGGTTTTATTTCTTCTTTACCATCTTTCATCCCACCTAATACAGCATGCCTTTGTAATTGGAATAATGTCTAATATGAATGTATTTGCAGATCCTATACTGGACTATATGCTGTGTCGGGGGTGGGGCGAGGGAGGTAAAGGAAATTTCAATTTCAAGGAACTACGGAATTGAATCTTGTTAACTGAAACAAAACTAATAAATTAATTTAAAAAAAAATACAATTGGGCAAGCAGATCCAAACAAATGAAAGAATAGAAGGAAATGTGAAATATCTCATGGGAAAAACCACTGACCTGGAAAATAGGTCCAGGAGAGACAATTTAAAAATTATTGGACTACCTGAAGGCCACGACAAAAGAAAGAACCTAGAAATTGCCCTTCAAGAAATTCTCAAGGAAAATTGCCCTTATATTTTAGACCCAGAGGGCAAAATAGAGTTTGAAAGAATACATATGTAAATGTGTGTATATATGTTTACAGTTATACATGGATAGAGGGCATAGGTTGAATTTTTTGGGAAGGGATGATACTTAAGGGGTGAAATCATGAGGATAGAGAGGAAAGTGGCAAGAGGAGATGAGAAGAGACATTCTCATTGAATTGGTTCAGGGAGAGAATGACATACATACTAAAGGGGATATATCAACCTGCAGCAGAATAGGGGGAAAGGAGAGGAGAGGAGGGATGTTGGATGGGAGGGCATTCTTGGGGGGAGGGGAGGTTGGAAGTACCCACTATAGAAGAGGGACAGGATCAAGTAGGGAATGGACCAGGTGGGGGGTGGGATAGGTGGGAGGGAATTATAAGCAGCCTTGTACAATGTATCTACTATGGTAATGTTTTGCATAGCTATACATGTACAACAGATACTGAATTACTTATCTTCCCAGAGGAAATGGGTGACAAGGGAGGAAGGGAATGGATCTGAAATTCGAGGTCTTAAAATTAAATATTTCAAACATATAGAAATATTATTATTAATACTCTTTTGCATGTAATTGGGAGATAAGAAGTGCAGGTGTTGGGGCACAGAGATTCACCATGCTCTAATGGAAAAGTCGAAGGGGGTATGGGAGAAGATATGGGAGAGAGCAGATTGGAGAAAGTGATATCTTGTGGGACTGCTATTCTGGGATGGTGGGTAGGGGAAAAATGGGAAAAAAATTATAACTCAAAATCTGACAGAAATGTGTGATGTAAACCAGAAGTTAATAAAGCATTTGGTTAATAAAAAAGTAATAAAAAAATAATGGAGTTCCTAAAAGTCATGATCAAAAAAAAAAAAAAAAAGAACTAGAAATCATCACCTAAGTAATTCTCCAGGAAAACTGCCCTGATGTTTTAGAACCAGACGCCAGAATAGAGATGGAAAGAATTCACCAATCACCTCCTGAAAAGACCCCCAAAAGAAAACTCTTAGGAATATAATAGCCAGGTTCCAAAATTCCCAGCTCAAGGATAGACTATTACAAGCAGCCAGGAAGAAACAATTTTAATATTGTGGAAGCACAATCAGGATAACACAGTATCTGGCAGCTTCTACACTGAGGGACTGATGGGCTTGGAATATGATATTCCAGAAGTCAAAGGGACTGGGATTAAAACCAAGAAACACCTACCCAGCAAAACTGAGCATCATGTTTCAGTGGAAAATACGGCCATTCAGTGAAATAGAGGACTTTCAAGCATTCTTCATGAAAAACCCAGAGTTGAATAAAACATTTGACATTCAGGTAAAAGAAGCAAGAGAAGAATAAGAAGGTAAACTGGGAAAAGAAATCATAAGGAACTTATCAAAGTTGACCTACATGGAAAAACAAAAATTATAACTTATTAAACTTTTCTCAGTATGAGAATAACGGATGAGAATAGAAATGTATACACACATACATATGTATTTCTATATAGGCTGGTATATGGGCATATGAATACATAGGTGAAAGTGTGTATATGTGTGCACATGTATACAGGGATAAAGGCAAAGGACCAATTTAATGGGAAGGGATGATACTGAAAAGGTGAAGTTAAGAGGAGAGAGAGGAATGAATGAGAGGAGATGGGGGGAGACATAATGGGGTAAACTATCTCATACAGAAGAGGTAAAGGAAAATGATTACAATGGAGAGGAAGAAAAACAAGGAAAAAGGGAATTTGTCAACATTATTTTCACTGAATTTGGCTTAGGGAGGGAATGACACACACATTCAATAGGCTATCTCACCTAACAAAAGAGTAGTGGGGAAGGAAATGAGAGGGAGGGTAATGGATGGGAAGGCAGGCTGTTGGTGGGAGGGAAGTTGGAATCACCCACTTTTGAAAAGGGAACTGGATCAAAGTAGAGAATAGAACAAGTGGGAGGTAGGATAGGAGGGAGGGCAACATAGTTAGTATTTTACAATATGTCTACTATGGAAATGTTTTGAATAGCTACACATGTACAACCTATATTGAATTGCTTATCTTCTCAGTAAGGATTGGTGACAAAGGAAGAAGGAAATTAATCTGGACTTCAAAGTTTTAAAATCAAATGTTTATACATACATATATATATATATATACATATATATACATATATATATGCAACATAGTGTGGGATTATGATTATATATATAATATATAAGTATAGATAACATATATGCATATATAATCATAATAATACATATGTATATTATATGTATTATATATATGTATATAATCATAATCCCACACTATGTTGCTTACAAGAAACACATCAGATACAGAGTGACACATAGGATAAAGATAAAAGGCTAGAGTAGAATATGTTATATTTCATATGAAAGAAAAAAAAAAGCAGGGGCACAATCCAGATCACAGAAAAGCAAAAAAGAGATCTCATTAAAAGAGATAAGGAAGGAAACTATATCCTGTTAAAAGGTACTCTAGACAATGAAAAAGTACCATTAGTAAACATACATGCATGAAGCATTATGCCATCCAGATTCTTTGAAGAGTAGTTATGTGACATACAGGAAGAAACTGAGAGCAAAACTATACCAATGGGGGACCTCAACTTCCCCCACTCTGAACTTGATAAATTTACCTCCAAAATAAAAAATGAAATAAGATAAGAGATGATTAAAATCTTTAAAAGTTATATATGATAGACCCCTGGAGAAAATACACCTTTTTTGCAATGCTACATGGCACCTACACAAAAACTGACCTTGTACTAGGGCATAAAAACCTCACAATCCAATCCAGAAAGGAAGCAATATTAAATGAATGATTTTCAGATCATGATGGAATAATAAAAAGAAAAGATACTAAAAAAGGCCATGAACAAAAAATCAATTGGAATCTAAGTAATCTAATTCTAAAGAATGAATGGTTCAAACAAAAAATCATAGACACAATCGATAACTTCATCCAAGAGAATAATAATAATGAGACAATATACTAAATCATATGAGATTCAACCAAAGTAGTTCTTAGGGGATGTTTTACATCACTAAATATTTACATAAATAAAATGGAGAAAAAGGGAAGCAATGAATTGGGAATACAACTAAAAAAAAAAAAAAGCTAAAAATAAATAAATAATTCTCAAATAAATATCAAATTAAATATATTGAAAACCAAAGGAGAAAATGAAAAAGTTGAAATTAAGAAAAACATTGGTGTTCTGCTGGGTTCCTGGTGAGAACTGACATCAGGCAAGGGGGTGAACCCAAGATGGCAGAGTAGAAACAGCGCGTCCAAGCCACTCTCCCCCCCAGAGCACCTCCATACTATGTAAAAGGGGACTCTGAACAATTTCTGGAGCCCCAGAACCCACATAACAACACAGAGAAGCTAACCTTCCACTGAGGACAGCTCAGCAGCCCCACAGGAAGGAACAGTGCAGTGATCTTGGAGTTGGCAGCTCAGCACAGTATGCAGTGTGTGGGAGCCAAGCACAGGTCCACCTGAGTTGCGGTTTTAGCCCCAGGGCGGCCTTACCAGAAGCCGGCTGGAGGGACCCGAGAAAACCAGCAGCTGTGGCAATTCCAGAATTATCAACATAGACATGCCTAGGACAAAGTGAGAGGTTAGTGCCCTTTGGACTTTGGGACCAGTATTTGGGGAATGCATCAGCTTCCTCCCCTGTGGGCTAGAAGTTGCTGAGGAGACACGCCATTTTGTAGTTTTCAGAGGCAGCTCCAGCTCCTGTCCTGCAAACTGTAGGGACATCCAGTGATCAGTCTTGGGGGGTAATCACTCTTGCTTTAACCTCCCTGGATCTGGATTGTGATCTGGGGTGGAGGTCGTGGGTGGGTTTCCAGCTTGCCAGAAACGGAAGTTGCCCCCCACACACACACGTTCGGGACGAAAATTCCCCTATCTGGCGGCAAAGACATATTGTGGCAACAAGCCCAAAAGTCAAGTAATCAAGTGGCAACATGCCAAGGCAAAGGAAACAAATTAAACAGAAGAATGAAACCCTAGACTCCTACTTTGGGGGCAAAGAGGGTCGAAGCATAGGGGAAGAGGACTGTGAGGTCAGAAGTCCTGCTCCAAAAGCCCCAGGGGAAAACATGAGCGGATTACAGGCCACAGAGGACCTTAAGAAGGACTTTAAAAATCAAACAAGAGAAGAGGAGGAAAATTGAGAAGAGAAATGAGAAGGATGCAGGAAAAGTATGAAACGAGGGTCAACAGCCTGACTGAGGAAAAAAACACCTTAAAAATAGACTAACTCAAATGTCAAAGGAGGTTCAGAAAGGCAATGAGGAGAAGAATGCCTTAAAAAGCCGAATTTGCCAGATGGAAAAAGAATCTCAAAAGTTCACTGAGGAGATTCATTCCTTCAGAGTTAGACGAGAACAAATGGAAGCTACTGACTTTATGAGAAATCAAGATGCTGTTAAGCAGATCCAAACAAATGAAAGAATAGAAGGCAATGTGAAATATCTCATGGGAAAAACCACTGACCTGGAAAATAGATTCAGGAGAGACAATTAAAAAATTATTGGACTACCTGAAAGCGATGATCAAAAAAAGAACCTAGAAATCACCCTTCAAGAAAATCTCAAGGAAAACTGCCCTGATGTTTTAGATCCAGAGGGCAAAATAGAGGTTGAAAGAATCCACCCATCACCTCCTGAAAAAGATCCCAAAAAGAAAACTCCCAGCAATATTATAGCCAGGTTCCAGAATGCCCAGATCAAGGAGAAAATACTGCAAGTAGCCAGGAAGAAACAATTTCAATATTGTGAAAACACAATCAGAATAGCACAGGACCTGGCAGCTTCTACACTGAGGGATCAAAGAGCATCGAATATGATATTCCAGTGGGCAAAAGAGCTGGGACTGAACCCAAGGGTCACCTACCCACCAAAACTGAGTATTTTGTTTCAGGGCAAAATGTGGTCATTCACTGGAATAGAGGACTTTCAAGCATTCTTGAGGAAAAAATGAGAGTTGACTAGAAAATTTGACATCCAGACGCAATAAGGAAGAGATGCCTGAGAAGGTAATTAGGGAAAAGAAATCAAAAGGAACTTATCAAATTGAACTATTTACATTCCTATATGGAAAAACAATAAATGTGACTGAGGAAAACTTTTTCACTATGAAAATAATGGAAGAAGGGTGTATGGTCATATGAATACATATGTGAATGTGTATATATATATATATATATATATATATATATATATATATATATATATATGTTTACAGTTATACATGGAGAGAGGGCATAGGATTTGTTGGGAAGGGAGGATACTCAAGGGGTGAAATTATGAGGTGAGAGAGGAAAGTGGCAAGAGGAGATGGGGAGAGACAAGGTAGGGTAAACTATCTCATGTAGAAGAAGCAAGGGGAAGTGGCTGCAAGGGAGGGGAAGAATAAGAAGGCTAAAAGGCAAAACCACATTCTCATTGAATTTGCTTCAGGGAGAGAATGACATACATACTAAATGGGATATATCAACCTGCAGCAGAATAGGGGGAAGGGGGATGAGAAGAGGTATGATGGATGGGAGGGCATCCTTGAAGAGAGGGGAGGTTGGAAGTACCCACTATAGAAGAGGGACAGGATCAAGTAGGGAATGCACCAAGTGGGGGGGGTGGGATGAGTGGGAGGGAATTATAAGCAGCCTTGTACAATGTATCTACTATGGTAATGTTTTGCATAGCTAGACATGTACAACATATACTGAATTACTTATCTTCCCAGAGGGAATGGGTAACAAGGGAGGAAGGGAATGGATCTGAAATTCGAGTTCTTAAAATTAAATATTTCAAATATATATAAATACTATTATTAATACTCCTTTGCTTGTAATTGTGAGATAACATGTGCAGGCATTTGGGCAAAGAGACTTACCTTCCTCTAATGGAAAATTCGAAGAGGGTATGGGAGAAGATATGGGAGAGAGAAGATTGGAGGAAGTGATATCTTGTGGGACTGATATTCTGGGGTGGTGGGTAGGGGAAAAAAGTGGGGGGGAAATAAATGTAACTCAAAATCTGGTGGAAATGAATGATGTAAAACAGAATTTAATAAAGCATTTGTTTAAAAAAAGAAAAACATTGAATTAATAAAACTAAGAGTTGGTTTTATGAAAAAAAGAACAATAAAATACATAAACCTTTAGTTAATTTGATTAAAAAGATGAAAACCAAATTACCAGCATCAAAAGCGAAAAGGATGAATTCATCAACAATGAAGATGAACTTAGAGCAATTATTAGGAACCTTTTTACTCAAGTATATGCCGAAAAATTTGGCAATCTTAGTGAAATGGCTGAATATTTACAAAATATAAATTGTACAAATTGACAGAAAAGGAAGTAAAATATTTAAATAACCTCATCTTAGAAAAAGAAATTGAACAAGCAATCAATGAACTCCTAAGAAAACAATTTCCAGGGCTAGATTGATTCACAAGTGAATTCTATCACACATTTAAAGAAATTTTAATTTCAGCACTACATAAACTACTTAGGAAAATAGGTGAAGAAATGATCAAATTACCAAATTCTGTTTTATATAACAAATATGGCACTTATACCTAAACCAGGAAAAGTCAAAACAGGGAAAGAAAATTATAGACCAATTTCCCTAAGGAATATAAATTTAAAAATTTTAAATAACGGTGGCTAGGTGGAGAGGTGAGTAAGAGTGCTGGCCCCAGAGTTGGGACTACCCGGGATTGGATCCGGAGTCAAAAAATGAGCACCCACACATAAATAATGACTGCCCATGTAACCTTGAGCAAGTTACTTAAAGCGAATTGCTTAAAAAAATAAATGAAATATTAGCAAAAACACAACAGCACCCTATGTTGAGAATAGTACAGTATGACCATGGAAGGTTTATCCCAGGAATGCAGAATTGGCTCAATATTATGAAAACTATTAGCCTAATTGATCATAACAACAATTAAACTAACAGAAACCATATGATTATCTCATTATTTGCAGAAAAAGCTTTTGAGAAAATACAACACGCATTCCTACTAAAAACAAAAAAAAACAACTAGAGAACATAGAAATAAATGGAGTCTTCTTTATAATGAGATGCAGCATCTATGTAAAATAAGCAACAAGCATTTTATGTAATGGAGATAAGCTAAATGCATTTCCAATAAGATCACTTGTGTAACAAGGATGTCCATTATCACCACTATTACTCAAATGGTAAAAAAAAATGTTGGCTTTAGCAATAAGAGAAGAAAAAAATTGAAGGGATTATAATATCAAAGGAGAAACAAAGATATCACTCTTTGCACATAATATGATAATGTATTTAGAGAAACCTAGAGAATCAAGAAAAAACTACTTTAAATAGTAAATAACTAGCAATCTTGCAAGACAGAAAATAAATGGGGCGGCTAGGTGGCGCAGTGAATAGAGCGCCGGCCTCGGAGTTGGGATGACCCGAGATCAGATCCGGCCTCAGAAAATGAGCACCCACGCATAAATAATGACTAGCCGTGTAACCTTGAGCAAGTTACTTAACCCAATTGCTTTAAAAAAAAAGATAGAAAATAAACAAACATAATTCCTTGACATGGCTATATATTGCTAACAAAGTCAAATACAAGAGATAGAGTAATGCCATTTAAAATTACTCTAGACATTTTAAAATATTTATGTGTCTACCTGCCAAAATAAACCCAGGACATATATCAACACAATTACTAAACACTTTTCACAAAAATGAAGTTAGATCTAAATAAATGGAAAGACAAAAGTTGCTCATGGATAGGCTGAGCTAATATAACAAAAATGTCAATTCTTCCTAAATTAATATCCTTATTCTGTTCTATACCATTCATATTACCAAAAGAAATTGATAGAGCAAATAAAAATACTATACACATTTCTATTAAAAACACTTGATAGTATGTGAATAAATAGCGCTTTCCTTAAAAAGAGAAGTAATATTAATATAACAACATCAGCATTCATTATCTGTATTGTGGATAAGCTAGAAGCTTTCCCAGTAAATTTGAGGTGAAGCAAAGACTCCAATTATCACCAGTATTATTCAATATGATATTACAGTATACTTAGAAAATACTACAGAATTAACTAAAAAAATACTAGGTGAAATAACAACTTTAGAGAATTGAGTCAAATCTATAAGAATACAAGTCATTCCCCAATTGATAAATGGTCAAAGGATATGAACAGGCAGTATTCAGAGAAAGAAATTAAAGATATCTATAAGCATATGAAGAAATGCTATAAATCACTATAGATTAGAGAAACAAAAATCAAAACAATTCTGATATACCACATCTCTCCAGTCAGATTGGCTAAGATGACAAAACAAGAAAATGACAAATGCTGGAGAGGATGTGGGCAAATTGGAACACTAATGCATTGCTGGTGGAGTTGTGAACTTATCCAACCATTCTGGAGAGCAATCTGGAATTATGCCCAAAGGATAATAAATAATTTCATACCCTTTGACCCAGCAATACCACTTCTAGGGTTATATCCGAAAGAGATCATAGGAGAAGGAAGAAGACCCAAATGTACAAAAATATTTATAGCAACTATTTTCGTGGTTGCAAAGAACTGGAAATTAAAGGGGTGCCCATCAAATTGGGAATGGCTAAACAAGTTGTGGTATATGAATGTAATGGAATATTATTGTGCTATAAGAAACAAGGAGGAGATGGTTTTCATATTTACCTGGAGAGGCTTATTCAAACTGATGCTGAGCGAGAAGAGAGAATCAGGAGAAATTTGTATACAATCACAGATACAACATATGTGTGATGACCAACTATGAGAGACTGGACCCTTTTCAGCAACGGAGTGATATAAGTCAATCACAAAAGACTCATGAAGGAGAGAAATGTGACAACCAGAGATATAATAAGAAAGAACTGATCTTGAATCCTGATGGAAGCAAACTAATTGATCTTTTTCTTTTCATTGTTTGGTTTTCTTTCTTCTTTATCATTTTCCATCCCACCTAGTACAATATGCTTTTGTAATTGGACTAATGTCTCATATGAATGTATTTGCAGATCTTATACTGGATTTATATACTGTTGTGGGGGCTGGGGGTGGGAGGTAAAGTAAATTTGAAAATCAAGGAACTATGGAATCAAATATTATTTATTAAACTAAACTAATAAATTAATAAAAAAGAAATAACAACTTTATACCAAAGTTAAAGGATGTAAAATAAAATCCTATAAATAATCAACATTTCTATAACAACAATGCCCAGCAACAAGAAAAAGTCTATTTAAAATAACTGGAGACAATATAAAATACTTGAGAACCTACCTGCCAAATCAAACCCAGGAGCTATGTGAATATAATTGCAAGATATTTTTATACAAATAAAAACAGATATGAACATCTGGAAATATATTAATTATTTATGTTTAGGTTGAGATGATAGAATTAAATGACAATTCTATTTAAATAAATTACTTATTTAGTGGCATGCCAGTGATACTCCCAATATATAATTTTATAGAACTAGAAAAATATAACTAAATTAATCTGGATAAACAAAAGTTCAAGATTATAAGAAGAATATTTTTTTTAAATGTGAGCAATGTGACATAGCTATACCAGATCTCAAACCAAATTATGAAGTGATAATCATCATTAAAATAAAATCTGGGACAGGCTAAGAAATAGAGATATATATTATATTAGGTACAAAATATAATGTAATAAATGATTATTGTATTTTAGTGTTTGATAAAACAAAAAATCCAACATTTTTGTAAAGAAACTCTTTATTTGATAAAACCTGCTATGAAAACTGAAAAGCACTAGGGCATAAAATATGTATAGACCAAAATCTCATACCCTATACAAAGCTAAGTTCAAAATGTGTACATTATTTCAATATAAAGGTGATTCCATAAGCATATTAGGAAAACACAGAATAGTTTTTCTTTTAGTTTTTTTTTTTTCATTTTAACAAATGCTTTATTAACTTCTGGTTTACATCATTCATTTCCACTAGATACTGAGTTACAATTTTTTTCCCATTTTTCTGTACCCACCCCCACAGAATATCAGTCCCACAAGATATCCACTCATCCAATCTGCTCTCTCCCATATCTTCTCCCATACCACCTTCGACTTTACCATTAGGGCAAGGTGAATCTCTGTGCCCCAATGCCTGCACATCTTATCTCCTGATTATATGCAAAATAGTATTAATACTAGTATTTATATACATTTGAAACATTTAATTTTAAAACTTCGAATTTCAGGTCTATTCCCTTCCTCCCTTATCACTCACTCCCTCTGGAAATATAAGCAATTCAATATGTGTTGCACATGTATAGCTATGCAAAACATTACCATAGTAGATATATTGCAAAAGACTGCTTATATTTCCCTTCCACCCACCCCACACCCACCTGGTCCATTCACTAATTTGATCCTGTACCTCTTCAAAAGTGGGTACTTTCAACCTCCCCTCCCCCTAGAATGCCATCCCCTCCATCTTCTCCCCTCTCATCCCCCTTCCCCCTACTCTCCTGCAGGGTGAGATATCCCATTTAGTATGTATGTCATTCTCTCCCTGACCCAAATTCCATGAGAATATGGTTTTGTCTTTTTGCCTTCCTGTTCTTCCCCTCCCCTGCAACTACTTGCCCTTCCCTCTTCTATATGAAATAGTTTACCCTACCCGTCTCCCCCCATCTCCCTCCATCTCCTCTTGCCTCTTTCCTCTCTCACCTCTTAACTTCAACCCTTAAGTATCATCCTTTCCCACCAAATTCAACCTGTGCCCTCTATCCATGTATACCTGTAAACATATATACATACATTCACATATGTATTCATATGCTCATATAACTTTCTTCAATTATTTTCATAATGAGGAAAGTGTCATCAAACAGTTATTATTTTTCGATGTAGGAATTTAAATAGTTCAATTTCGATAAGTTCCTTTTGATTTCTTTTCCCTGATTATCTTCTCAAGCATCTCTTGCTTCTTGTGTCTGAATGTCAAATTTTCTATTCAACTCTGTTTTTTTTTTTTCCTTAAGAATGCTTGGAAGTCCTCTATTCCACTGAATATTTTCCCCTGAAACAAAATACTCAGTTTTGCTGGGTAGGTGATTCTTGGTTTTAATCCCAGGTCTTTTGCTCTCTGGAATGTTATATTCCATGCCCTTTGATCCCTCAGTGTAGAAGCTGCCAGGTACTGTGCTATTCTGATTGTGTTTCCGACGATATTGAAATCATTTCTTCCTATCTGCTTGGAGAATTTTCTCCTTGATCTGGGAATTCTGGAAGCTGGTTATAATATTCCTGGGAGTTTTCTTTTTGGGATCTTTTTCAGGAGGTGATCTCTGGATTCTTTCAACCTCTATTTTGCCCTCTGGGTCTAAAACATCAGGGTAATTTTCCTTGAGAATTTCTTTTTTTTTTTAAATTAATTTATTAGTTTAGTTTAAGTTAACAGGATTCAATTCCATAGTTCCTTGATTTTCAAATTTCTTTACTTCCTGCCCCCTCCCCCCACAACAGCATATTGTCTAGTATAGGATCTGCAAATGCATTCATATTAGACATTATTGCAATTACAAAGGTGTATTGTAGTAGGTGGGATGAAAGATAGTAAGGAAGAAATAAAACCAAACAATGAAAAGAAAAAGATCATTTAGTTTGCTTCCATCAGGATTCAGGCTCAGTTCTTTCTAGTTATATCTCTGGATGGCTCATTTCTCAGTTTCTTGAGTCTTTCAGGATTGACTTATATCACTGCATTGCTGAAAAGAGTCCAGTCTGTCATAGTTGGTCATCACAGATATGGCATGTCTGTGATGGTATACAAATTTCTTCTGCTTCTACTCTTCTCGCTCAGCATCAGTTTGTATAAATCTCGCCAGGTAATTATGAAATCTGTCACCTCCTCGTTTCTTATAGCACAATAATATTCTATTACATTTCTTGAAGGATGATTTCTAGGTTCTTTCATTGATCATGGCTTTCAGGTAGTCCAACCATTTTTAAATTATCTCTCCTGGATCTATTTTCCAGGTCAGTGTTTTTCCCATGGGATATTTCACCTTGCCTTCTATTCTTTCAATTTCATAGATCTGTTTAACAGCATCTTGATTCCTCATAAAGTCACTAGCTTCCATTTACTCCAGTCTAACTCTGAAGGAATGAATCTCCTGATAATCTTTTGAGATTGTTTTTCCATCTGGCAAATTTGGCTTTTTAAGGCATTCTTCTGCTCATTACCTTTCTGAGCCTCCTTTGCTATTTGAGTTAGTCTATTTTTTAAGGAGTTATTTTCCTCAGTCAGGCTGTTGACTGTCATTTCATACTTTTCTTGGATCTTTCTCATTTTTCTTCCCAATTTTCCCCCATTTCTCTTATCTACTTATTAGGCCCTCTATGTGCTGTAGCCAGCTTGTATTTTCCTTGGGGTCTTTTGGTGCAGGAGTTCTGACCTCACAGTCCTCCTCCTGTTCTATGATTTGATCCTCTTTGCCCCCAAAACAGGAGTCTAATGTTGCATTTTTCTGTTCATTTTGTTTCCTTTGCCTAGGCATGTTGCCACTTAATTACTTGATTTTGGGGCTTGTTGCCACAGTAGGATTCTGCCACCAGACAGGAGACCTTCTGTCCTGAACATTGGGTTCTTCACAACTTCTGGAGGTTGGGTGGCCTATCTAAAGACTCCACAGGCTATGGCAAGTTGGATACCCACCCCAAAACTCCTCCCCAGACCACTATCCAAATCCAAGCAGGTTAAAGCAAAAGCGATTAACCCCCAGAATGATTGCTGTATCTCCCTACAGTTTCACTGATCAGGAGCTGGAGCTGCCACTGACACTGAAAATGACTTCTGTGAGATTTTCCTCAGCTGCTTTTTGCCCCCAGGGGAGGAAGCTGATGCTTTCCCCAAATACTGGTCCCAAAATCCATAGGGCACTAACCTCTCACTTTGTCCTAGGCATATCTGTGCTGATAATTCTGGAATCGCCACAGCTGCTGGTGTTCTGTGGTCCCTCCTGCCGGCTTCTGGCCTGGTTGCCCTGGGGTTAAAACCACGGCTCATTCGGGCCTGTGCTTGGCTCCCAGAGCATTGCGCTGTGCTGTGCTGGTCACTGCAGGCAGGGCTCCTGGGCTGTCCTTAGCCGGATGTTAGTTTCTCTGTGTTGTTATGTGGGTGCTGGGGCTCCAGAAGTTTTTCAGAGTCTAACTTTTACATTGTTTTGAAGTGGTGTGGGGCAGAGCACCTTGGAAGTACTGTTTCTACTCTTCCCCATTTTTATTTTTTAAAATGTCATTTGTATTGATCAATTCTTAGACCATAATGAACATCATAACCCTCTGTAGCATAGAATAGTTTACCTGTCAGATCTATGGAGAAGGGGAAAAATAGGACCAAATAAGATTTAGAGAGAGCATTAGGAGATATAAAATGGATAATTTTGACTACATAAAACCAAAAAGTTTTTGCATAAACAAAACCAATAGAAACAAACTCAGAAATAAAGCAGAAAAGATAAAGAAATTTGAAGACAATATATCTTATTTCTGAAATATATTGAGAACTGAATCAAATTTATAAAAATACAATGTAAAAATTCCACAATTAAAAATGGTCAAGCAATATGAAGTTTTCAGATGAAGAAATCAAAGTTATCTATGAAAAAATGCTTTATATCACCATTGATTAGAGAAATTCAGATGAAAATCACTCTGAGGTACCACCTGAAACCTATCAGATTGTTTAACAAAACAGAAAAGTCAAATGACAAAAGTGATGTGGAAAAATTGGGACAGCAATGTACTATTGTTCCTAGAGCTGTGAACTGATCTAACCATTTTGGAGAGCAATTTGGAACTATGGTTCAAGAGTTATAAAAGTGCGCGTATAATTTAAACAGCAACTATACCACTATTAGGAATATATCTTGAAGAAATCAACAAAAAGGGAAATATCCTTTATATAGAAAAATATTTACAACAGGTCTTTTTTATGGTGGCTAAGAATTAGAAATTTTAACAATAACCATTGATTGGGAAACAGCTGAACAAATTGTGATAAATGATTGTAAAGGAATATTATCGTGCTATAAGAAATGCTGAGCAGCGTGATTTAAAACAAAAACAAAAACAGAAACAAAACAGAAAACAAAACAAAACAAAATACCTGGAAAGATTTCCATGAACTGATACAAAGTGAAGTGAGAAAAACTGGGAGCACATTGCACATAGTAAAAGCAGTACTGAAGGAAGAAAACCATGAATGACTTAGCTATTCTTAGAAATACAATGATGTATGATGAAAAATGATGAAAAATCCTAATTGCCTCAAGTGTAAGAACTGATGGATTCTGAATAGAGAAAGAAGCACACTATTTTCCATTTTTCTTTCTTTTTTGTTTGAGTTATTTTTTTCCTCACAAAATGACCAATATAGAAATGTTTCAGATGATTGTACATGTGTATACTGTATCATACTGCTTATCATCTCAAAGAAGGCTAAGAGAGGGAGGGGTAGAATTTTGAACTAAAAAATACAAAAAAAGAAAGTTAAAATTATTTTACATACAATTGGGAAAATAAAATATTAAAAAATAAATATGCAATATTCTTAGCCTAGTGAAGGGATCAGTAGGAAGAAGGGTAGCAGATAAGCCTTCAAAAGTATAGGAGATGCGAAATTACATTAGGTTCTTGCATAATAAAAAGAGAAACTTTGACAAGCCAATGAGTAACATGAATAGTTGGTGCATGAAAGTAAAATGAAACAAATATTTCATAAGTATTGGTGTGAAGGATGCATTGGAAGGTTCTTGCAAACAAGGACATTAGGAAGTGTTAGGTAGCAAGTGATTTCCATAAGCAGACATATGGCAGAATGTGAGTCCAATAAAATGTAAGGTCTTTGAGGTTTGTTTTTATTGTTTGTTTGGTTTTGGTTTTGTTTTTGTATTTTTTTTTCTTTCAATCCCTATTACCTTGACCAATGACTGGCCCACTAAAAATACTTGGCTCAAAAGAACTGCTTAATAAATATTTGTTGAATTTAATTAAATTCAGATCATTAAAATTCAATTCCCTAAAGTTAGTTTCACTATATTATTTTGCTAACATTTGCATGGGTCTGTCCTTGTTAGCCTTGGCTTATATAAGGTGAACATGAGACTGGGAGTCTGGAAGTGACTTAGGTTTGAAGATCCTGCTAGTGAGTGACAGCAGCAGAGGGGGAACACAGGTTAGTCTTCAGTTTGCAGAAATAAAGTATGTGAAAATCCACTGAAATTTTTTCAAAGAAATACTATTGTAAGATTCTCTTTGTAACCAGATAATTGAAGCTAACGTCTTTTGAAGCATAACCTTCTGGGTGTCTAACAGAAATGATAATTCCTCATTCTTTTCTCTCTAATATCTGTTAGTTTAATTTTATTTTCATATGAGGTTTTCAGGTTTGATCTTCTGACATCTTTTCAGTTTTCATTATTTTCTTCTTAGTTGATTATGCCTCTACTGGTGAATCATGCCAAAACAAGAACAAAAGGTGTATGCCCCCGTGGTGCAATCATTGTCATTCTCATTGCCATTGTGTGGTTGCTGTCCTTATATATAGTGAATGATTCTACTGTAGCCTTCAGTAGTGCGCTTAGCCGTATAGGGATGAATCACACAGAATCCATGCTATACATTCTTACTAGATCTTTCATTTTGTCACAAAACTCTGTGGACACCTAATGTGAAAATGAGAGATTAAAAATGAATGAATGAATGAATGAATGAATGAATGAATGAATGAATGAATGAAGATAAAAACAAACAAACATGGAAAAGGGTTGAAAAGGGAGGGAAACCCTGGCTAGGTTGGAATCTGCATTACTGGAAGAGAGGGAAGAGCTATGATGATCAGAATGTGGATGTCCTTAATGACTAAATTAGGGTACTATTATCATCTTTTATTCCAAATAATTTATATGGTTTTAAAATTAATATTGTATTATTGTGTTTTGATAAAATTAAACTAACCCAATAATTTGATCATTTTGCTGAATGGTTCAAAATAATAAAAAGCCTCTTTACTCCCTCCTTTAATTTCTCCTTCTCTTTGCTTTCTTCTTTTCCTTTTTCTTCCCTTCACTTCCCTACATTCCCCTCACTTTTACCTCCTTTTATCCTTTCCTTCTTCTTGTTTTCCTTTCCTACATCGCTCCTTCATCCTCTTCCTTGCTTCCTTCTTTCCTTGCTTCCTTCCCTCCTTCCTTCCTTTCCTTACCTCTTTTTGTCTCTCCTTCCTCTGATTCCTTCATCCCTCCCTTCTTCCTTCCTTCCTCTTTCTCTGTTGCCCTCTATCTCTGTCTTGCTTTCCCTTCCTCTCTTCCCCCTCCCTTTTCTACATCTTTCCTTATCCATGTTTATACATGACACAATTTTCTTAATTACTTTTAGCTGGCATTCATATAGTGTGCAACTTAACAGATCTTCTTCAGTACCTCCTGTTATTTTTTGTTCAAAGTGTATAGGCAGTTTAATAACTCTTTGGGCATAATTCCAGATTGCAATAATAATAAAAATAACATTTTTAAAATTGCATGATCAAGGATGTAAGACTGAAGTCTTCCAATTCAATGATTACTCCACTCTAGACTTCTTTTTCTTTTTTTTAACAAATGCTTCATTAACTTCTGGTTTACATCATTCATTTCAGCCAGATTTTGAGTTACAATTTTTTCCCCATTTTTCCCCTACCCACGACCCCAGAATAGCAGTCCCACAAGATATCGCTTCCTGCTCTCTCCCATATATTCTCCCTTAACCCCTTTGACTTTTCCATTAGAGGAAGGTGAATCTCTCTATTCCAATGCCTGCACATCTTATCTCCCAACCACAAACAAAAGAGTATTAATAATAGTATATATATATATATATATATATATATATATATATATATATTTGAAACATTTAATTTTAAGACCTCGAATTTCAGATCCATTCCCTTCCTCCCTTGTCACCCATTCCCTCTGGGAAGATAAGTAATTCAGTATATGTTGTAAATGTCTAGCTATGCAAAACATTACCATAGTAGATACATTGTACAAGGCTGCTCATAATTCCCTCCCACTCATCCCACCCCCCACCTGGTCCATTCCTTACTTGATCCTGTCCCTCTTCTATAGTGGGTACTCCCAACCTCCCCTCTCCCCAAGGATACCCTCCTATCCATCATACCTCTTCTCATCCCCCCTCCCCCTATTTTGCTGCAGGGTGAGATATCCCATTTAGTATGTATTTCATTCTCTCCCTGAACCAAATTCAATGAGAATGTTGTTTTCCCTTTTAGCCCTCTTATTCTTCCCCTCCCTTGTAGCCACTTCCACTTGTTTCTTCTACATGAGATAGTTTACCCTACCTTGTCTCTCCCCATCTCCTCTTGCCACTTTCCTCCCTCACCTCATAATTTCCACCCCTTGAGTATCCTCCCGTCCCAACAAATTCAACCTATACCCGCTCTCCATGTATAACTGTAAACATATATACACACATTCACATATGTATTCATATGACCATACCCCCTTCTTCCATTGTTTTCATACTGAGAAAGATTACATCAATCATAGTCATTGTTTTTCCATATAGGAATATAAATAGTTCAACTTTGATAAGTTCCTTTTACTTTCTTTTCCCTGATTACCTTTTCAGGCATCTCTTGGTTCTTGTGTCTGGATGTCAAATTTTCTATTCAACTCTGGTTTTTTTCCTCAATAATGCTTTAAAGTCTTCTATTCCACTGAATGATCATATTTTCCCCTGAAAAAAAATACTCAGTTTTGGTGGGTAGGTGACCCTTGGGTTCATTCCCAGCTCTTTTGCCCTCTGGAATATCATATTCCATGCTCTTTGATCCCTCAGTGTAGAAGCTGCCAGGTCCTGTGCTATTCTGATTGTGTTTCCACAATATTGAAATTGTTTCTTCCTGGTTGCTTGTAGTATTTTCTCCTTGATCTGGGAGTTCTGGAGCCTGGCTATAATGTTCTTAGGAATTTTCTTTTTGGGATCTTTTTCAGGAGGTGATTGGTGGATTCTTTCAACCTCTATTTCCCCCACTGGGTCTAAAACATCAGGGCAATTTTCCTTGAGAATTTCTTTAAGGATCATTTTTAGGTTCTTTCTTTGATCATGGCTTTCAGGTAGTCCAATAATTTTTAAACTGTCTCTCCTGGATCTATTTTCCAGGTCAGTGGTTTTTCCCATGAGATATTTCACATTGCCTTCTATTCTTTCATTTGTTTGGATCTGCTTAACAGTATCTTGATTTCTCATAAAGTCATTAGCTTCCATTTGCTCCAGTCTAACTCTGAAAGAATGAATCCCCTCAGTGAACTTTTGAGATTCTTTTTCCATTTGGCAAATTCGTCTCTTTAAGGCATTCTTCTCCTCATTGCCCTTTTGGGCCTCCTTTGCCATTTGAGTTAGTCTATTTTTAAGGAGTTGTTTTCCTCAGTCAAGCTGTTGACCCTCATTTCATACTTTTCCTGCATCCTTCTCATTTCTCTTTCCAATTTTTCCTCTATTTCTCTTATTTTATTTTTGAAGTCCTTCTTAAGGTCATCTATGGCTTGTAACCTGCTCATATTTTCCTTTGGGGCTTTTGGAGCAGGATTTCTGACCTCACAGTTTTCTGACTGTTCCATGCTTCGATCTTCTTTGCCCCCAAAGTAGGAGTCTAAGGTTACATTTTTCTGTTTAATTTTTTTCCTTTGCCTTGGCATGTTGCCACTTAATTACTTGACTTTTGGGCTTGATGCCACAGTATGGCTTTGCCGGCAGACAGGGGAATCTTCACTCCAAACGTGTTAGGGGACAACTTCCGTTTCTGACAAGCTGGAAACCCATCCTTGACCTCCACCCCAGATCACAATCCAGATCCAGGGAGGTTAAAGCAAGTGCGATTACCCCCCAAGACTGATTGCTGGATGTCCCTACAGTTTGCAGGCCAGGAGCTGGAACTGCCTCTAAAAACTACAAAATGGCGTGTCTCCTCAGCGGCTTCTAGCCTACAGGTGAGGAAGCCAATGCATTCCCTAAATACTGGTCCCAAAGTCCATAGGGCACTAACCTCTCACTTTGTCCTAGGCTTGTCTATGTTGATAATTCTGGAATTGCCACAGCTGCTGGTTTTCTGGGGTCCCTCCAGCTGGCTACTGGCCAGGCTGCCCTGGGGCTAAAACTGAGACTCAGGCAGACCTGTGCTCAGCTCCCGCACACTGCATGCTGTGCTGAGCTGCCGGCTCCCAAATCACTGTGCTGTTCCTTCCTGCAGGGCTGCTGGGCTATCCTCAGCGGAAGGTTAGCTTCTCTGTGTCGTTCTGTGGGTTCTGGGGCTCCAGAAATTGTTCAGAGTCCCCTTTTACATAGTATGGAGGTACTCTGGGGGGAGAGTAGCTTGGATGCACTGTTTCTACTCCGCCATCTTGGCTCTGCCCCCAGTAGCTCCTGTTATACATCTAAAATAATTTAATTAGTATAATCAATGCTAATGCTAAAGGCAATATTTCCCTCCTTACCCCATTCCTGCTCCATGCTTCATTGGTTCAAAAGTCTTCCTGTCTCTAAATCCAGTCCTCCCCACCTTCTAGACCTTGTTTGGATTGCTATAACAATGACCATGTTCATGGATCAGTAATCGCATCTTATTTGATTTTTCCATCTCCCTCATCATCTACTTCCAGTAAGTTTTCAAAAATCCTTTGCAAAATATATACTATTCATAAAGCAAGGTAAAGTTGTGGGAATACTTTGAAAAGCTAAAAGTGTAATTAAGGGACTTAGAAGAATCATATATGCATATGATAGGTACAATATTATATGGTGAAAAAGTGTAATTTGATTCTTTTTCTTTCTATGCTAATGGCTCTGAATATTGTTCCCCTTCCTCTGATTATAATTTCAAAATATTTTTTCACCACTTATCATTTCTATTCATTTGATCCAGATTCATTTCCCAAATAAACACCTCATTTACTTTCTTTACCTTATGGTTCCCTACCACAAGGTGAGAGGGGCAAGATATGCTTAGATAATTAGATGCCTGAGGTTTAGTCCACTTCTTAGTTCCTGGTACTGAGCCTGTCTATGCAGATATGAGACCTCTTTTTTTGTTTTCTTATAGTCCCCTCATTTAAGTTTAAAATTGTTTCTTAATTGACTTCGAGGCTCACAAACTTTAGGCTCCACCACTTTGAATTCTACCTGACTTCCGGGCTTGCAAGTATAACAGTAGCTTGGCATCCCATTGCATGCTGAGGACCTAATTATTTTAAGAGAGCTAGAGTAGTCTGTGTTAATGCACTGAAGTGGAAGGAAATGGCATTGCTTTCACCTCCCACATATGCTGCAGATTCATGATGCAAGCTCCATTGGCTAAGTAGGCCCTCTGGGTCTTTCTTTGCCTTTTGTAATTTGGGAAAAATAATATCCATCACCAATGCACAGTCACAGGCAGAGTTTGAGGGTTATTTATAAAACATTGTGAGGCTTATGGTACCACCCCAAATTGCTCTGCAAATAAGGTAGCGTCAGTTGATGATGAGCTTACCAGACTACATGCAGAATCCTTCCCCTTCTTTATCAGGCCCAACTGTGAGCCACTAGGCAGAGGGCACACTAGGACCTGGGAGTAAAGAAGGAGAGTGTGGAGTAAGTGGCAAAAGAAGGCAGCATAAATGGAGCCAAAATCTCATTGTGATTTTTAAGGTGCATACCTTTCAGCACTTTCATATGCGGGTGGAAGAAGGATGTGCACAAACATTTTGTGACAAAAATTTTATTGATGCCATTTTAATACCATGGCCCTTTCAGTTGTGAACTCATTTTCATTGAAAAAGGAAAGGAAAAAGGAAAAAAAGGAAAATAGGAGAAAGGAGAAAGAAGGGGAAAAGAGAGGAAAGGAAAGGAAAATAGCTTTAAAAATAGACCAAAAAGAACTGATTGACCAAAAAGAAACTTTCCATAAAAATTTACTGATACATCTCCACAAGTGTGTGGAAGCCAATTATATCATCTGATTTAAAGGACCAAAATCAGCTAACACATTTATCAGTGTTCTACTTATCAACTTTTAAGATCATTTTTCCTGGATAGTATCCTAATACTTGGATATGTTCCTCACCTAAAGCCTGCTTACTTTGAATCAAATAGTGTTCTCGAATTTTTCTGAATTCTTCATATCCAAAAAAGAAATCAATTAGGTAAATATTTAATGGGATAATCTGTGTTAGGCATTATAAAAGGTACTAGGGAGAGAACCATTGAAAACCATGTCAAACAACACAATAATACCCATTCATAGAACAAAACCTTCACATCCATCCCATAATCACTTGATGTCCTCCATATTTCCAGATTTTTGATACAACACTGAGGTTTGGCATGTACATTTTGGCAGATATGGGGATTTTTTTCAGTCTTTCACCTCTCTCCTTTATATAAACTATGACAGGGACTCACACATACTTTTTAGGAATAAAAGTTATTATCTTTATTTTACTAATTTATTTCAATATAATCATTTTTAGGTTTCAAAATAAAGTCTAAGTGCTAAAGATTTTTTAATCAATTTTTCTTTTGTTTGAGGCAGTAGGGTCCTACAATGGAAAGAGTGTTGCATCAGGAGTCAGGAAGAGCTGAGTTCAAATCTGACCTCAAATGCTCTGTGACCTTTGGTAGGTCACTTAACCTATTCCTGCCTCAATTTTTTTAACTGTAAAATTTGCACCAACCTCAGAGGGTTATTGTGAGGATAAAATGGGGGTAATATTTGGTAAAAGTTTATAGCATACTGTCTGGCACATAGGTGATATTGTATATATGCTTATTCTCTAACTTCAACAATTTGATATTTGAGGAAAATAAATTTCAATATGTTACTCAAATGAATCTGTCTTAACACACTTAGAATGCATCAGGTTTTCAAGTTCATGTACAGCATTCTTAATGTCCTGTTCCTAGAAACTAGCTCTAACATTCAATAGTTTCTACCTCTACTTGATTGAAGTTCCAAGACCAGTTAACTGCTTAATACTGAGGGATGGCAGGCCCTTCGCGATCAAGGGCCAAAGCTTGCAGAATGGCCCAGAATCAAGCTTTATGAAGGATTCCCTTTATATACTTATATGGTTTCTATCTTTATCTTAGTGCTGGCTCAAGCTAATGGAACCGAACCCCCTAGAGTTTTGTCCATCTTCATGGCTTCTCAGTATTTATGTGACCCCCTTGGCTGTTTTTGTTGTTGTTGTTGTTGTTGTTGTTGTTGTTGTTTTCATCTTTTGTCTTTTTGGAGCAGGGAAGGCACCACAAGTGGGGTTAAGTGACTTGCCCAAGGTCAAATAGCTAGTAAGCATTAAGTATCTGAGGTCAGATTTGAACTTAGGTTCTCCTGACTCCAGGCTTTATTTTAAAATAATACAGGTTTAACTCCCCCCATACCTAATCTCTACTTACAATACTCAGTTCAACCACCCATGTTTTCCCTGGTCTCACATATCTTTTCTGGGAGCAGTCCTGATTTGGACATTTTCCTCACCCCCTTCCATTTTTTTCCTGCTTTGCAGAGTATGTCTTTTTAATAGAATCTCTCTTATTCAGAGCACCCAGCAGCAGAGGGGTTGCTCAGGTTTTTGACAAGGAGATGGATGTCACTCACATTGCTTTTACAGATGTTTCCATAATGCTCAACCTAGCTATGTCTTTGGAGTTACATCTATCATCTGTGGTTAGAAAATGACCTTATCATTTCAGAAGGATTTGCTTCCTGTTTTTGGATGCTCAGATTTCAACATTGCTTTCTTCCTTTGGTTTACTTTTTACTTTGAAAGTGTTCCACTAGATTGCAGGAATGATTTTCTGTGCTGCAAAGGAATTATGAATGGGACCATTGATACGAATCCTCTAAAGTGTTTTTGTTTTTGGTTACAGGAGGAGTTCAAAGTGTATTGTGTTTCCAAGCTATGGACCCAGATTCCCAGGCATACTCCCCCTATGTCCAGTTTTGGTGCCCATTTTTATATTAATTGTCTTAGGATAAGATTTGTCACATATAGACAATAAATATTTTTTTTAATTTTGTCTGTTTTGCTTTGAATCTACTTTATGTCCAAAATAGAAGCAATATGACTGGTGAATGGAGAGCAAGCCATGGAGCCAAAAACTCAGACTTTAAGTGCTATCTTTGACACTTCGAGGTTGTATGACCCTGGGTCAATCACTTAACCTCACAAGGCTCCAGATAATTCCCTAAGATTTTAAGAGGCAAAGAAGTTGATGATCTGCATTATTAGGTGTGACCTATACAATTGTGAAATCATAGTATTTATCCCTATGCTTTGACTAAAAGAGATTACCAGCAGCATCAAATAGAAGTTTGTGATTTTTGGCTCTTAAATGCTTTACAAACTTTGCACTCTTATTATTCTTTGTCTTCTCTCCACACTCTATAGTCCAGACTCTAGGCAAACTGGCCTTCTTACTATTCCCTGCAATCATGAAGCCATCTCCTCTCCCTGCCCCATTGCGTTGGCTGTCCATCATGCCTGGAATGTGCTTCTTCCTTAAAGTAACCCCTTCAAAGCTCTCCAGGACTTCTAGACCTAGTTCACTTCTTGTTGAAGCTCTTGTTGCTTGGAAAGGCTTCATGGTGGAAACTTCCAAATATGGACTTGGATTTGTATGTGTGTTTTACACATATCCAAATGGGTCATTTTGTCTACCTTGGAAGATTCTAAGCTTCTTGGGGACAGGGATCATTTCATTTTTGTCTTTGCATCTCCAGTACCTGGCATATAGTATGAGCTTATAGAAGGTTTGTCATGGATTGATGACATCATTCCAAGGAAGGCACTAGATAAAAAGTAGTTGACAGCAAAACATCCTATAAATTCCTTCACCTTTCTTTTTCTTTTCTTCCTTCCTTTCTTTTTCCATTTTTCCTTCCTTCCTTTTCTTTTTTTTTCCTTTCTTCATCCTTTTTTCTATTCTTCCCTCTCTTCCTACCTCTCTCACTCCTCCCTTCCTCCATCCCTTCCTTCCTTCCTTCCTTCCTTCCTTCCTTCCTTCCTTCCTTCCTTCCTTCCTTCCTTCCTTCCTTCCCTGTCTTCCCTATCTTTGTTTTTGCTTACTTTGCTTGTATTTAACTCTTTCCCCTCTTCTAACTACTTTACTCTTCAGAGTCATTTTCTCTAGACTGAAGTCAATGACATCTTTATTCTAAAGATGGTTCTCTTTTATCATTCACCATTTGCATACTGGACAAATTTACTCAAGATTTCATCCCATGTTGCCTGAGAGTTTTCTGTATCTCCACTAGGATATAAGCTCTTCAGAATTAAAACTAATTTCTGTGTAAAGTATACTGAATTAGGAATTGAAGGGTTTGGTTTCTAATCTCAGCTCTACTATTTCCTATATCTATGATTCTGAGTAAGTCATGTAAACATTTTGGCCCTTAGTTCCATGCTTATAAATTTGTTGAATAGAAGATCTCTAAAATCCTTCCAGTTCTAAATTCATTGTGATCTAACAAAAGATGTATTTTGTTTCTTTCTTTCTTTGCCTTCCCACATGAGATCTGCCCACAATGCCTAATACAGAACTAGATAAATCACAGGTCCCCCATTAAACCAGACTGACCAATATGTCATAGGCTTGTCCTAGCCAGGATGGAGGAGATGATGGAAATACTTTCTAACAATTAACATGGTATCTAAATGTACTTGGTTGCTTTGGGAAGACATGTCCCATCTCTCAATTCTCACTAGAGATCTTCAGGATAAACCTAATATTTCAAAGACCCAAATCTAGGTCAAATATTGGTTGTGTGCACCACATGGTCTGTGAGGACTCTCCCAAATCTCGTATTCTGAACTATAATAAAGAATTCATAAGAAGTCTAATTGGCTCTACCTTCACTTAACCACCATGTTCAAAGGCTGGATCACAGCTCCATAACTGGAGTCTCTCTGTCCTGCTTGATGTCTTTTACTTTATCTTGTAGGTGGTTAAGATCCTAAAAGTCAATAAGCATTTAGTAAGGGTTTTCTATGTACAAACCGCTCTATTAAATCCTGGCTAAACAACTATAAGCAGAAGAGTATTCTGCTGCATTCATAGACTATAACTTCTTTTTTTAGCATTTCCTTAATTGATGGGTACCTCCTTCAAAACATTTGGAATAGATCTTCTATAGCTTTGTTTTCCCATTTCAAAGGGATGAGGACAATTCAGAGATATAGTTGTTGGATTTTAATTAGTTGAAAAATGGAAATTTACTGAAAATTAATTCATTTTTGTTTGTTTTGTTTTATAACAAATACAAGCAGAAAGAGTCTCTTCTTCCAAAGAACTTATATCCTAATGGGGGAAGACAACCAATAAGAGGAGGTGAAAACGAAGGGAAAAGTTACCTGTGTAGAATCAGCATATAAAGTCCTAAAAGATGGGAGAAGAATGAAGGCTTGGCTTCCTTTCCCTTTCCCTAAACATAGAGACTTTGTGAGGAACCCTATTAGGGGAAGTGGTTTCATTCTACCTCCAGGGTATAAAAAGGCAGGACAGAGGGACCCTCCAGGGGGAGGAAGAAGTTCTGGCATGGCAGAGAATATCCAGAGTCAGGAGCGGAGTACAGTTAGGAATGGAGACATAGCTGACCTGTGCAATAGCCCAAAGCCAGCCCTTCACGGTGACCTCTGCCTCCCTCCATTTCTGGCACCTCTTTAGAAGTAGTGTTCCTTCAAGAGAATGAAATTCCATGAAGGTAAAGACTATAATGACAATGTACATTTTTAAAATTCAGTGTGGAACACAGGGTCCGGCACAAAGCAAGTATTTTGAAATGCTTAATCTATATAGCAAGCTAGCTTTTACAGAAATGAGGAAATTGAGCTCTGGAGACTGTAAGTATCTAAAGTCCCACAAGTAGTAAATGCCAGAGTCAGGTTTCAAACCAAGTTCCTTGGACTCTAGGATGAAGGGATTATCTACATCCAGTAGATTCTTTTTCTGTGTTGTTTGAGGGAGTCAATCAGTCCATAAATATTTACTAATCACTTAATATGTATCAGGTAATGTCCTAAGTGCTAGGGATGTAAAGAAGGGCAAAGGATAGTCCCTGCCCCCAATTAACTCACAATCTTTTGGGGAAGGACAACTGGCAGAAGCAAAGGTGGTAAGGAGGGTGAAGTAGGGTACAGAATCAAGAGATGGCTTTACCAGCCAGCAATGGAGAATCTGGGAAAAGACTTCCATTGGCTAATTTCCAGCTTCTGCCATGGCAGGGAGAGAGAGGCTCAAGGAGAAACGGGCACTGAGGAGGGGGAAATCTGTGACTGGCTCAGGATCTTGCAGATTGGGGTGGAAAGGCCAGAGAAGTGCAGCCAAGGGGGAAATGCTGAGGACATATTCATTCTCATTGTGTAGTAGGAAGTGAGAAAAGGAAAGGAAAAGATGGAATGATTGTTGTTTTGGGATACTATGGCTGGAGTTTGTGTCTATGTATATATGCATGCATATATAAATACATATATATATACACATATATGTATACACATATACATGGTATGTATATACATTTGTTGATGCAAATGTACATTTCTATACTTGTATATGAATATATTAACTATATATGAATGTAAATAAATATGTATATAAGCTTGTTTGTATGTGTACACACACATATATATTAATATGCATTTATATAGCATAACCTTGATATAAGACATATCCAAAAGTAAAAGTCATTTTCCTTTTCCTTCTTGCCTACTAGAGAGAGAGAGAGAGAGAGAGAGAGAGAGAGAGAGAGAGAGAGAGAAAGTGTGTGTGTGTGTGTGTGTGTGTGTGTGTGTGTGTGTGTATGTGTGAGGACATGAGGTGCAAACATAATGAGGGAAGTCAAGGATAATGGAATCATTGATTTTGAACCAGAAGGGATCTTAGAGCTCACAGAGTCCATCTCACTCATTTTGCAGAATAGGAAACTGAGACCTATAGACATTAAGTGATTTGTCCTAATCTAATGCATGTGGTTAGTGACAGAACTGTGATCCTCTAAATTCTAGGACTCTTCCTGCTGGAGCACACTACTTCCAAACTTTAACTAAAATAAATTAGTTGTTATCTGGAATATAATAAATCTATTTTAACACTCCCAATAACATAGATAAAGGAGAAATGCATTTTTCTCCACACTGACCAATTTACCCAGAACTGACACTGAGACTTTACTCTGTGGGAAAAAAAAAAAAAAAACTTTATAAAATACACTAAATTGCATGACTGATATCCTCAGCAATTTCAGGACCTGTTCATCATTCACTATAAAATCCCATATGTCGTATCTCATACAGAGCCAGATCCATGAATCTACCACATTTCAGCCTGTTGTGATAATTTGTAATCACTGACCCAAACTTATAAGGAATGGCTTGTATGCTTTTCACATAACCCTAGAAGACAGATTCTATAAATCCAAGAATATCAATGTAACAGCATAACTTTGGAGCTGAGAGAAGGATAAATAATTTAACTGGCTTTTTTTTTCCTTTACAGATTAGCAAACCCAAGTCAAGAAACTTTAAAGGATTACCCTAAATTTCTACATGGAATTATGAGAGCTAGGATGGGAACCCACTTCAAAACTTACTACTTTACTACCTTACGACTTTTTACTCCTTGAACAGGATAATAAACTTCTCTGGAAAAATGTCCCCATTTAAAAAAGTCTGTCTTGAACTAGATGGTGTCTCAGATCAATCTATGGGTCCAAATCTATGGCTCCTTCTCAGTAGTTTGCCACATCAACTCCCCTGACATTGTTGTTCCACTAATGGCAAATTTTGAGGACCTAAACACCAATTTCTTCTTCATAGTCATGAGCTCTGAACTTTTTTTCTAAATAGTATTTGAGATGTTCATTTTGTAAAATGCATCGAGATTTACGTCTTGTAAAAATGCAATTGATTAATTACATTGATTAATTTGCACCATTTAATTATCTCAATAACTTTATAATCTAATTTTTAATTTGATACTACTGTTCATTATATAATCATCATCAATAATTGAGCAGGTGTAATGTTTCATAATTCTGTTATGAGCTTAATTAAGCGACAGTTACTGCATCTTCCTATATCCTTAAACCAAACAAATAAGAAATTGTCCTTTAGTAGAAGTGCTGAAGCTAGAGGTGTTTATGAGTAACACTCTTAAACTCATTGTCACATTCAATTAATTTCCAAATTAGTGCAAACTGTTGGGAAAATAATATATATTTAATAAGTGATTTTACACCTAATAAACTACTACATCCTATACTAGGTTTTGTTAAATGCATATTAATATTTACCCACACTCAACATTTTCTTGCAATAATTTACAATCTACTCATCAAAAGGAATAGATTTCGGGGCGGCTAGGTGGCACAGTGAGTAGAGCGTCGGCCCTGGAGTCAGAAGGACCTGAGTTCAGATCCGGCCTCAGACACTTAACGCACACACAGACAAAAACCTAGCCGTGTGACCTTGGGCAAGTTACTTTACCCCTTTGCCCTCCAAAAAAAAAAAAGGAATAGATTTCAAACATATTTAAATAAGAATTCTATGAATTTTAAATGACATATATTCCTTACCAAATTAATAAGTCAAAGAACAGTGATTTAAGAGTCAAAGCATATGTAGAATACTATATATATAGTATTCTACGGAGCTTCTGCAAGGGGAGTCAGGTGGTAAAGTGACAGGGCACCAGGCCTGGAATCTTCAAGACTCATTTCACGAGTTCAAATCTGGCCTCAGACACTTCTTAGCTGTGTGACCCTTGGAAATTCACTTAACCCTATTTGTCTCAGTTTCCTCATCTTTAAAATGAGTTGCAGAGGAAAATGGCAAGACGCTTCAATATATTTGCCAAGAAAACCCCAAAGGGAATCACAGAGTCAGACATGTTTGAAATGTCTAAACAACAACACATTTTAAAGGAATAAAATTCAATACAGAGGTGCCATAGTATCACAGCCATCATCAACATCACCATTTATGAAGCACTTTGCAGTTTGCAAAAGGCTGTCTGCATACTCTCATTTAATCCTCCTAAACACTCTGGGGGTAAGTACTCTTGTGATTTTCATAGCAGTAAGGAGGTGAGGTGGGGAGATGAACTGTGTCCCCAGGGGAGAAGAAAGAGTAAGTGTCTGAGGAGGAATTTGATTTCCAGTTCTCTTGACTCCAGGTCCCCACTTGATTCCCATGCCACCCAAGGAATAAAGAACTGGCATTGGAGTCACAACACCTGAATTCTAGGCCTACATTTAATTCATTCTGGATTGTGATCCAGTGCAAGCACTTGGTCTCTCAGGGTTCTAGATGACTCTCCTAAGAATCCCATGTAGTGGCAGTGGCAGTTGGGGTGAGGCTATACCTACCTGGTGCAGGCGCACATTCCTGAGTGCATGTGGCCATGGAATGCTTCCTCTTAAGGTGGGACCTCAACCCCTTGTCCATATGGAGGGATACACACTTGCACCAGCCCAGTGCCAAGCACTTTGGCACATAACCCAAGTGATCTACTTTTTGGTTCAACAAAAGGAGGCTGAAACATTATTGGTCAAACTGTCAGATTTTGCCACCACCAATCATATCAGCCTTGGGCCCTTAAAGAATATTAGGAAAAACCTTCTCCTAGTGCCTAATGGTGCCTTGGAGAAGAATATGACTGCTGAGCAGAACCAAGAAGTCTTCATTACTCTGGGGCTCAGGGAAGACAAAGCCACTTCATTTTCTGAGAAGTGAAAACAGAAATCTCCCACCTTGTCAGTATGGACAATAGAGCAGATGTTGATGATTGTCCAGCTTTATAGATATGGAATGGATATTTGGAGAGACATCAGGATGTAGGGAACTGCAGATAAGGGGAGTATTTTGTTTTATAATTGAAGGCTGTGGTTTAAAAAGGAAACCAGACTGAAACTATATAGAGAGAGTTTACCCAGCCTCAGTTCTGTAACTTGCTGAGTGAGATGGAATGGGTTCGAGCCACCATAGAATGTTTCTGCTGAAGGTGAAGGAAGAAGGCTCTTGTTTACCTATGTGGCCTGCTCTGTAATGGCTGGGGGACTGGGGAATTCCCAATACAATTATCCTATAAACTCATGATTCTTAAGACAACCACTCGTCACACAGGCTTTGTCTCAAATATTGAAATCACTAAGAGGCAAAAAAATGAAGCCAGTTCGTGACACTTCTCCTTTTCCACCCTCCAGAGTTCCCATTTTCTCAAACTTCAGGATCATCAGTTTAACTACAGAATGGAGTTAACCTGAAATTACGCAGGGGAGGACCTTGATGTATGTGTCCCAAAAGCCAGAATCTGAAGCCAAGTCAACCATTGCATTCAGCATGTCTGCTGGGGATTCTCTCACATGGGAATCTATTTTAATTACATGTCTACATGTGAAGCCAAGAGCTCCTTTGTCAGAAGCTTCTCTTCTTTGGAGGCAGTAACTCAGTCTCTCCTTCTGTATCTGCCCTGTGCAGGTTACCAGCTTCCCCTTCTCCTTTGGAGACTTTCACTCTGGCTGAGGAGCCCCTGAACAGAATTCTGCCTTATCTAAGTGTTTCCTAAAGGGTCTCAAGAAGAAAACAAGTTAAAAAGAACAACATGTAGTGAAGGGACTTAACTGAGTTGGGAAAGGGGTTTTCTTCATTTAGGGGCTCCTAAAGGCAATGAAATTATAAGCTCAGCCCCTACCCCTATGCTTTGACTACAAAACAAGCAATTTAAAATATTAAGAAGAAAAATAAAACAGGCAACATTCAGATGAAGTCTAGAACGGGCAGTTCTGGCTGCTGGCCAAATCTGCCAGCAATAATTATTCAACTTTCTCAGTGTCAGCAACATTCTTGGGATGATAAATCTGTTTATTCCCAAATGGCATTGGTCGGCAACATGCAGACAAAGCACTTTTCCCAGAAGCTCAACATTGCTAGATTCCAGAGTTGGAGAGGACTTTGCTGGCTGTTGGGTTTAATGAAGGTCCACAGAAGAATCCCTATCCCATCCCAACTACCAGGCATGTGGTTATCCCAACTTTTCTTACATGACCTCTGAGGCAGTCCCATTTACTTTTAGGTTGCCTTAATTATTCAAACAGGCAACACTTTTTACTTTCTTTGATAGACAATATTTTTAACATGTGTGATCCCAGTCAAGAGACACTCTTAGTGACCCAGGAAACTATCTGACTACATATTATAGATGCTTGACTATCCAATCCATCCTTCAGACAGCTACCAAAAGGATATTCCTAAAATAAAAAGCTGATACTCTCATTCCCCTATTCAATAAATTCTATTGGTGTTTTATTAGAATTAATGTTTTTGAAAGAAAGCAAACACAAACTGTAGCTAAAAAAAGATTTTTTTCTTTTTAATTAGAAAAATACATTTTGAAATTTCTCTGTCAAGAATTAAAGAAAAACCAAAAGAAATGTTTATAACCTCCTTCACGCACACACAGCCACATGTGCTTCAGCTGAATCCACAAAACTCTTCCCAAAGGGCAAAAAGGCTTCTGCCCTTCTATGCAGTTAACATATCATTTTTAAGTCTCCTACACTTTCTTCTGTCAAGAGAACCAGAGAACTGGATTATCAGTCCCCAACTCTGGCTTTTGCAATGCTAACACTCATGCTACCAATAATGTTTACTATAGTCTACCTTGGTTCTTGAGTTGTTTCACTTATGCCCAAGTCTTCTTGACCCTATATTTAGTTTATTCTTGGCAAAGATACTGGTTTGTCATTTCCTTTTCCAGCTCCTGTTATAGATGAGAAAACTGAGGCAATCATGGTGAAGTGACTTGCCCAGGGTCACACAGTTAGGAAGTGTCTGAGGTCATAACAGAATTCAAGGAGACAAGCCTTTTCTGAATCCAGGCCAGGCATTCTATCCAATGTGTCCCTTAGCTGCTGTAACACTGTGCATTGTATAGTTTTTGTTTCCTTTTTGTTCTGATTCTTCTTTTACAACATGACTAAAGTGGAAATATGTTTAATATGATTATACATGTATGAGCTACATGACATTCCTTTCCGTAATGTTGAAGGGGAAGGGAAAATACTGCAACTTAAATCTTGTAAGAGTGAATGAAAATGATCTTTACATATAATTGGAAAAATAAAATATAATTAAGGTGGATAAAAAGACTGCACATTATATTGATTCTGAGTGAAGTGATCAGAAAAAGGAGGACATTGTACATAGCAACTGCAATATTGTACAATGATCAACTTTGATAGACTTAGCTCTTCACAGTGATCCTGTGAACTCAAAAAGATTCATGAATAGTAATGTCATCCACATCCTGAGAAAGAACTAAGGAGTCTGAATGAGGACGGAAGCATGCTGTTTTCACTTTTTTCATGTTTTTTTCCCCATTTTGTTCTGATTATTCTTTCACCACATGATTAATGTGGAAATGTATTTAAAATGATTATATCAGATTACATGCTATCCTGGGGAGGGGGGAGGGAAAGAAAAAATAGGAACTCAAAATCTTTAGGAGCACTAAATTCTAGAGATGAAAAGAAAAGAAAAGAAATGAAGGGAAGAAAGGAAAACCAACTTGGTCTCTGCCTTCAGGGAGCCCAAGTAATTGTTCTAAAGATTACTAGAACAGGAAGGAAAAAAATAAAAGAACTAGGTAATAAGTTTGGGAAATAGATAACAACATCACATGTGGGTATGGTCGTACAGTAATTCTGCACCAAAGCATGATTAATTATGTTCAGTCCCTTTTTTCCACTTTATAGTGTCTTTCCAGTTACATTTAAATATAGTTTTATTTTTTCAGAAAATGAGGTTTAGAGCAGTTAAGAGACTTGCTCATAAAAACAAGTGTGACATCAGAGTTAGGATTTGAATTCATCTTTCTAAGTCCTAATCAAGTACACTGTTCAGCGTTGCACACAGCCTCTCAGCATATCTCACCTCAAATATGTGTGCCAATCACGTGAAAAGCAGGGGATGACCAACAAAACTTCAACCCAAGGACTGATTTGGGATCAATGTGATAACAAGCATCTATGTAAAGGCATCAATATGTTGGTCAGACAACAGGAAAGCATGAAGGTTTTGTATCTGTATAATTGAATAGAGGCCACAGATTAACAACACCACAGATCTATTAAAGCATGTGCCAACTGGAAATCATTCTTTTATATGCTTTGCAATGACTGAGACATTGCAATTTTGATTCTCATTCCACTGTGTCTCAGTGATACCAATGTCATCTCAGTGACATAATTAAATCTTAGTTTCACATTGTCTGTTGTCCACATTTTGATCATTACTCTAGAACTATCACCACTGATTTTGAATAGACCAGGCCATTGATTTTATTACTTTTTGACTCTCACTTCCCATGAATGGACACTTGGATGGAGATATCTGGGGCCTGGAGACCTTTACCTGGCCTTCGGCACTTTGACATTTTTAATCAGTGCCTTAGATGAAGGCCTAGAGAATTTTAGAACCTTTGGTATATATTATGGGATTGCTGCTTATGTTCTTATTATATACATCTTAATGGCTGAAGGCAGTTCATGAAATCCGATAGTTATCATATAAATTTTAAATAATTCTTTTTAGAGGGCCTTATTACCAGTAGCAACATTAAGTCTGGTGCTGAATAAGAGGTATTTTTTTTTGTTTGTTTGTTTTGGTTTTGGTTTTTTTTTTTTTTTTTTAACAAAGGAGATAGCCAGGCTGAATAGTTATTTCTCAGATCACCTTCCTTCAACCTTCTGTCTTTACATACATTCATATGCCATCTCTGTACCGGCCTACAAGTTCTCAATACATTCGTCACATTTATGCATGGAGAAACCTGACTAGTTGTCTTTCCAAAGGTCAAACTATAAGACCACAGGGGACCTATGCATAATGTTTAGGATCCTTGCATCTGTTCATTTACTTTCTCTGCTAATAGATACACAGCAGATTAAACCACATGGGTTTTCTTTATCTATTCATCTTAAATCTAGGTGCAGTAAGAGGAAGGCCTCATTTTTCTCTTTTCTGTACTTTATCGTTAATTGCAAAGAAAGTCGGTCAGGCACATTCTGCTGAAACTCTTCCTTCAGGGTACTTAAGCATGATAACAGCCTAGAGGCCTAGAAAACTACAAAAACTCCTTAGTGAAAACCACAACTGTGGAAAGAGATAGTACAATCATCCATCCTGGAAAAAAGAAAATGTTTGAAAAATGTGCATATTAAGCAGACTAGAGTATGACTCATGCACAACACCTTGAGTCAGTTCATTTATATTTGTGCTTTGAATGTGTCCTGCAGGTGACAATTACCTAGGCCAAGAAGTAAGCAGATGAAGGTTATCATGTTCAATTGCATTTGGAAAGTTGTCTAGAATTTTATTTTGTTTTTTAACATAGTCTCAAACTATCTCCTGCTATATAAGCCCATTCCTTCAATACTTGTGTTCTCCTATGATATTACATGCCGTGAATCATAGAATATCATATCAGAAAAACCAAAATGACAAAACAGAGATAAATGGAAAGAAATATGATCCAGTTAAATTAGGTTCAATTAATATTTGTTAAATTGATACTGTATTAAGGTTCAAGAATTAGGGATTAAGACTGGACCTATGAATTTATGTAGGAAATTCCAGGATTAGAAATCTTCCCTTAACAATCAAGATGAATACTTTCTGCAACTTTGATCTTAGCGAGTGATCTAGAGCATCAGGAAGGTAATTGCTTTCCAAAAGTCATGGAACCAATATACATCAGAAGTAAGATTTGTACCCATTTCTCTGATTTTGAGCTTATGTCTTTCTATTGTGCCAGATTGTCTTTCCTAGGCATTGGAATACAAAGAAAAAATGGGAGATGGGGAGAACAGCAATGTTAACAAGAAAAACAACATCTCCTTCTCTTCATCCTCATCTTCTCCTTCTTCTTCTTTCTTTCCTCCCCTCTACTTCCTCCTCTCTCTCATCCTCTTACTACTACTACTACTACTACTACTACTACTACTACTACTACTGCTGCTGCTGCTGCTGCTACTACTACTACTATGACTACTACTGCTGCTACTATAACAAATACTATTACTATGAATACAATGATGATGATGATGATGATGATGATGATGACGGCGATGACGACGAAGATGACAATGTTGCTGAAAATGGCAACTACTACTACTACAATTCCTTGACTCACAAATTTTATATTCTCTGGATGGGAGGATAATACAGTAATGTGACTGAGGACAGATATTTAAGGGATTAAATATTAAGAGATGGGATAAGATCGGTGCGGTAATTGACAGACTTAGAAAATAACAGAACTAAGAAGTGACAGATGATAATGATCAGACAAGAATGCTGTGAAGAGAAGGATTTCTAGAATGACCAGAAACAAGAAAATCCATTAAATAATTCTAGTGATAAATGGTGGTAATGGCAGGTGGTACTGATGGCTGAAACTTGTGATGTAGCATGAGAGTCAAGAGAAGGAGAAAATCATAGCTGATGATTAGGAGGAAAAATTGATGAATTGGAAAATTATTAGATGTGAAGCTCACAAAAAGGGAACAGTAAAAAAAGATTCTAAGGTTGAATACCTGGGTGACTAGAAGGGTTCTGGTGATCTGGTGATCCAAACAATAAGGAAGTTTGTAAGAAGAGAAATTTTAGGTAGGAAATATAATGAGCATTTATTATGTAACATATTGAATTTGAGATATATATGGGATCTTGGAATGAAAAGATTATATGGTAAGCCCTTGGTGAAGTAGGACTGGAGAGAGTTTAGGATGATAGGTAAATTAATGTATATATTGCATATGTATAGAGAGGCTCTAAGAATTAAAGTGCCACCTAATATAAAAATTACTTATAAAAAACTGTATGAAATCTAATATCAAAGAAATGCAGTGAGAAAAGGAAATACATATATGGGTGTATATATGCATATACACATATGTATTCATGTATGTATGGATATATATACAGACACTGATGGATAGATAGAAGTTCATGTAACTAGAATATTGAAAGACAAAGAGCCAATTTCAGGTGGAGATAATATGTAATATACTAATTTGTATACATTTTTAATTTCTTAGTTGAATTAAGCTCCTTGAGGTCAGGTCTATCACTTAGCACATCTCTTGGCACTTAGAAGGCTTTTAATTAAGTTCTCTTGATGAAAACATCCACACCATGTTCACTCAGGTATCCCAGTAATTTAAATATTGAGGAAGCTTAAACCAACAATGATCAAATATACAAATGTCAAAGCATATAATTCCCTTGATTTCCACAACACCAACTCCATTTCGTAACTGGCCTTCATGCTGTCTTATTACAAAGTCTTTGTCAGATAAGCTGTATCAATGGAAAGCTCCACCACCAATTCATCCATGTGTCTTTTTTCCCAGAACCATTCCAACAACTTTTTCATTTTTTCTCAGTTTTGTCAATCTAATGGGTATGAGAAAGACCCTTAAAGTTGCATCAATTTGTTTTTCTTAAATTCTTAGCTATGTGGAACATTTTTTTAATATACCTAGTTTGATAGTGTGGATTTCTCCACATATGAAATAACATGTCTTTTGACCTACTATCAAGTAAAAGAGTAGAATAATATATATATATGTATATATATGTGTGTATACATATATATGTACATATATTCATTAATTCAGCACATTTGTTATGGAAATTTTTCTCTTTTACCATCATTGCCAATATATAACATAAAAAATAAAAAAAAAACAACTCAGGGTTATTTTAATATTCATCTCTCTGTTGGGAACGATTTTTGTTTTTTCCCATATGGTTGATCGATGTCTTATCTTTCTTTTCTTCTACTTTTTTCTCTTTCCCTCCCATTTTATTGGGGCTTCTCAAATGTTTAACAACAACAGGAGCTGGAGAGATATTTAAGCTGCAGCAACAATAAAAATGATAATATAAAAAAGAGATTTTTATATTAAGATTACAAAAAAGAGGGGGGTGCTCCATCACATCGACTTGGAATTTTACAATGATCATCTCCCATAAGCTCTACCCACAGAACATTCACATTTTAAGCATGTATTCCATTGGATATCGTTTGCACACTGGGCACACCAAGCAACAGATTGATGCTGTAGACATGAGCCCTATTGTTTTCTGGAAGCCAAGATCATTTTGCTATTTTAGAGAAGCGACTGTGGCGGCAAATCCCTCCAGAGCAGGAGGCACAGGGCCAGGAGGCAGAAGGGTTCATGACTGCTTCTTTGCCAGGGCTTGGGCTGCCTTTGACCCAGGTGGGGCTGTCAAGCCCAAAAAGGCATACACTGCACTGCATTATTTTCTCTGGCTTCAAAGAATGCATCATAATCCCCATGGTACTGGCACTCATTGAAGTTCTGAGGGGGAAGCAGGTTCCCCGTGGCTGGACAACTTTCCTCAGGCACATTTTCACGCATCCATTTTCGATTCTCTTCACTGGCTGCAATATCTTTCTGCTCAAATCCTATCTTGTTTGCTTCCAAGAAACCCAAGACATCTTGCTGTTTCTTCTTAATTGCAGTGGAGCTGCAGGAGGATGAGATGTACACACGGATCACCATCCTGAGGGCGGCGGCGGTGACCAAGGCTTCTGGGGAGTCAGATGTCTTACCTTTCTTGATAAAAATCTGGCTCTTGAGGAGGCTAGGTTGCATAGTAAAGAGAACACTGGCCCTGGAGTCAGGAGCACCTGAGTTGAAATCCGGCCTCAGACATTTAACACTTACTATCTGTGTGACCTTAGTCAAGTCACTTAACCCCAATTGCTTTGCCTTCCCTCCTCCAAAAACACAAACAAAACAAAACAAAAAACCTGGCTCTTCACATCCTTTGCTCATTTATTTATAAACTCTAACCTGTGCTAAGATTGAAACTCCTTGAAGGCAAAGGCTGCATTTTTTGTTGGTTTCTTTTTTGTCCACATCTAGTCCCTAGGACTGGTGCCTACTTTGTACATAGTCAGGGTTTGATAAATGCTTGTTGGATTGGATTACATTGAATGAAATTAATAGAAATTAATTTACCCACTTAAGGCAGGGCGCTGGCACAGGAGATAGAGCTATGAGGTTAGAGTTGTGAAGACCTGAGTTCAAATCTAGCCTCCAATGCTTATTGTTGTGTGACCTCAGGAAAGTCAATTATCCCTGTTTGCAACAGTTTCCTCATCTGTAAATTGAGTTAAAGGAAATGCACATCACTGCAATATTATTGCTAAGAAAACCCAAACAGGAGACACGAAGAGCTGCAAACAAGTGAAATGACTGAACAGGAAAACCTTTATCCAGACATTTTTAACTAGAAAGAGATGGAGTCAGGTCTTGATCTTGGCCTCCCATCTTCCATCCCCTTTTCCTGGACCATGTGGGACCTTTACCTGTAGCAGTTATTTTATACTAACTATAAGGAAGTCCGTGTTATTAGCCTGATTTATTTATTTATTTTTTTAAAGCAATTGGGGTTAAGTAACTTGCTCAAGGTTACACGGCTAGTCATTATTTATGCGTGGGTGCTCATTTTCTGAGGCCGGATCTGATCTCGGGTCATCCCAACTCCGAGGCCAGCGCTCTTACTCACTGCGCCACCTAGCCGCCCCTTTAGGGCAATTGGGGTTAAGTAATTTGCCCAACGTTACACGGCTAAGTTTTTGTTTGTGTGGATTAAGTGTCGGAGGCCGGCTCCGAACTCAGGTCCTTCTGACTCCAGGGCCGGCGCTCTATTCACTGCGCCACCTAGCCGCCCCTACCTGATTTATTTTCAAGGAAGAATGGAGGAGAAAATGAGGCCAGCTCTGAATTCCCTGAAGGCTCATGACCTTCACATCTGCCTAAGAATATTCTTTCCAGTCCTACATAAAATTAATTTTTACAAACAATTCATAATGCCATACCAGATAATGAAAATGCCACGTTATTTTCTTCTAGAATTATGTAAAACGGTATGTTGTGTTAATATTGGCCAATTAAGTACAGCCATTAGGCTTATGGTAGCAAGCTCTGAAGAAAACCTATCTTAAGAAAACAGCAACAAAGACTATGCTTTCAGAGGCAGTGGCATTTAACAAGTGCATGGCAAAGACGCAATTGGTTCCTTCTTCAGACAACAATCAGGCCCAAATTCCCCAGTGTCTTGATGACCTGACAATAGGAAGGACAGGGTAGGAAGAAAAAGAATATCTTCAGCATTTCAATTCTTCAGATTAAAAAGCATTACAGCAAGGAATTGTCATATTGGGAGCAGTTTGGTGGCACAGTGAATAGAGCACCAGCCCGGGAGTCAGGAGAACCTGAGTTCAAATCATACCTCAGACAATTAATACAAAAACTAGCCATGTGATCTTGGGCAAATCACTTAACCCCAATTGCCCTGCACCCCCCCCAAAAAAAAGCAAAAACAAAATTTTGTCATACCAATATACACTTGATATTAAATAAATACCTACTACATGAAGAATGCCGTGCTAATCTAAGAGAGATGAAGAGTTCAAATAATCCATAATTTCTGTCCTCAAGGACATTGTAGTCTATTTACAGGCATTGAAATCATAAATCTGGATTTAGGAAGAATATGGGAATCACATAGCTACTCCTGTGCCAATTTTATAATTGAAGAAAACGTGACAAAAATCTGGAGTAACTACTGGTGGAATTGTGAGCTGATCCAAACATTCTGGAGAGCAATTTGAAATTATGTCCAAAGGGCTATAAAAATGTGCATGCTCTTTGAATCAGCGATACCCCTTCTAGGGCTGTATCCCAAAGAGATCATGAAAATTGTGAAAAAGAACCACATGTATAAAAATATTTATAGTAGCTCTTTTTGTGGTGGCCAAGAACTGAAAACTGAGCAGATGCCCATCAATTGGGGAATGGCTAAACAAGTTGAGGTATATGAATGTAATGGAATACTATTGTGTTATAAGAAATGATGAACAGGAAGGCTTCAGAAAAACCTGGAAAGACTTATATGAACTGATGCTGAGTGAGGGGAGCAGAACCAGGAGAACATTTTACACAGTAACAGACACACTGTATGATTACTGACTTGGATAGATTTAGTTCTTCTCAGCAATGCAAGGATCAAAAATAACTCCAAAAGATTCCTGATGGGGAAAAGGTATCAACATCTAGAGAAAGCACTGGGGAATCTGCATGCAGATGAAAGCTGACTATTTGCTCACCTTTTCTTTTTCTGTTTTGTTTTGTTTCTCTTTTCTCCTGCTTCCTTCCATTAGTTCTAATACTTCTTTACATCATGGCTAATTTGAAAATGTTTAATATGAATGTATATGTAGAGCCTATATCATATTGCATGCTGTCTTGGAGAGGGTGGGAGGAGGAAGAGGAAGAAAATTTAAAACTTACAGAAGTGAATGGTAAAAGCTACAAATAATTAAAGTAATAATAAAAAAGAAATCTGGAGTGGTATACCTAATATTACACAAGTATTAAATAACAAAGCTTCAATTTGAACACTGATCCTTTGCAACTAGAAAGCTCTTTCCATTAAACCATACTGCATTTGTTAAGATCCATTGACAAAACAATCAGTGCTCTACTTTGAAATGAGAGACGCCAGACATGTCTGTAGATGAGACACAGTTATGGAGTAAATTGATGTTTATTGGAAGGCTACATAGTAGATGACATCATTTAGTGTCCTCTTGTTCTAATGAATGCAGCAAGAACATTCTATGAATTAGACCTTTGTCAGTTGGGTGTCAACCCTAGGCCCCAGATTTGTAATTACTGAGTATACATTGAGCCTTTTCAATAAGGCGTTCAGAAAAGAACCGAACTGTTAGAACTCATACTCCATGGGCAGAGTAGTCCAAGGTTCCTTGGGTTGAGGAAAGAGAAATTATCATGTATGCTCCCAAAGGATCATAAATTTAGAAGAGAAGGCAACCTTAGAAGATATCCAGCACAAACCATTTATTCTAAATTGAGTAAACTAAGGCCTCTAGAGGGGAAGTGATTTGCTCAAGGTTGCACTAAGAGCAACAGAGGCAGGAATGAAAACTATATCCTCTGGATCCAGTCAATGCACTTTCCTTAAAGGGCTATATGGAAGTTTGTTTTATCATGAACTTCATGACTGCCCCTGAGAAGATTTGTACTACTCATATGAATTGAAGAGAAGTCTACAAATAGATAATGATGGGATGGAACTAACATTTGTGCAAGAAATGGGGGATTAATATGTGGTAATTAATATTTTAAATCTATATTTTTATTTATGTCATTAAATATTTCCAAATTATACTAATAATTTTTGAGGAATGAATTGCTTTTATTTTTTTAAAATATAGTTATGTGGGGTCCATATTTGTTTAATTCATTTGATATTGATAACATATAATAAATTAATTTTTAGTTTTCAACATTCACTTTCATAAGATTTTGAGTTTTAAATTGTATCTCTCACTTTCTCCTCCCCCATCTCCAAGACAACATCCAATCTGATATAGGCTCTACATATACATTCCTATTAAACATATTTTCATATTAGCCATGATGTAAAGAAGAATTAGAATTAATGGAAGGAACCAGGAGAAAGGAGAAATGAAACAATACAGCAATAGAACATGAGAGCAAATAGTTGGCTTCCAAATAGTCTGCATGCAGACTCCCCAGTTCTCTCTCTAGATGTGGATAACATTTTCCATCAGGAATCTTTTGATGTTGTCTTAGATCCTTACATTGCTGAGAAGAACTAAGTCTATCCAAGTCCATAATCACACAATGTTTCTGTTACTGTGTACAATATTCTTCTGGTACTGTTCACCTCACTTAGCATTAGGTCATAAAATTCTTTCCATTTTTTTTTTCTGAAGCCTGCCTGTTCATTATTTCTTATAGCACAACATTATTTCATTACATTTATATACCACAACTTGTTCAATCATTGCCAAATTGATGGACAGTACCTCAATTCTCAGTTCTTGTCCATTACAGAAAGAGTTGCTATAAATATTTTTATACATGTGGGTCCTTTTCCAATTTTTATGATCTCTATGATAAAGGCCTGGAAGTAGAATACTACTGGGCCAAACCATATGCATATTTTTTATTCCTTTGGGTATCACTCAAAATTGCTCTCCAGAAGATTTGATCTCTTCACAACACCATCAACAACACATTATTTGTTCAATTTCCCCAGATCTTATCCAATATTTATCATTTCCTATTTTGTCATGTTATCCAATCTAATATATGGAATATCATACCTAAGAGTCATTTTTATTTGCATTTCTCTAATCAATAGTGATTTAGAATATTTTTCATATGAATATAGATAGCTTTAATTTCTTCCTCTGAAAACTGCCTATTCATACCCTTTGACCATTTATTAATTAAGGAATGACTTGTGTTCTTATAAATTCATTCAATTCTCTATATATTTAGAAAAGAGTCTTTTATCAGAGACACTATTTGTAAAATAAATAAATAAATAAATAAATGTTTCCAAGATTTCTGCTTCCCTTCTAAACTTGATTGAATTGGCTTTGTTTGTGCAAAATCTTTTCAACTTAATGGCAGGATTGCTACCCCTATTTTTTTACCACAGCTGAAGCATAACACATTCGGCTCCAGCCTTTTTACCTTACATCATGTGTGTCCTTCTGCTTCAAATGTGTTTCTTTTAGACACATATGGTAAGATTATAGTTCTTAATCCACTCTGTTATCTGCTTCCATTTTATGAGAGAGTTCATCACATTCACTCTCACTGTTTTGATTACTGTCTCTCTCTCCATCCTATGTTCCCCCCATTTACTCTTTTTCTCTCCTTTCTACCTTTTCTTCCTTATTAGAGTTTTGTTTGGACCACTGCCTCCCTCATTCTACCCCCCTTCTATCAGTTCTGTCCATTTGCTTCCCCTTATCCTTAATACTTATTCCCTCCCTACTATATACCCCCTCCCTTTTCTTTCTCTTTCCTCTTCTACTTAATATAGGGTAAGTTAGATGTCTATTACTAATTGATTATGTTGTTCCCTCTTTGAGAAAAATATGATGAGAGTAAGGGACTTTCCATGATGTAATTACACCTGCCTGCCTCTCCCTTTCCCCTTTTCCCAGTATAATTCCTTTTTACCACTTAGTTTTTTTTTTTATCATCACATAAAAGGAAACTTATACCCATGATTTTGTCTATTTATACTCTTTTTAAATGGCCTAAATAAGAATACAGTTCTCAAGAGGTACAAGTGTAATCTTCCCTTGTAGGGATGGACAGAGTTTGCCCTTATTAATAACATGTTTTGTTTTGTTTTTCTTTCATGTTTACCTTTCTATGCCTGTATTGGCTCATATTTGAAGTTCAAATATTCTGTTGAGTCATCATCTTTTCATCAGGAAAGTTTGGAAATTCCCTATGTCATTGAATGTCCATCTCCTCCCCTGAAAGATCAAGCTTAATTTTGCAGAGTACTAGATCCTTGGTTGTAAACCATAGCCTTATATAACATATGCCACATACTTGATCTTTTTTTTATTTTATATTAATTTGTTTGTTTATTTTTAGTTTACAGGATTCAATCCCATAGATCCTTGAGTTTCAAATTTCCCTTCCATCCTTTCCCCCATCCTCCACAATGGCATATAATCCAGTATAGGATCTGCACATACTTTCGCATTAGACATTAGTCAGGTTAAAAAGGCCAATTGTATTAGATGGAATGAAAAATGGTAAAGAAGAAATGAAACCAAACAATGAAAAGAAAAAGATCAAGTAGTTTGCTTCCATCAGGATTCAAACTCAGTTCTTTTTAGTTATTTCTCTGGATGTGGCCATCTCTCTCCTTCATGAGTCTTTTGGGATTGAATTATATCACTACATTGCTCATAGGAGTCCAGCCTGTAATAGTTGGTCATCACATATATGTTGTGTCTGTGATTGTATACAAATTTCTCCTGGTTCTACTCTTCCCACTCAGCATCAGTTTGTATAATCCTTTCCAGGTAAATATGAAAACTGTCTCCTCCTCATTTCTTATAGCACAATAGTATTCCATTACAATCATATACCACAACTTGTTTAGCCATTCTCCAATTGATGGGCATCCCTTTAATTTCCACTTCTTTGCAACCACTAAAAGAGTTGCTATAAATATTTTTGTACATATGGGTCTTGCTCCAACTTCTATGATCTCTTTGCTATATAAAACAAGAAGTGGTATTGCTGGGTCAAAGGGTATGAAATTATTGATAGCCCTTTGGGCATAATTCCAGATTCCTCTCCAGAATGTTGGATAAGTTCACAACTCCCCCAGCAATGCATCAGTGCTCCAATTTACCCACAGTCTCTCCAGAATTTGTCATTTTCCCATTTTGTCATCTTAGACAATCTAACTGGAGAGATGAGATACCTTTGTTTTGATTTGTATTTCTCTAATCAACAGTGATTTGGAGCATTTTTTCATAAGCTTATAGATATCTTTAATTTCTTTCTCTGAAAACTGCCTGTTCATATACTTTGATGATTTATCAATTGGGGAATGACTTGTATTCTTATAGATTTGAATCAATTCTCTGTATATTTTCACAATGAGTCCCTTATCAGAGGCATAGGATGTAAAAATTCTTTCCCAATTTCCCACTGCCCTCTTGATCTTGGTTACATCGGCTTTTTTGTACAGAAGCTTTTCAATTTAATGTAATCAAACTTATCCATTTTGCATTTTATAATGCCGTCTAATTCTTGTTTGGTCCTAAAGTCTTTCCCTCTACACAAATCTGACAGGTAAACTATTCCTTGCTTTCCCAGATTGCTTACAGTATCATCCTTTATACCTAGATCATTTAGACTTGATTTTGGTATATGGTGTTAGATAATGGTCTATGCCCAGTTTCTGCCATAATCTATTTGAGTTTTCCCTCAGTTTATGTCAAATAGTGCATACTTATCCCAAAAACTGGAGGCTTTAGGTTTATCAAACAATACATTACTATACTCATTAAATGCTTGATCTCATGCGCCTAATCTATTCCATTGATGCACTACTTTATTCCTCAGCCAGTACCAAGCAGTTTTGATGACTACTGCTGTATAATACAGATCAAAATCTGGCATAGCTAGTCCACCTTTCCTAACATTTCTTTTCATTAATTCCCTTGATATTTCATTAATTCCCTTGATATTCTAAACCTTGATATTTCATTAATTCCCTTGATATTCTAAACCTTGATATTTCATTAATTCCCTTGATATTCTAAACCTTCATATTTCATTAATTCCCTTGATATTCTAAACCTTGATCTTCCAAATAAATTGTATTTCTATTTTATCTAACACTATAAAGTAGTTTTTTGATAAATTGATTGGTATGGCACTAAATATATAATTTATTTTGGGTAAAAATGTCATTCTTACTATATTAGCTTCACCCAGCCACAAGCAATTGCATTCCTGGAATAAATTCTAACCGATAAAAGTGTATTTTTCTTGTGATAAGTGGTTGCAGTCTATTAGCTAATATTTTATTTAAAAATTTTGCATTTAAATTCAAGAGGATAATTGGTCTATAATTTTCTTTCTCTGTTTTATCTCTTCCTGATTTAGGAATCAGTACCACATTTGTGTCATAGAAAGAATTTGGTAGAACTCCATCTTCACTTATTTTCCCAAATAGTTTGTAGAGTTTTGGAATCAATTGTTCTTTAAATGTTTGATAGGATTCACTAGTAAACCCATCTGGCCCTGGGGATTATTTCTTAGGGAGTTCACTGATGGCTTATTTGATTTCTTTTTCTGAGATGGGGTTATTTAAGAAATTTAATTCCTCTTCACTTAATCTGGGTAACTTGTATTTTTGTAAATATTCATCTATTTCACTAAGATTTTAAAATTTCTGTGCATACTATTGGGAAAAATAATTCCTAATTATTGTTTTAATTTCCTCTTCATTGGAGGTAGATTCACCCTTTTTCATTTTTGATACTCAGAATTTGGTTTGCTTCTTCCTTTTTTTATCATATTTACTAAGTGTCTGTTAATTTTATGTTTTTTTTTTTCGTAAAAGCAGCTCCTAGTTTTATTTATCAATTCAATAGTTTTCTTAATTTTAATTTTATTAATCTCTCCTTTGGTTTTCAATATTTCTAATTTAGTACTCAATTGGGGATTTTCAATTTGTTCTTTTTCTAGTTTTTCAATTGCATATCCAATTCATTAATCTCTTTTTTTCTCTAATTTCTCTAATCTACTCAGGGATATAAAAGTTCCCCTAAGAACCGCCTTTAATGCATCCCACAAATTTTGGTATGCTGCCTCATTATTATCATTCTCTTGAATGAAATTACTGATTGTTTCTATACTTTCTTGTTTGACCCCATTCATTCTTTAGGATTAAACTGTGTAATTTCTAGTTAGTTTTTAGTTTATCTTTCCATGGCCCTTTATTGCACAAAATTTTTATTGGATCATGATCTGAGAATGATGCATTTAATATTTCTGTCTTTCTGCCCTTAATTGTGAGGTTTTTATGCCCTAGTACATGGTCTATTTTTGATTTTGTACTATGCACTGCTGAGAAGAAAATAAATTCCTTTTTATCCCCATTCAGTTTTCTCCAGAGATCTTTCATATCCAGTATCTCTAAAATTCTATTCACCTCCTAGTTAACTTCTTTCTTCATTATTTTGAGGTTAGATTTATCAAGTTCAGAGAGGGGGAGATTAAGGTCTGCCACTAGTATAGTTTTGCTTTCTATTTCTTCCTCTAATTCTTTAAGTTCTTTAGGAATTTGGACGACATACAACTTGGTGCACATATGTTAAGTAATGATATTGCTTCATTCTCCATGATACGTTTTAGCAGGATATAGTTTCCTTCCTTATCTCTTTTAACTATATCTATTTTTGCTTTCACTTTAACTGAGATAAGGTTTGCTACCCCTGCGTTGTTTTTTTTTTTTTTTACTTTAGCTGAGGCATAATATATTCTACTCCAGCCTTTTACCTTTACCCTGTGAGTATCCCTTTGTTTCAAATGTGTTTCTTGTAGACAGCATATGGTAGGATTATGGTTTTTAATCCATTCTGCTATCCACCTCTGTTTTATGGGAGGGTTCATCCCATTCACATTCACAGTAATGATGACTATCTGTCTCTTCCCCTCCATCCTATTCCCCTCCCCTGCTTATGTTGTTGTTTCTTCCTTCTCTCTTCCCCTCCTTGAAGTTTTCTCTTTTGACTGCCCCCTCCCTTATGGTTCCCACCCAGAGGAACCCCTTCCTTATATACCCTCTCCCCTCACTAGTATTTACCTCCCCTCTAATACCCCCCTTTACTCTCCTACTTTTTATCCTGCCCCCTTATCTTCCTACTGCCTATAGGACACAATAAATTTTTGTACCTATCAGAGTTTGTTACGATGTGTTTGACAACAAACCAATGAGAGTAAATTTCAAAAGTGCTCCTCTCCCTCCCTCCTCTTCCTCTATTTAATGAATTTATGTGTCTATTCATGTTATAATCTTAAACTTTACTGATTACATTGATACCTCTTTGAATGGGAACCAGTGAGAATAGTTTTTAAATGATGTTCCTCTCCCCCTTTCTTTCTCCTCTAATATAGTGTGTCTTAATGCCTCTTCAAATGCCATATTTTACATTTTCCTATCCCATTAAAGTCCCTTTGATCCCCTTAATAAGTTTTTTTTTAAGTCCTCAGGTTAGTGCATTCATACCCACACCTTTTATCTAAACATAACCCTTTTAGAGGTCATGATAATCATAAAAATTTCAATATTGACAGTTTTCAGTTCCTCATATAGGGATGTGAATGTTTTGCTCTTGTTGCATCCCAAGTTATGTGCATGTGTGCATGAGTGTGTGTGTGTGGGTGTGTGCATGTATGTATGTGTGAGTCTGTGTTTCCCTTTTTTCTTTTTTATGTCTTTCTTGAGTATTGTAATTGTAGACCAAATTTTCCATTGAGCTCTGGCTTTTTCATCAGGAAAGTCTGGAAGTCACTTATTTCATTAAACGACCATCTCCTTGCCTGAAAGATTACGGTCAGTTTTGCTGGGTAGTTAATCTTTGGTTGTAGTGCTAGCTCCATTGCCCTATGAAATATCAAATTCCAATCATTCCAATCTTTTAATGTAGAATCACCTAGGTCCATTGTGATCCTGACTGTAGCTCCACAATATTTGAATTGTTTCTTTTTGGCTGCTTGCACTATTTTTTCCTTAATATTGTAATTCTGGAATTTGGCTACTATATTTCTTCAAGTTTTCAATTGGGGATCTCTTTCAGGAGGAGTCCTGTAAATTCTTTCAATAAATATTTTATCTTCTGATTGCAGGACTTCAGGACAATTTTCTTTGACAAAACCTTGGAGGATGTTGTCCAGGCTGCTTTTTTTCATCATGGCTTTCTGGTAGACCAATAATTCTTAAGTTATCTCTCCTGGATTTGTTCTCTAGGTCAGTAGTTCTTCCAGTGAGATATTTTACACTTTCTTTCAATTTTTCAATCTTCATGTTTTGTTTGATTGACCCTTGGTGCATCATAGAGTTCTGAGTTTCCATTTGACTGATTCTAATTTTTAGCAAATTATAGTCTTCAGTTAGTTTTTGAAGGTCCTTTTTAGGGAGGTGCTTTCTCCAATTCCTTCATTCATTTTACTTTTTAAGGAGTGAAGTGAAACTTTTTTCCAATTTGTTCACTGCCTCCCTGATTTGGTCTTTAAAATCTTTCTTAAGATCCTCCAAGAATGCTATTTGGGATCGAGACCAGTACATATTTCCTTCTGTGGTCTCAAGTGTGAGTAATGATGCCATGTTGTCCTCTGTATTCAGTTGTTCTCGACCTACATAATAAGCTCTGATTGATGTTCTTGCCTTCTTCTTCTCCTTCTCAGCTTCCTTCCTTCCCATTTTGATTTCCTATTTCCTAATTTCTCAGCCTGTGAGATAAGGGCCTAGTTGTTGACTTTGAATGCTGTAGCCTCTGGGTGTCTAGTTTGAGGCTAAGGCAGGAGTCTCAGTGAAGTATGCTGATGTACACAGTGTAATCTGTGGAGAAGGTGTGGTTTGGCCACTTCACATTTCTGCCCCTATACCCCTCGGCTACAGTTTAAGGAAGGCTTTTGCTGGTCAGGTGAGGTGGAGCTTGTTGGGACCCCTCCCCCTCTTCTCTTCAGACTCCTTGCTGCCTCAGTTACACCCATTCTTGATGACTCCCAAGCCTGAGACTATTTACACTATCTTAGGATTTCAATCTGGGTTGGAGACTTATCTTTGTGTTTTCTAATTCATGAAGAAGAGATCAGAGGAACTAGAATTTACTTTGCATTCTAGCCCCTTCATAATCAGGCAGGAGATTTCTAAACTTCCAGGCTGGGGGCTGATTGTCCCAGGAGAAGCTGCTGCTGGGGGCCCTCTTGCCCTCTCTTACCTGGCTCCAATGATTCCTCCTGTCCCATTGTGAGATGAGAGTGAGATGACTTCAATTTGTCCTTGGTAAGTTGGCCGTCTGGGGCTTCTTCTATCTCTGGTGTAGTCTACTTGTCTGCTCTGAAGTCTGAGCTGTACAGACCGCCCCCCCCCATGCTTTGTGATACCCCTGTCTGGACCCAGTGGGCAATTTTCTGGCCTGTATTTTGCCATGCTCCATCTCCCAGTGGTTTCTGTCACTCCAAAATCTGTTCACATTCGCTTTGTAAGGTTTAGGGGCAGGATTCACCAAGGAGATTAGAGAAGTTACCGCTTCCTTTCCACCATCTTGGCACCACCCCTCCACCCCTGATCTTTTAATGTATAACTTGCAAGGACCTGCTTAATCCTGACTGTAGTTCCATGATATATTTTTTCTTTCTGGCTCTTTGCAGAATTTTCTCTTTGACATAGTAATTTTGGAATTTGACTACAATATTTATTGGCTTTTTTGGAGGGAAGGCAGGGGAATTGGGGCTAAGTGAATTGCCGAAGGTCACATGGCTAGTTTGTGTGTGTGTGTGTGTGTGTGTGTGTGTGTGTGTGTGTGTGTGTGTGTGTGTGTGAAGTGTCTGAGACCAGATTTGAAATCAAACTCAGGTCCTCCTGAGTCCAGGGCAGTTGCTCTATTCACTGTGCCACTTAGCCACCCTGAATTCCTGTCATTTTCAATTGGGATCTCTTTCAAAAGGTGACCAGTATATACTTTACAATCTTTATTTTTTCTTTTTGTTTGGAGATCAGTAGATTATTTTGATGAATATTTTACATTCTGGTTCTATTACCTCAGGGTAATTTTCCTTTTTGATTTCCTAAAAGTTGCTTTCCAGGCTTTGTTTCATCATGGTTTTCAGGCAGACCAATAATGTCTAAATTGTGTCTTTTGGATCTATTTTCCAGGTCAGTTGTTTTACCAATGAGGTATTTTAGGTTTTCTTCAATTATTTTTAATTATTTTTTGTTTCTGTTTAACTGATTCTTGATTTCTCATAGAGTGCTTAGCTTTCACTTGCCCAATTCTAATTTTTAATAAATGGTTTTCTTCAGTTAGCTTTTGTACTTCCTATTCCATTCAACCAATGCTACTTTTTTAAGAAGTCCTCTTCAGTGAATTGTTGTGTCTTCTTTTCCATTTGACAAATTCTGCTTTTGTTTTTAACAAACACTTTATTAACTTCTGGTTTACATGGTTCATTTCTGCCAGATTTTGAATTACAATTTTCCCCAAATTTTCCCCTACACACCACCCCAGAATAGCAGTCCCACAGGACATCCCCTCATCCAATCTGTACTCTCCTTTATCTGCTCCCATAGCCCCTTCAACTTTTCTATTAGAGCAAGGTGAATCTCTGTGCCCCAATACCTGCACATCTTTCTCCTGCTTACATGCAAAATAGTATTAATAATAGTAAATTTATATATTTGAAACATTTAATTTTAAAATTTGCTGGATAGGTGATTCTTGTTTGTAATCCCAGGTCCTTTGCCCTGCAGAATATCATATTCCATGCCTTTGATCCCTCAATGTAGAAGCTGCCAGGTCCTGTGCTATTCTGATTGTGTTTCCACAATATTGAAATTGTTTCTTCCTGGCAGCTTGTAGTATATTCTCCTTGATCTGGGAATTCTGGAACCTGGCTATAATATTCCTAGGCGTTTTCTTTCTGGGATCTTTTTTTCAGGAGGTAATCTGTGGATTCTTTCAACCTCTATTTTGCCCTCTGGGTCTAAAACATCAGGGCAATTTTCCTTGAGTCTTTCTTGAAGGATGCTTTCTAGGTTTTCTCTTTGATCATGGCTTTCAGGTAGTCCAATAATTTTAAAATTATCTCTCCTGGACCTATTTTCCAGTTCAGTGGTTTTTCCCATGAGATATTTCACATTGCCTTCTATTCTTTCATTTGTTTGGATCTGTTTAACAGCATCTTCATTTCTCATAAAGTCACTAGCTTCCATTTGCTCCAGTCTAACTCTGAAGGAATGAATCTCCTCAGTGAGCTTTTGAGATTCTTTTTCCATCTGGCTTTTTAAGGCATTCTTCTCCTCATTACCCTTTTGGGCCTCCTTTGCCATTTGAGTTAGTCTATTTTTAAGGTGTTATTTTCCTCAGTAAGGATGTTCATTCTCATTTCATACTTTTCCTGCATCCTTCTAATTCCTCTTCCCAATTTTTCCTCCACTTCTCTTATTTGATTTTTAAAATCCTTCTTAAGGTCCTCTATGGCCTATAACCCACTCATATTTTCATTTGGGCCTTTTGGTGCAGGATTTCTGACCTCACAGTCCTCCACCTGTTCCATGCTTCGATCCTCTTTGCCCCCCCAAAAGGAGTCTAATGTTGAATTTTTCTGTTTGTTTCCTTTGCCTAGGCATGTTGCCACTCACTTACTTGACTTTTGGGCTTGTTGCCACAGTAGGACTCTGCCACCAGACAGGGGAGCTTCTGTCCCAAATGTTGGGGTCTTCTCAACTTCCAGAGGTATTAGTTGGGTGGCCTCTGTGAAGCCTCCATAAGCTCTGGCAAGCTGGACACACACCCCAAGACCTCCACCCCAGACCACAATGCAGATCCAGGGAGGTTAAAGCAAGAGCGATTCCCCCCCCGCCCCGCCCGATTGATTGCCTACAGTTTGCAGGCCAGGAGCTGAAGCTGCAACTGAAGCTGCAAAATGGCAGCTATGCCACATCTCCTCAGCCACTTATCGCCCCCAGGGGAAGAAGCCAACGCATTCACAAATACTGGTCCCAAAGTCCATAGGGCACTAACCTATCACTTTGTCCTAGGCATATCTGTGTTGATAATTCTGGAATCGCCACAGCTGCTGGTTTTCTGGGGTCCCTCCAGCCAGCTGCTGGCCCAGCCACTCTGGGGCTAAAGCCATGACTCATGTGAGCCTGTGCTCAGCTCCCAGAGTGCTGTCCTGTCAGCTCCCATAATGCTGCACTGGCCACTCCCTACAGGGCTGCCAGGCTGTCCTCAGTGGGAGGTTAGCTTCTCTGAGTAGTTCTGTGGGTCCTGCAACTCCAGAAGTTGTTCAGAGTCCCCTTTTACATGATTTTTAAGTGGTGTTGGCTGGAGCACTGTGGAAGTGTTGTTTCTATTCTGCCCTTATTCTACTTTTTAAGGACTTATATTCTACAGTCAATTTTTATCTTTCCTTTTCCATACTATAGACAGTCTCTTGCATACCTCTCATTTCTTTTCACAATTTTTCTCCTACCTCTCTTATTTGACTTTTAAAATACTTCTTGAGCTCATCCAAGGAAGCTTTCTCGGCTTGAGGCCAGTTCATATTCCCCCTTGAGGATTCAGGTGTGCTTTTCTTGACAATATTGTCCTGTTCTGAAATTGTGCATTGATCTTCTCTGTCCCTATATTAATGATCTATTATGGTAATTGTCTGTTTCTGCTTTTTCCTCATGGTCTTTGCCTATTTCTTGGCTTTTAGAGCTGAGCTCTCCTCCTGGAGTGCAGGGGGCACACACTCAAGAGTCTTGTGCTAGTAGTCTGGGACCTGGTCACTTGCTTTTTGCTCTGGGACCCCAAGTGCTGGCAGGTGAAGGCTGGAGGGGTCTGATAGATTACCTGGGGCTTAGCTGGGGTCAGGAACATTGGAACTCTTGGGGTGGGGGTGGGGAGTTTGGCACTTTGGGGAAGCCTGCTGACTTGGGCCCAGGACTCAAATGTTTGGCTCCTGTACACCTGGGCTTTGTACTCAAATGTTTGGTTCCTGGAGGATGTTTGCCAGCCTGGAGCTGTGCTTCTTCGAGTCATTTTTTTCCTGGAGTTGTGCTGAATCACTGGGAGATTTGGCTGCTAGAGAACACCAGGGCATATGGTGTTTTTCAGAGCTGGTTTCTACTGGTTCTTTTCCCTGTGCTGAGGGACTAGTGGTCCTGGTGTTGGTGCTTGCCTGCTCCACTACCATGGGGCTCAGGATATTTCCCTGTTTTGTTGATATAGGGCTTGCTGGGATGCCTTTTGTGCTGTACTTCTCCATCTCCCCCAGAGCAAGAAGGGCCTTTCCCATTAATCCACAAAGCTTCCTGAGCTTCAAGACAGTTACACCTCACCTCTCTCCTGGCTCAGCTTTTCCATGGTTTTTCCTTGAGCAATACTTTCTGGACTTTCTGAGATCAATAAGGAATGTTGAGTGTCTTACTTCTTACTTCCCCATCTTGGGTCCCAGAAGTAGAGCTCAGTAATACATTCTTAAAAAACAGAAATGAGAAGTGTAGATAAATTATGATAATATTGGTAGCAAATGAAAGGATTCCAATAGAATTAGTACATTCTACAACATAAATGAGCAAGAGAATAAGCCATCAGTTTTAACAGTTATTCTTTACAACTCTATGCGAGAAGCATTTTTCTTCTTTTGAGATTTCTTTGGAGCTTTTGGCTTATTAAAAAAAAAAAAAAACTTTACAGAGTGAATCCCCTAACTTATTACTGTAGGTTCAGAGATAGCAATCCTCTTTTTTGCTTATGTAGTCTAATCCTGGGGATACAGTTATCCATCCATTCAGCATATTGTATAACACATCTTGAGAGTTCACATTGGAAAGGGAAGGACAGATGTGCTTTTGATTGCTCCTGTTACTTGGCAGTTTCCGTTATTGGGCTAAGTGCTTTATGAACATTATCCTATTCGAGCATCACAACAATCCTCTGAGGTGAATGCTGGGATTATTGCCATTTTACTGGTGAGAAAACTGAGGCAAACAGAGGAAGTGACTTGTCTGGTGTCACAGAGCTAATAAATGTCTGAGAAAAGATTTGAATTCAGGTCTTGTGGAATCTAAGACCAGCAATCTGTCCACAGAATCACTTAGGCACCCTATACATGTGACTCTGATAAAGGAACTAGAGTGGGGTTTCTAGGACTTTATCTAGCCATCAAAATTTAGAAGACAGGGGCAGCTAGGTGGCACAGTGAATAGAGCGCCGGCCCTGGAGTCAGAAGGACCTGAGTTCGGAGCCGGCCTCCAACACTTAATCCACACAAACAAAAACCTAGCCGTGTAACCTTGGGCAACTTACTTAACCCCAATTGCCCTAAAGGGGTGGCTAGATGGCGCAGTGAGTAAGAGCGCCGGCCTCGGAGTTGGGATGACCCGAGATCAGATCTGGCCTCAGAAAATGAGCACCCACACATAAATAATGACTAGCCATGTAACCTTGAGCAAGTTACTTAACCCCAATTGCTTTAAAAAAAATTTAGAAGACAAAGACAGTTCAGAAAATCACAATGGACGAGACTTTTTCAATTTTAAGATTATATGCATTTAAATTTTGACAGTACTTTCACTCAACAGGTAGGAATTTATTGACAAGAATAATTTTTATAAAGGAAAGCAATGAGCTTGGGGGCACTTCTTCCAATCTCTAATCCCCACTACCACATGTTTGCATATGAAGATAACTCCTCACTGTATTTCAGTCAGTGTTTCAGATTTCCCCATGGGGTCAGACACAAATCAATAGGGGACCTTGGATGAACTTCGCATATGATTCCCTCCACGTTATAGATGAGTAAACTGATGTGGAGAGGCATTACATGCCTTGTCCAGTATCACACAGCTATTTGGTATCTGAGATTAAATTTAAGCTTGCCTTACTGACTCTAAGCCCAGTATTCCATCTACTGTACCACCTAGGCAATGGAAAGTCTTACACAGAGGATTTGACATTTAATTTCAGTCTTGTATGAGATATCTTAAAAATGTAGCCTTTATTTTTTTTCTATTTATCCTTACCAGTGGTGATTAGTTCAGTCAATCAATAATCCACCATGTAGACAGACAAGATATTCACACTGATATTATTGCATAGGGTTGAGTGGACACTCCTGTCTTCCATCTTAGACATCATTATTGGCATCTCTGTGAATTCCATTGTCTCAAAAAAGCCCTTTCTTGCCATATTTGGAGTTCTTTGTCAAAAGGTGATGTCTGGTCTCAAGTTTCACATGAGGGCCCCAGACCTTCGAGAATTGAATTGATGTAAAACTTGATTTTGTTAATATGCAACAGATTTAAGTGTTCACAATAAAGCCAAGGCTATTAGAGTAAATGCAACTTTAGTTTGTAGCCAAACAAATAAAATTATATCATAAAACCAAATTGGTAAAGGTCTAGGAAATAACAAAAAAACATTAAAAGGCAATATGATTTGATTAAAAAAGAGATGAAGAAAGATGAAATTAAATTTATTGAAAGAACACCTTTGCAGTCTTGGGGTAGGTTGCCTACTTTTTTCAATAACTGCAGTAGGTAGGATGACAGACTAAAAAAAATTTCTGCTATGTTAGAGTTGAGTAATTAAACAATTAGCACTTGAGATCATTATAATAAAAGATCGTTGCATAGATACCCATGTTTTCTAAAGTGGCTTAGATCTCAGATGCCAATCATAAGTACCTTTGAAGAGAGGTATAGCAGGTCTTATTACCACCATTTTGCAAATGGGGAAATTGAGACATATAGCTCTAGCATCACTGGTTCACACAGCTAATAAATTAGAGAGAAGGGCTTAATGGGAGAGTATCTGATTCTTCTTTTCACAAAGCAATTTGTATTTAAATAACCCACCCACTTATCATACATTGCCAATTCCAGCAAAAAACAAAAACAAAACAATAACAACAACAACAACAACAAAACAATTATTTATGCTCAGTTCTTCTCATTACCTGCCTACATTTGAGCAGTTCTCCTCATTCTTTCCTGGGCTTCAGTTTTCCTTATTTAAAAATGTGTAATAATAAGAGTTAACACATATAGAGCATTTTAAGTTTTGCAAAGCAATGTATGTGTGTCTGTGTGTATGTATGAATTATCCCCCATAATTTTCCCATGAGATAGATACTATCCTTATTCCCATTTTGCAGATGACAAAAAATAGACTGAGGGAAGTGTCTTGCCAAGATTCATACATCTCATTAATATCTGAAGGAGGATGTGAATACAAGTGTCCCTTACTCCAAATGGAGACTTTACCTGCTTTGCTTCCTACCCCACAAAAGGACTAGGATAATTAGAGTATATTTTATTTATGATCATTATTTTCCTCTAAACACCTATCCTCTATTAAGCCTAAAAGGCCACATGGCCTCAGAAATGGAGAGCTGATCTCAGAGTCAGAAAGCCTTGATTTCAAGTCTGGAACCCAAGATGTTCTAACTGTGCAATGCTAGGGAAGTCACCTAACTGCTCTGTTTGGTGCAGTTTCCTTAATTGGTAACATGGGATATGATAATAGCACCTTCTTCCCAGAGTTGGTAAGAGGATAAAATGAGATCATATTTAGCAAATGCTTTACTAACTGTCAAACACCAACTCAATGCTACTTTTACATTCATTTCAATCTGACCTTCTTCTGCCTTCAACCACTATTCTGAGCTCTGTCCTTTAGGGTCACACAAAATCCCAGACTTTCAAGTACTTGATAGTGCTTGCACTTCGCCGTCCCACAATGCAGCAAGTATTCACTTCTTCAGACTAGATAGCCAAGTACTTCACTTCCAAGCAGCATCATGGCAGGAGTGCAGCCTACCCCCATTGGCTCTGTCCACACCCTCAGGACAGAACTGGGTTTTGCAGTGACCTGCTCAAAGGCCAAAGGCTCAAACAGAATCCAGCACCTCAGATAGGAGAAAAAGCACAGTGAAGGTTGCACAGGCTTCATCTTCATTATGTTTAGATACAAAAACTGATAATATAGTTAATATGCCCAATTAACAAACATTCACTAAGTATTTACCATGGTCCAGGCATGTTATTAAGCATAGGGGTAAAAAAATAAATGAAAAAACACATATACATGTATATATGCAAATATTTATATGCAATAAATATTTATATGTATGTGTGTATGTGTGTGTCCATGCACATGGAGGATGTAGATATCTAATGGGGGATGTGAAATTAAATGATTTATAAAGAAAATATATATACAGGATAATTTGAAGATAATCTCAGAGGGAAGGTTAAAGGTAGGATTAAGGCAGATCTACAAAGGTCTACAATATTCCTACTGCCTTCTTTAGCTATAAAAGTAGAAATAACTGTGCATCACATTATACAGAGAGGGCTATATGTTGAATCAAGAAGGTGTAAATTGAAATCCTACCTCAGACTCTTACTAAACTGATCCAGAGCAAGTAACCTAAATTCTCCTGGTCTCACTTTCTTCATCTATAAAATGGGGATAATAATATCATCTGCCTCTAATGAGTATTGTGACAATCAAATGAGATACTTATGTAAGTCACTTTTATAAATTTAAAGCATTATTAAAACACAAACTATTATGTTATCATCATCATCATCACCATCAGATATTTAAATATACATACAAGGGGCAATAAGGTTCAGTATACAGTAATAGACCAGTTTCAGAGACATTATGTTCTGTTTTCTGGACTTGTTTCTGACTTACATTGTCTAGCAGTATACATATTCCAGATCTGTGATCTCCCTGGTATAGGGAACTGTCTAGGAGGAAATTTTGTTTCTCAGTATATAACCATAAATTCTTTTTCAGCCCAAACACTTTGAGAATTGCCTGGGACACTGAAACATTAAGTGTCTTGCTAAGGTTCAGACATATTAATATGGGAAACCAGGTCATACTGATGTCAAGACACCAAGTATATCTAGTAGATCACACTGTCACTGCTGAAGGTGTGGATACTTCTATTAATAGAACCCCAGACTGAGAAGTTCCCTGGACATGTGTAAGAGGTGACCTAACACCCCTTGAATCTGCAACTTAGCATTTATTAGTTTCCAGTCCCTATGTCTCCCTTACCAGCCTTTGGCCAAAGGGACACCCTGTCAGAGTTAAAAGGAAACCCACCACCCACGTCTTAGACGTGGGAGATTCCTTGCTTCTCTAATAAGCAAGCATTTGATTTGAAAGAGATATGAGATGTGGCTACAGATTCTTGACACCCAATATGATGCATTTTTATTAGCATATCAGTATGCACATTGGCTATGTTCTAGAATATATTCAGAGATTATTGTGCAGCATTTACTTTCAAAGATGACCACTGATATCATGGCTAATGTCTTGACTTGTGCATAAATTGGGTTTAAGTGAGGCAAAGTTGCATAAGCCTCCTTCTCTCTTCCTGGGTTATCAAAGTCCGGTGGCAGGACAATAATTAAGATAACTGGCCATGATCTGGGATGCAGTAGATGATCTTGGAATCTTCAATGTCTGACCATGTTTTAAGTGCTCCATAGCACCTGCTTCCATCACATTCATGGTCGCTGGAACAAATCATTCTCATCTTCCCATTTGGCCAAGAAAAATCTTCACTTAGGGTAGACATCCCCCAGTTAGTCAATGGATGTGAGACATGTCAGTTAACCTCAACCTGGTTTAGCCCATCTGCTAAGATGGTTCCCAGGAGCATGGCCCCTGGGTATGTTACAGCTTGTTGGAGTGAGAAGTCATAGCTGAATGAATCAGGTAGACAGCAAAGGTCGATGAAAAACCCTCAAATGGGCTTGGCCAACCCTCAATACCAGAGGTGCTCATTCTCCTGAATATCACACACACCCTGTGATTAATGATATGAGGCAGTTATATCAGTGGGGTACAGATTTTGTAAACTTGGCTGGAAACAACTATCATCTAGAATTGTGTCTTCATGAGGAAAAGGAAAAGTATTTTATAATTCCATACAATGGACTAAAATATGTTTTAGAACACAAGAATTTTGTGAATGGCATTTTTCCAGTTGAGAACATGGCCAATTATCTGGTTAAATTAAATATGAATGGTAGAGTGAAATTGAATGATATATAACATACAAAAGCAAAACAAATGCTGTCTTTTTCATCAGAGAATATAGAAACAAGAAAATAAATGAATTATTTCCCCTAAAAAATCAAGTCCAAAATATATAATGCTGTATATAGTTTTTCCCCTTTCCCCTTAAAAATCTGCTTAAAACTGTAACACTGAGGATGAAATATTTCATAAAAATTTAATATCATAAGCTATTTTGTAGAAAGGAAATTAATTCACATATATTACCACAAGGAAGTCCCAGTTGGTAAAGCTCTTTCTGGGAAAAGGTTATTTGTAATGACCAAATTCGTCACTGTTTGGAATCTCGTAAAGGTCACAGTAGAAGGTTTTCACTTGTTTTAAATAAAATTCTATATTTTAAAAATAAATATGCTTTTCTTTCATTTCATAGAAATATCAATGCTGTTTGCACTATAATTTACTTTTTGAGCCTCTGACATTTACCCAGCTGACTGTCTTTGGAGAACAATCTCTTGCCAGAGCCGCACTCAAGGTAAGAAAACCGTCAATTAGAAATTACGATATGATGCATTGCGAAGGGCACAGATTCTTCCTTTCTGGCTATGACCTTGTTAAATATGTTCATGTCTGCCTTCTATACTCTAAATGTGAAGCTCTGCCCCTGCATAGTGAAAGAGAACAAATATGCTAAAAATGGCCTGAAAGGAAAAAGGAAGGCTCAGTGAGCAGAGATGTGCTATTATAAACTGCAAAGACAGGTTGCTGTTCATGTCCTTAAGCTGGTCAGTCAGCTCTACAATATGTGGAAATCCCAACTCATATTGGCCTTTTTAGAGGGGCAAAAACAAAACAAAACAAAACAAAACTGTTAATATGGTGCATGTGTAGAGTCCATGGGGAAACTTGATCAGATGGAATATCTCGATGTATGAAGTCTATCACAACTGCATTAACAGATAGGAGTGACACTTCTCTGTTCCATATATTATCGTGTAAGCCACTCACTGATATTAATTTATAGTGATTCAATATAAATAAATGTTCAATTTATCATACAAAGTCATCAGTTCACTTTCACTTAGACTAGGTATTTTAACTTACTTCATTGAAAAAAATTATGTCATTCCCATAATATTTGCTAAGTTAAAGATACCAGAAATACATTAGCAATCTTATTGATACACATACTACTTTTAATAGAAAAAAAAAGTCATCCACACCCTCTAGACCTTTGCAACTCTTTCCCATTCTTTTCTACAACTCCTTTACAAAGAATAAACCTAAGTGTTTCTCTGTTCAGTAATAATCAATGATTTTCTGAGATTTGTGAAGCACTTTACACATATCATCTCAATTAACCCTCAGAACAGTCCAAGAAAGTAGACATTAAAGTATTTTTATGGGAGAAAAAGATAAAAACAACAATGATTTAAAATGCTCACTTTTTTCCCCAAATGAGAAACAGCATGCATAGAATATTTGTAGATTTGTGAAATTCAATCTATAAATCATAGTATTTCCTACTGAGCACCTTCATTCCATAAATTGCTATACAATGAATAGTTCTACTCAGTACAATTTTGAGTGAAGGCAACCTTTTGGGAAACTGTAACTTTTATTTTAAATGGATAGAGAATATAATTCATCTTCCAAGGATCTTTAGTTTCCTCTTTGGAGTAATGTGACATTGCATTAAATTCATGAAGCAAACTTTCATGAAAGAAGAGATTAGATCCGAAGTGTATATAACCTCTCAAAAGGGAAGGGAAGGGGCGGCTAGGTGGCGCAGTGAGTAGAGCATCGGCCCTGAAGTCAGAAGGACCTGAGTTCGGATCCAGCCTCAGACTCTTAATGCACACAAACAAAAACCTAGCCCGGTGACCTTGGGCAAGTTACTTAACCCCAATTGCCCTCCAAAAGGCAAAAAAAAAAAAAAAAAGGAAGGGAAGCTAATGAAAGCCAGCTGTTAGAATATTAAGTGTGAAAATCTTTACTTGAATAAAAAAAATAAAAAGATCTTTAGAATTTAGAATTCTTAGTTTATATAAATGAATAAATAAGCAAACTGAGCATGTAAACAAACTTGTTTTTTGATTATCATTTTGCTACACTAAACTGGGGACTCTGGGAGTTTTGTCATTAATATATTTTTTTCTCAGAATACTGACCAGTAGGGGTGGCTAGGTGGTGCAATGAATAGAGCACCAGTCCTGGAGTCAGGCAGCCCTAAGTACAAATTCAGCCTCGGACAATTAATACTTACTAGCAGTGTTACCTTTGCCAAGTCACAACCCAAATTGCCCTGCCTTCCCCCCTCCAAAAAAAAGTATACTGACCAGTGGCCATGAAGGTATAGAGTATTTTGCCCACATATATACAATTAAATTTAATTATTCAAATAAAATGACTAGTTACTTTAGCCCATAGTGCTACAATCCACTAAACTTTAAATGTAAAAGAACAAAACCATTTGACACTTTTTAACAGGACACTATTTAAACTGTAAAATTCATATTTAAACTGTCCTACAAACCTATTCCCATCTCCACTGAAGATTTGGGAAGATTTGTTCTCACATTTCTTCCTTGGGCCTAAACTTCATCACTATGATTCCATTCCATTCATTACATATTTTTTGTGCTTGTGCTTTCTATGAACATTTAAGGCTTCACCATACATATTCTTTTACTAGCTCAGATTCCTTTATTTTGCATCTGTTCATGTAAGTTTATTTCATGCTTCCCTGTATTATTCTCTTTCTTTTTTTCTTTTTTGTCTATTAATTTGTCTGTTTACTTTTAGTTTACATCATTCAGTTTAACAATCACTTGATTTTCAAATTTTCTCCACTTCCCTCTGCCTCTCCCCCCAATGGGGAAATGCAATCTAGTGTAGGATCTGCAAATACTTTCACATTAGACATTAGTTATGTTATAAAGAAGGATTGTAACCAATTGAATGCCCAGTGGGAAAGAGGAAACAAAGCCAAATAAGAAAAAGAAAGAGAGCAGGTAGTTTGCTTCAGTCTGCATTCACACTCTATTCTTTCTAGTTCTTTCTCTGAATGTAGATATCTCCTTCCATAATGAGCCTTTTGGAGTTGTTTTATAACCTTGCCTTGCAGAGAAGAGTCCAGTCTATCACAGTGGTCATCACATCCTGTTTCTGCTCTTCTCTTTCAGCATGAGATTTGTATAAGTCTCTCCAGATAAATATGAAGTCCATCTGCTCCTCATTTCTTATAGCACAATAGTATTCCATTACATTCATATACCACATCTTGCTTAGCTATTCCCCAGTTGATGTGCATCCCCTTAATTTTCAATTCTTTGCCACCACAAAAAAAAAGCTGCAATAAATATTTTTGTACATGTGGATCTTCCTCCCACTTCTTTGATCTCTTTGGGATACAACCCCAGAAGTGGTATTAATGGGTCAAAGGGCATACAATTATTTATATCCCTTTGGGCTTAGTTCCAGATTGCTCTCCAGAACGGTTGAGTCAGTTCACAACTCCAACAACAATGCATTAGTGTTCCGATTTTTCCACATCCTCTCTAGCATTTGTCATTTCCTAGTTTGTCATCCTAGCCAATCTGACTGATGAGATGCAGTATCTCAGAGTGGTTTTGATTTGTATTTCTCTAATCAGTAGTGATTTAGATCATTTTTCATATGCTTATAGACATCTTTAATTTCTACCTCTGAAAATTGCTTATTCATATCCTTTGATCATTTATCAACTGGGGAGTGACTTGTATTCTTATAGATTTGATTCAATCCTCTGTATATTTTAGAAATGAGGCCTTTATCAGAGACACTGGTTGCAAAAATTCTTTCCCAATTCCCCACCTCCCTCTTAATCTTGGTTACATTGGCTTTGTTTGTACAGAAACTTTTCAATTTAATGTAATCAAGATTATCCATTTTGCATTTTATAATGCTCTCTAACTCATATTTGGTCATAATGTCTTCCCTTCTCCAAAAATGTGAGAAGTAAACTATTCTTTGCTTTCCCAGATTGCTTACAGTACCAGCCTTTATACTTAGATCCTGTACCCATTTAGACTTGATTTTGGTGTAAAGTGTAAGATAATGGTCTATGCCCAGTTTCTGTCATATTATATCCCAGTTTTCCCATAAGTTTTTGTCAAAAAGTAAGATCTTATCCCAAAAACCGGTGTCTTTGGGTTTATCAAACAGCAGATTACTATAGTCATTGACTGCTGAGTCTCATGTACCCAATCTCTTCCATTGATCCACTACTCTATTCATCAGCTAGTACCAAATAGTTTTGATGACTACTGCTTTATAATACAGAATAAAATCTGGTATGGCTAAGCTACCTTTCCTAGCATTTCTTTTCATTAATTCCCTTGATCTTCTGGAGCTTTTGTTCTTCCAAATGAATTGTGTTACTATTTTTTCTAGCTTTATAAAGTAAATTTTTGGTAGACTGATTGGTATGGCACTAAATATGTTATTTAATGTAGTGTGTCATTTTTATTATATTAGCTGGACCCAGCCATGAGCAATTGATGTTTTTCTAATTAGTTAGATTGGACTTTATTTGTGTGAAAAGTGTTTTGTAGTTGTGTTTATATAGGTCCTCGGTCCCTGTATTCTTAATATTCATTCTTAATTTTCATGTAGCAAAACTTGATAGGTATTTTGTAATGCATAGGAATCTACTTAATTTCTAGTTCTTTACTTTACTCTTAAAAAAAAAAAAAACAAACCTGCGACTACAAATACTTTGGTGTTACACAACCTTTCTTATGTCCTTGACTTCCTTGGGAGAGATGCTAAGTGGAGGAATCTTTGCAACAAAACATATATTTTAGTAATTCTAAACTACTTTACAGAATATATTTAAGCATCCAGAGGTCCACTAGCAACACCTCACTTCCTATGAATCCATCACTTCCAATTTCACAATTTTTTTGTCATTTCCTTTTGGCCAATTTTCAATATGAGGCAAAATGTCAGTTTGTTTTAATTTGCATTTCTCTTGTTATTATTAATTTGGAGTATTATTTTAATATAATTGTTAAGAGTTTGAAATTCTTCTTGACATCTTTTGGAAATTTATCTAATCTTATCTTAAATGTTTTATTTTGCTGCCGTTGTTTTCTATAAGCTATTCAGTTATAAGTAAGCAAAATGATAAATTTCAGCTTTTGTAATTGCCTTTATCCTTTATTTTGTTAATCATTCATCTTCTACCTATACCTTTATTATTATTATGACTAGTTTATTTGTATTTGTTTTATTGCATGATCTTTAATATCCAGGTCACAAAGACATTTTGAATTTATTGTTGAATTTAGTATAAAATAATAGTCCAAGTATAATTTTGGCAGAATATTTTGTAGTTTTATCAGAAGGTCTTATAAAATAATTGAATACACACACACTCATATATACGTGTATATATACATATATACATACATACACATATATGTATATGTGTGTATAATGATTTATTTTACATTGTTATATGAAGGCTTAATCTACCCTTAGAAGATGTATGCAATATACAATTTTTTTTTAAATTATTCTTCACTGGTACTTAATGCAGAATTTTGCCTTTCTATCTGTTATAATTTGTCTTCAACAGATGATCATACTCCTTCCTTTTCTATTTCTGCATGCCATTTAGATTTTAATGTCATTTCTCAAAAAAAAAAGGCTCTGTTGGTAATATACTATTGTGAAGTGAAAGGTAGTATAATCATCTCAAATAACATATAATTTGAAAACTTCTGCCATGTTGATTTCTATGGTTTTCATCCATTTAGTTACGCTTAGAAAATAATAAGATAAGAAGATAAAATTTGGCAATTTTGGAAATAGGAAAATTAATGTTTATTACCATTTTCAAAATGCAGTGAAGGTAGGGGGAGCCAAAATGGTAAAGAGAATCCAGGTAGCTGACTGAGTTCTCCCCTGTTTCCCTCAGAAACAACATTAAATCAAGCCTCTCAATGGATTCTGATGTAACAGAACCTACAAACATATGGAATGAAACAATTTTTCAGCTTTAGATAATTTAGAATGACTTCAGGAAAATTATGCCTCACTTGGGTTAAAAGGAACACAAGGGGAGATCCAAGATGGCAGAGTAAAAGCAGAAACTTGCTTGAACTTCCATTCAAACCACTCCCAATATGTATAAAAAATGATTGTAAACAAATTGGAGAGCAACAGAACCCATAAAGTGACAGAGAGAAGCAAATATCGCACCAAAGGCATCCTGGAAGGCTGATAGGAAGGGTCTATAGCATCAAGCAGAGTACAAAACACGGTTCTGTGTGAGCCATGCCAGCCCAGACTCATAGCCTAGACTAGCCGGAGCAGACTTCAGGAGAGAGAATCACTGGCAGCTATGGCAGTTTCCAGAGTTGATAACCCATATACACCAAAGAGAAAGTAAAGGGTCAGCAGAGAACTCTGTAGGAACTGGGTGAGAGAAGAGCACAATTTGGCTCATGCCCCAGGGCAGCAGAGGAGACTATGGTGGCTGCAGCTGATGCCCTGCAGCTGCCTCCTAAACTCCTGGCCTACAAATCTTAGGGGGAACAAAGCAACCATTCAGGAAATAATTGCTCTTGCTTTGACCTGCTTGGATCAGGGTTGCAGTCTTTTGTGGTGGCCTGGGGTGAGGAATGCTAGTGGGCCAGAGTTTATGTTAACTGTAGAGAGGGTGCCTTGCTCACAATTCTGACAACAACTCTGACAATAACTAAGCAACAGCACAGAAATTTGGGGCACAGCACTCTCCACCCTGGAAGCAGAGTTCTACCATGGCAAAGAACTCAAAAGTCAAGTAACTGGTTGGCAAAATAAGCAAACAGAGGAAGCACAATCAGACCATAGAATATCTTTGAGGGGACAAAGAAGATCAAAATATAGAACCAGAAGAAGACAAGAAAGTCAAAACACTTGCTTTAAAAGCCTCAAAGAAAAATATGAATTTGTTAGAAGACATGAAGGAGTTCAAGAAGGATTTTTAAAATCAAGTAAGAGAAGTGGAGGAAAAATTGGGAAGAGAAATGAGAATGATGCAAGAAAATCATGAAAAGCAAATCAACGGTCTGCTAAAGGAGACCACCCAAAATACTGTAGAATATAACACCTTAAATAGTAGAGTAACTAAAGTGGCAAAAAAGGCCCAAAAAGCTAATGAAGAGAAGAATGCATTAAAAAGCTGAATTGCAGTGGAGCTGTAGCCCACATAACTTCAGAATTATGTAAAAGGGGACTCTGAACAACCTGTGGAGCTCCAGAACCCACAGAACAACACAGAGAAGCTAACCTCCTACTGAGGACAGCCTGGCATCCTGGCAGGGAGTGGCCAGCACAGGCCCCAAATGAAAATATAAGGGGATTACAGGCCATACAGGACCTTAAGAAGGATTTTACAAACCAAATAAGAGAAATAGAGGAAAATTTGGGAAGAGAGATTAGAAGTATCCAGGGAATGGACAAAATGAGAGTCAACAGCCTGAATGAGGAAAATTACATCTTAAAAAATAGACTAACTCAAGTGGCAAAAGAGCCTCAAAAAGGCCATGAGGAGAAGAATGCCTTAAAAACCAATTTTGGCAGATGGAAAAGGAATCTCCAAAGCTCACTGAGGAGATTCATTCCTTTAGAATTAGACTGGAGCAAATGGAAGCTAATGACTTTATAAGAAATCAAGATGCTGTTGAACAGATCCAAGCAATTGAAAGAATGTAAGGCAATGTGGAATATCTCATGGGAAAATCCACTAAACTGGAAAATAGATCCAGGAGAGATTATTTAAAAATTATCTGACTACCTGAAAGCCATGATCAAAGGAAGAACCTAGAAAGCATCCTTCAAGAAATTCTCAAGGAAAATTGTCCTGATGTTTTAGACCCAGAGGGCAAAACAGAGGTTGAAAGAATCTAAAGATCACCTCTTGAAACAGATCCCAAAAATAAAACTCCTAGGAATATTACAGCCAGGTTCCCGAATCCCCAGATCAAGGAGAAAATACTACAAACAGCCAGGAAGAAACAATTTCAATATTGTGGAAACACAATCAAAATAGCACAGGACCTGGCAGCTTCTATATTGAGGAATCAAGGGGCGTGGAATATGATATTCCACAGGGCAAAGGACCTGGGATTAAAACCAAGAATTCCTTACCCATCAAAATTGAGTATCTTTTTTCAGGGGAAAATATGGTTGTTCAGTGGAATAGAGAACTGTCAAACGTTCTTAAGGAAAAACCAGAGTTGAAGAGAAAATTTGACATTTAGACACAAGAAGGAAGAGATACTTGAGAAGGTAAATAGGGACAAGAAATCAAAACGAACTTATCACAGTTGAATTATTTACATTCCTCTATGGAAAAACAATAACTGTGACTGATGAAACCTTTCACAGTATGAAATAATTGAAGAAGGGTACATGGGCATATGAATACACATATGAATGTGTGTATATATGTTTACAAGTATACATGGATAGAGGGTACAGGTCAAATTTAGTGGGAAGGGATGAAACTTAAGGGGTGAAGTTAACAGGTGAGAGAGGAATGTGGCATGAGGATATGGGGAGAGACAAGGTAGGGTAAACTATCTCATATAGAGGAGGTGAGGGGAAGTAGTTGCTGGGGAGGGGAAGAAGAGGAAGGTAAAAAGGCAAAACCATATTCTCATTTAATTTGGCTCAGGAAGAGAATGACATACATACTAAATGGGATATCTCACCCTGCAGGAGAGTAGGGGGGAGGGGAATGAGAGGGGGGATGATGGAGGGGAGGCCATGCTGGAGGGAGGGGAGGTTGGAGGCACCCACTTTTGAAGAGGGTCAGGATCAAAGTAGGGAATGGACCAGGTGGGGGGTGGGATGGGTTGGAGGGAACTATTGTCAGTCTTTTACAATATGTCTTCTATGGTAAGGTTTTGCATAGCTATACATGTACAACATATAATGAATTGCTTATCTCCCCAGTAGTAGTGAATGACAAGGGACAAAGGGAATGGGTCTGGGTTTCGAAGTTTTAAAATTAAATATTTCCAAAAAAAAAAAAATATATATATATATATATATATATATATATATATATATATATATATATATATACTACTATTATTAATACTGTTTTTCATGATAAGATGTGCAGGCATTGGAGCACAGAGATTCACCTTGTCCTAATGGAAAAGTCAAAGGGGGTATGGGAGAAGTTATGGGAGAGGGCAGGTTAATAGGGCAGGTTAAGAGGGCAGAAGTTAATAAAGCATTTGGTAAAAAAAGGCTGAATTGCCTAGATGGAGAAGTAATTTCAAAAATTCACTGAAGAGAATAACTCTTTCAAAATTAGATTGGAAAAAAAATGGAAGCTAATGACTTTATGAGAAATCAAGGTACTATAAAACAGATCCAAACAAATGAAAAAATAATAGGCAATGTGAAATCTCTCATTGGAAAAATCAATGACCTGGAAGATATATCCAAGAAATATAATTAAAAATATTGGACTACCAGAAACCCATTACCAAAAAAAGAACCTAGATATCATTTTATCTCATTTCTCTTCCCAATTTTTCCCCCTCTTCTCTTATCTGCTTCTTAAGGTCCTCTATGGCCTGTAGCTAGCTTGTATTTTCATTTGGAGCTTTTGGTGTAGGAGTTCTGACCTCACAGTTCTCTTCCTGTCCCATACTTTGATCCTCTTTGCCCCCAAAATAGGAGTATAATGTTGCATTTTTCTGTTTATTTTGTTTACATTGCCTAGGCATGTTGCCATTTAATTACTTGATTTTGGGGCTTGTTGCCATAGTAGGACTCTGCCACCAGACAGGAGAGCTTCCGTCCCAAACGTTGGCATCTTCACAACTTCCAGAGGTTGGTTTGCCTCTTTAAAGCCTCCTCCTGCTCTGGCAAGATGGATACCCTCCCCAGTCCTCCCCCGCAACCCTAGACCACAATCCAGATCCAACAGGTTAAAGCAAGAGGGGTTAATCCCCAGACTGATTGCTGGATCTCCCTATAGTTCGCACACCAGGAGCTGCAAAATGGCTTCTGTGCTGTGTTTCTTCAGCAGCTTTTCGCCCACAGGGGAGGAAGCCGAAGTGTTCCCCAATTACTGGTCCCAAAGTCCATAGGGCACTTACCTCTCATTTTGTCCTAGGCATATCTGTGCTGATAATTCTGGAATTGCTGCAGCTGCTGGTGTTCTGGGGTCCCTCCAGCCGGCTGCTGGCCGGGTGGCCCTGGAGCTAAAATTGGGGGGGGTCATGTGGGCCTGGGCTCCACTTACAGAGCATTGTCCTGTGCTGTGCTGGCCCCTCCCTGCAGGGCTGCTGGGCTGTCCTCAGAGGGAGTTTATCTTCTCTGTGTCTTTCTGTGGGTGCTGGGGCTCCAGAAGTTGTTCAGAGTCCACCTTTTACATTGTTTGGAAATGGTGTGGGGCAGAGCACCTTGGAAGTGCTCTTTCTACTCTGCCATCTTGGCTCCGACCCCCCCCCCAAATTATAGTCTTCAGTTAGTCCTTTTTAGGGAGGTGTTTTCTCCAATTACTTCACTCATTTTACTTTTTTTTTTTTTTTAAAGCAATTGGGGTTAAGTAACTTGTTCAAGGTTACACGGCTAGTCATTATTTATGTGTGCATGCTCATTTTATGAGGCCGGATTTGATCTCCGGTCATCCCAACTCCGAGGCCGGCGCTCTTACTCACTGCGCCACCTAGCCGCCCCTTTAGGGCAATTGGGGTTAAGTAACTTGCCCAAGGTTACATGGCTAGGTTTTTGTTTGTGTGGAATAAGTGTCAGAGGCCGGCTCCGAACTCAGGTCTTTCTGACTCCGGGGATGGCGCTCTATTCACTGCACCACCTAGCCGCCCATCCATTTTACTTTTTAAGGATTTATTTTCTTCAGTGAAACTTTTTTTTTTCCCAATTTGGTCTCTGCCTCCCTAATTTGGTCTTAAAAATCTTTCTTAAGCTCCTCCAAGAATGCTTTTTGGGTTTGAGACCAGTTCGTATTTCCTTCTGTGGTCTCATCTGTGAATAAAGAGTCCAAATTGTGCTCTGTATTTGGTTGTTCTTTATCTACATAAAAAGCTCTGATCGATTTTCTTGCCTTTCTGTTCTCCTTCTCAGCTCCCTTCCTTCCCATTGTAATTTCCTACTTCCTAATTTCTCAGGCTGTGAGGTAACTGCCTGGTTGTTGAGTTTTAGTGCTGTAGCCTCTGAGTGTCTCAGGTGTAGCCTCTGGGTGTCTAGTTTGAGTCCAAGGCAGTAGTCTTAGTGAGGTATGCTGATGTGTATAGAGTAATCTGTGGAGAAGGGGTAGTCTGGCCACTTCAGATTTCTGCCTCTATACCCCTGGGATAGAGCTCACACAGGCTTTATATGGTCAGGTTAGGTGGGGCTTATTGCACCCCCTCCCCCTCTTCTCTTCACACTCCTTGCTGCCTCTGGTACACCCCTTCTCAATGACTCCCAAGCCTGAGACTTTTTCCCCTATCTTAGGATTTTACTCTGGGTGGGACACTTATCTTTGGGTTTTCTAGGTCATGGAGGAGGAATCAGAACAGCCAGAGTTTACTTTGTCATTCTGGCTCCTGGAAAAACAGACAGGCGATTTCTAAACTTCCAGGCTGGGGGCTGATAGCCCCAGGAGAAGCTACTGTCTCTGCTGGTGGTCCTCAGCCCCCTCTTACCCGGCTCCAATGATTACTCCCATACCATGGTGAGATGCTGGTGAGATGGCTGTGAAGCATTGTTGGGATGGGTAAGCCTGCTGGCTGAGGCTCCTTCCCTCAATTGTATTCCACCTTCTAGACTGAGCTGCTGCAGCTCCTATGTGCATCGCACTTTCCCTGTCTGGATCCACTGGGCACCTTCCTGGACTGGCTTCTGCCATTCTCCATCTCCCAGTGGTTTCTATCACTCCAAAAATACATTCAGATTCACTTTTTAAGGTTTAGTGACAGGAATCACAGAGGAGCTTAGAGAAGTAACAGCTTCCATTCTGCCATCTTGGGTCCACCACCAGGCCATTGTTTTCTATTCCACAGCAAAAGAAGCAATCCCAGAATTCAATATGTAATAAATACAAGTCATAACAGGCCAAAGAGGGCTGTGTGTTATATAGGAGGTGAATGGGCAGCTCTAGTCATCCCACAAGAGAAAAGAACCAAAGGACAAAAAAAAGGCTTTGTGGAGACTATCCCACCTGAGCTATGCCTTGACAGGAGGTAAGGATTCCAACAGATAGCAGGAGTCCCTTCCAGAGAGGTGGAACATTAAAGGAGGTAATGATGAACAGGAGGACATATTAGGCAGAGAACTGGACTTGGGGTTAAGAGGGCCTGACTTCAAAGCCAGCCTCTGGCATCACCAGATGAATTGCCCTGGACAAATTAATTTACTTCTCTGGACCTCAGTTTCCTCATCTATGAAAAGAGCAGAGAGAACTGCATGACTTTACTGGCTTCCTTCCATCTCCAAAAATGAAACATTTTGAAACTACAAAATTCGGGAATGACTAATGGTTTAGAGAACAGAAGAATGAATGACTGGATGAAAGGAAGCACCATAAAATAAGACGGAAAAAGATTGGAATCTAGCCATAAAAGAATTTTAATTCTTTTCTGTAAAGACATACCTATGCAATTTGCATGTTAAACTAAATGACAGAATCAACGTTCATAAAGACCTTAAAAGATTAGAAAATAAGGCTGAATCTAATTGGTAAGAAGAATTGCAATACTGATAAATGTAGTCTTAAAGTTCATCTTAAAAGCATAACTTGTCAGTGATAGTGGAGTGTGGATTCTTCTGGAGGTATAGGTGGAAATAAATGGTTACTGAGATTTCTTCCATCTTAAAAAGTCTATAATTCTATAATGAAACTTGTTGATGTCTCATCCAAAATGACTTTTTTCTTTAATTTTCTCATTCCTGCAGATTCCCCAATTCAAAGTGCTTTATGTGCAAATTCAAATTATTTTATTTTATGGGGGTAGGGAAAATAAGTGTTCTGTATGAAGTTTATATTTTTGTTAATAAAGTTCATCATCAGGATAAGGATGTCCCAGTGAGTAGACTATCTGCCAATGCAATTCACCATCATCTCTATAACTCATAGAGAAAGTTGTTTGAGACAATGAGACATTAAGAGACATGCCCAGAGGCACAGCACTGGGATGTTACAGAGACCAGCCTTGAACCCAGAATCCAATGGCAGTGTTTTTCCCACTACGGCAAGATGCTTGCTTGACCTTATCACTTAGTCATCAATTATTATATTAGTCCTTCAAGCTTCTTTCCCAGTGGTGGCCCTAAGGCTCATCTCTCAAAGAACATGTATTTTATGTCTCTAAACAGAATTTTAGGAACTTGATGCTTAGATTGCCTGGCTCAGGTACTTGTACTGTTATGTTCCTTTGCTATCAAAAGCTTGTCTTTCTTCACTCTGTTTGTTCTTCCTTGTTATTTTATTTGATTATTTCAGAATCCTTCATGACTGCCTTATTAGAGATTTCTTCACAGAGGCTTTATCAAATACACCCTTAATAAAATCCTTAAGCCTTCCTTTCTGGATGTTCTGAAACCCAGGCACATCATCCATCACAAATAACTCATTAGTGAGCTCAGCTTTAACAATGCCAAGATTCAAAGTAGGTTTTAGGTTCTAGGACTGAGGCCTTCCCTTCATCCCAAAGGTCTAGGACTGAGGCCTTCCTCTCATCCCAAAGGTCTAGAACTGGGGCCTTCCCCTCATCACAAAGGTCTAAGACTGAGGCCTTACACTTATTCAAACTTCTGTTCAATTTAACAAAAAACAACAACAACAACAAAAAATATGGAGCTACACAGCCCCTACCAGAGTAGGCCATGTTGGGAATATTTTTTAGCAGATTCCCTGCTTGCATCTTTTGAAATCCTCCACTCATCATGTCTCTGCATACCTGTACCCAACTTTCATTCTAAATGAAACTTGTATTCCCCGGAAAAGAAAAAAGAATTTTGAAGGAGAAGGGAAGACAGAAGTAAGAGCCAATACTTAGTTACCAAGAATAAAGTCTCAGTAATTCAGATGGCACAGTGACGAGACCGCTGAATGTCATGTTATGAAGACTTGAATTCAAATCCAGCTTTAGATACTTCCTAGTTCTATGCTCTTGAGTGAGTCATTTAATCTCTGTTTCAGTTTCTAAAAAAGAAGATAATAATAACCCTTATGTCTGCTGGTTGCTGTGCAGAGCACATATTTGTAAAGGGATTTGTAAACCTTAAAGTACTAAACAAGTACTATTATTATTGTTATTGCTGTTGTTGCTATAGGGAATTTAGACCATTTAATCAAACTTACTTTTACAAATGAGAAACAATCCTCAGAAAAATACAATTACTTGCCTGGGGTCACACAGTGAATATGCAAACCGAAATCTTTATCCATTTGCTTGATTCCAAGACAAACAAGATCTCAGCTACAGGGAGGTGCTTCTGAAATCCTGGGCCTATTGTTTTCCTCCTTCAATGCTTTAGCCTGTAGGGGTGACAAAGGAAGCCACAGTTTGAATGGAGAGATGGCCCTGGCACAGGGATAATATTAGGGAACATATTCAAAGGAGGCTGGATTGCAAGCTAGAGGGCCTGGCTTCAAAGCCAGTTTTGCCCAAGTACTTACAGGAAGCCCTGAGGATTTCATTTTTGCATCTGAAAAAGAAGGGGTTTGTGCTCAGTGACCCTCAAAGGGCCTTCCAGGTCTACATCTATGGGAGTAAACAGATTTTATAATAAAAAGAAAATAATTGTCAAGAAGGAAAGCTTTCAGGATAGGTGGTGATTTGCATTTATTTATCAAGGGAGTTTGTTCATTGGGAATGTCCTATAGCTATGAATTCACAAACTAGATAAGACAAACATACAAAATGTCGAACTACACTCACCAAATACTCTGATGGACCAACCACAAGAATGTATTCAGATCTAACCAGATCAACGGCATGTCCAGAAGAAAGTAAGCAGAACTGTGAGCCTACTTGACCTAACATAATATGAGGAAAGGGTGAAACTTAGGAATTGTTATGCTGGGGAATGATCAGCTAAGGAAGACAGCCTATTTCCTTCATTCTGAATGGCTCAACAAGAGATTTGCTGGGTTGGTTACTAAAAGTGACAGGAAACCAGGGGTTGATTCAATATCAAGGAGCTGTTTCTATTAATGACCAATAATCAGCAAATAAAATTAATCATAAAGAATAATAACAATCTGACATTTATACAACACTTGATGTTTTCAAGAAAATTTATTTAGATCAATCATTTGATCCTTACAACAAACCTTCATATATGATGCTATTATCACTCCCATTTACAAATGAAACTGAAACAGAGAGTAATGACTTAGCAACCACCCCGATATAATACAGCTATTTGTGCATCCTTTGAAATCTTCATGTATATTCTAAACAACCTACAAAGGATGACGAAGAAAGTTCTCATTCTCTGAACAAGGAAAAGGCTAATGAGTACAAAGATAAGAAAATGAGGCAAGCATAGATCTGTGGTATTGGGAGGGCCCTCACACTAAAGATGACACTCTCCATTTGGTTTGAGCAAGGCAGAGTATAGTGAGACTATCACTGATTTTTCATAGAGACAGTGTTTCTCAAGGAAATCCAAGATGGAAATGGAATTCAAAGCTTTCCATAGAACACTCTTGACTTGTATTGAGCTTGCAGTCTCCTAAAACTATCTAGGCATCTAGTCCATCACCCATCTGACAAGTGAGAGTCCAGCCTATGACTGAGAAGCAAATTTCTCAGCAGCTAAGATATTGTTGAAGGAGCAATACTGCCAATATTGGGGGAGAAGTGAATGTTACTTCCTAGAATTTGTTAGAAAAGAACGGTCTGTAAGGTCTGGTTTTGTGAGGGGACATTTCCAAAAGGCAAGCCACTCTATCTCTCTCAGTTGTAGTTTCTTCATCTTAAAGTACAGCAACAACAGTAGAACCAAGCTCCCAGGGTTTTTGAGAAAATCAAATTCTTGTGAAGTGGTTTTGGTAAAAAGTAAAAATTCTATATAAATACAATTTGCTGTTGTTGTTGATATATGAGGAAGGTTGGGCCATAGTAGATTAAAAACTTTTAAGGGTGAATTTGGAGAACAGACCAAAGTAGGTGGCAATCCAAATAAGAAGAAAAAAATGGAAAGGTGGAAAATAATGACATGGCTAGAGGGGTCTCATTCACTCTGAAACTTCAAAAAGGCTTCGAGAAGATCAATTACCAGCTAGAACTGGTGAGAGAATGGATTTTTAAAATGACTCTCTCCAGGTATAGGTAGATGTTTCTGTTTTTTATTTTTGGGGGGGGAGAAGCTGTACAATTGGGGTTAAGTAACTTGCCCAAGGTCACATGGCTAGTAAGTGTTAAGTGGCTGAAGCTGGATTTGAACTCAGGACCTCTTGACTCCAGGGTCATGCTCTATTCATAGCACCATCTAGCCAACCCGAGGGGGAGGGGTATTTCATAAATGCCCATGCTGAGAATAAGTTGAGGCTGGCAATGAATGATAAAGAAAATGGAAAAAGGACCCATTGTAGACACATTGTGTCAGAGGGGATGATCAGTGAAGGCGTAGTAACTCTGCTTGAGAGAATAGAAGAATTAGTAACAGCAGATTGAAAGAGGAAGACCAAACCACTTGTTATTTTTCTTTTATTTTCTATACCAAACTGGATAATCCTTTAGTTAAAAAGAAAAAAAATATACAATGCAGTTTGGGATTGAAAATAAGGAAAGAGGTAGGAAAAATAGATTTTTTAAATGATGAATCCATGTCTTGAGGCCCTGAATCAAAGTCACACAGGGGCAATTTAAGAAATGAAAGATCATGATTGTTGAGGCATTGAAATGTTCTGAAAACAATTGTGGCAAATGGAAGAGGCCATTGGAACTAAAGAGGGCAAATGCTGCCTTATTTTCCCAAGTCAGTCTGAGAGTGGAATTGGCAAATAATAGACTAGGGAACTCAAATTCTATTTTTGCAAAAGTCTAGAAAATATTAATGAGATAGACTTTTTTAAAGGAAAAAGTAATCATAAAGAGTCAGCATGCCTTAAACAAGGCATAGCATGACAGACACCTAATTTCCTCTTTTTGTTTTTCCTGGATTATAACATATGAAGGTAAAGATATAAAAGCAACTTTCCAAAACTTCAACAAAGTATTAGCTAAAATCTCTAAGGCTCTTCTCATGGAAAAGTTAGAAAGACCTGTTCTGTATGATCTTACAATGAGTAAGACTCAGTCCCATGTGGTCCACATCAGTACTGGCTGAGTGATGCCTTGGGATGCATTTTATGTGGATTTCCACAAGGATCTCTCTGACTTTGTATTGTTAATGTTTTCATCAAAAACATAGAAAAGCATAAATGACATGTTTATTGAGTTTGCAAATGCCATAGAGCTGAGAGACAGCTGACACACTGGATGACAATCACCAAGCAAAAAGATCTAGAAAGCTTGGAATATTGGCCTGAATCTAATTATATGTAATCTGATGGAGAAAGATTCAAAACCCCTCACTTGAATTATCTAAATAGCTATTTATTTATTTGTATTTGTATAACTTCATACACTTGATTTCAAAGAAACATAATAATAAAAAAAGACATAGTATTAAATAAGGTATAACATGGATAGTCAATAATTAGAGTAGAATATCAAAGGTTGAAGAGCATCAGTAGTAGCTCCCAGCCTCACAGTAGGGCACCTGCAGCAAGGATCAAAGCCTGGGGAAATCTCCCAGTAAGGCCTTCCCTTCTACAAACCAGCAGGCACCTGAGAAAGAGAGAAGTCTGTGCAGAGCAGCAAGGACCCCCTCCAGTGACTCCACCCGGAGCACAAGTCACTTGCAAAGTTTTGCCTCCATTGCTGATGAGGAGGGAAGTCCCAAACTGGGGCTGGCTGATAGAGAGACTCTGATCCAGAGAGACTATTTCCATAGCCACCTAGGAGCAGGGCCCCACACTTGTGGTGGACCATAAATAAGATCCTTCCTCTAAGGCCAGTCACAATAAACTCAGCAGCTAAATCTCACACCTAGGGAAAGCCAACAGGGAGGCCATATCCCTCCAGTACAAGACAGAAGAGAAGTTGACTCTCTAGAGAGACAAAGCAGCTAAGAAGAATGAAAGAAAGAAGGAAATAAGGAAGGAAGGAAGGAAGGAAGGAAGGAAGGAAGGAAGGAAGGAAGGAAGGAAGGAAGTGAGTAAGAAAGAGAAAGAAAGAAAAACAAAAGAGAAGAAAAAAGAAAAGAATAAAAGAAAAGTAAAGAAAGAAAAAGAAAAAGAAAAGAGGAAAACGCTGAAGCCCAGTGAAAGCCCATAGGAAAAGTCAGAATCGCAGGACAACATGCTTGAGATCATGTTGGACTGGAGTCCACCTGTCATACCAAAACACCAAGGCACAAAAAAAGGCAGAAAAATGAGCAAAAATACACAAAAATGCTTGACTATAGAAATTTACTATGGTGATAGGGAGGATCAAGACATAAAGTTAGAAGAGGACAATATTGTCAAAGTGCCACATGTGAAGCATCAAAGAGTTATGTAATTTGCTCTCAGGGTCAAAAAAAAAGTAGAAGAGCTTAAAAAGGAATTTAAAAAAACAAATTACAGAAGAAGAAAAATTGGAGAAAAAAGTGAGAGCAATGCAAGCAATGAGATGGAATATATTTTTTCAATTAAAAAAAGATGGATATTTAATGACATAGAGGACTTTCAAACATTTCTAAATAGAAGACCAGAGCTGAATAAAAAATTTGATTCAAGGGAAACATAAAAAGGTAAAAATAAATAAACTAGAGAAAACAAAGAATCCAACAAAGTTTAGCTGTTTATAGTTGTAACTAAACAATTTTATTACCATAAGATTAATTAGAAGGAGTGTATATATATATATATATATATATATATATATATATATGTGTGAGAGAGAGGAGAGAGAGAGAGAGAGAGAGAGAGAGAGAGAGGGAGGCTGTGACTATAAGGTGAATTTGATAGGATACTCCCCCACCACAAAAAAAGGATGAGAAATAAAATTGCACTGGGAGAATAACGGGGGCATTAAGTGAGGTAAATTATCCCACATAAAAGAGGCATGAAATAATTCTTATAATGGAGGGGAAGATGATCGGTGGCTGGCAAAGCTTCAACATTACTCCAATAAAAATTGTCCCGGGGGGGCGGAGCCAAGATGGCGGAGTAGAAACAGCTCGTCCAAGCCTCTCTGCCCCCAGATTCCCCACAAACTATGTAAAAAAGGACTCTGAACAACTTCTGGAGCCCCAGCACCCACAGAACGACACAGAGAAGCTAACTTCCCGCTGAGGACAGCCCAGCAGCCCTGCAGGAAGGACCAGCGCAGCGATCTGGGAGCCGGCAACCGCAAAGCGCAGGAGCCCAGCCGAGCCGAGCCCAGGTCCACGTGAGCCGAGGTTTTAGCCCCAGGGCGGCAGGGCGAGCAGCCAGCTGGAGGAACCCCAGAACACCAGGAGCTGTGGCAACTCCAGAATTATCAACATAGACATGCCTAGGACAAAGTAAGAGGTTAGCGTCCTATGGACTTTGGGACCTGTATTTGGGGAATGCGTCAGCTCCCTCCCCTGGGAGCTAGAAGCAGCTGAGGAGACACGCCATTTTGTAGTTTTCATAGGCATTTCCGGCACTCAGCCTACAAATCGTGGGGAGATCCAGCGATCAGTCTTGGGGGGTAATCGCTCTTGCTTTAACCTCCCTGGATCTGGATTGTGATCTAGGGTGGAAGTTGTGGGTGGGTTTACAGCTTACCAGAAAGGGAAGTTGCCCCCCACACGTTCGGGACGAAAATTCCTCTAGCTGGCCTTAAAGCCATAGTGTGGCAACAAGCCCAAAAGTCAAGCAATTAAGTGGCAACATGCCAAGGCAAAGGAAACAGAAAAATGCAACCTAGACTCCTATTTTGGGGGCATAGAGCGGGAAAAGGACTGCGAGGTCAGAAGTCCTGCTCCAAAAGCCCCAGGGGAAAACATGAGTGGGTTGCAGGCCATAGAGGACCTTAAGAAGGACTTTAAAAATCAAATAAGAGAAGTGGAGGAAAAATTGGAAAGAGAAATGAGAAGGATGCAGGAAAAGTATGAAATGAGGGTCAACAGCCTGACTGGGGAAAACAACACCTTAAAAAATAGACTAACTCAAATGGCAAAGGAGGCCCAAAAGGGCAATGAGGAGAAGAATGCCTTAAAAAGTCGAATTTGCCAGATGGAAAAAGAATCTCAAAAGTTCACTGAGGAGATTCATTCCTTCAGAGTTAGACTGGAGCAAATGGAAGCTAATGACTTTATGAGAAATCAAGATGCTGTTAAGCAGATCCAAACAAATGAAAGATTAGAAGGCAATGTGAAATATCTCATGGGAAAAACCACTGACCTGGAAAATAGATCCAGGAGAGACAATTTAAAAATTATTGGACTACCTGAAAGCCATGATCAAAGAAAGAACCTAGAAATCACCCTTCAAGAAATTCTCAAGGAAAATTGCCCTGATGTTTTAGATCCAGAGGGCAAAATAGAGGTTGAAAGAATCCACAGATCACCTCCTGAAAAAGATCCCAAAAAGAAAACTCCCAGGAATATTATAGCCAGGTTCCAGAATCCCCAGATCAAGGAGAAAATACTACAAGCAGCCAGGAAGAAACAATTTCAATATTGTGGAAACACAATCAGAATAGCCCAGGACCTGGCAGCTTCTACACTGAGGGATCGAAGGGCATGGAATATGATATTCCAGAGGGCAAAAGAACTGGGAATGAACCCAAGGGTCACCTACCCAGCAAAACTGAGTATTTTGTTTCAGGGGAAAATATGGTCATTCAGTGGAATAGAGGACTTTCAAGCATTCTTGAGGAAAAAACCAGAATTGAATAGAAAATTTGACATCCAGACACAAGAAGGAAGAGATGCCTGAGAAGGTAATCAGGGAAAAGAAATCAAAAGGAACTTATCAAAGTTGAACTATTTACATTCCTATATGGAAAAGCAATAACTGTGACTGATGATATCTTTCTCACTATGAAAATAATGGAAGAAGGGGGTGTGGTCATATGAATACATATGTGAATGTGTGTGTATATGGTTACAGTTATATATGGATAGAGGGCATAGGTTGAATTTGTTGGGAAGGGAGAATACTCAAGGGATGAAATTATGAGGTGAGAGAGGAAAGTGGCAAGAGGAGATGGGGAGAGACATGGTAGGGTAAACTATCTCATGTAGGAGAAGTGGTTGCAAAGGAGGGGGAGAATAAGGAAGGCTAAAAAGGCAAAACCACATTCACATTGAATTTGGTTCAGGGAGAAAATGACATACAAACTAAATGGGATATCTCAACCTGCAGCAGGATAGGGGGAAGGGGGATGAGAGGAGGGATGATGGAAGGGAGGGCATCCTTGGGGTGAGGGGAGGTTGGAAGTACCCACTATAGAAGAGGGACAGGATCATGTAGGGAATGGACCAGGTGGGGGGTGGGATGAGTGGGAGGGAATTATAAGCAGCCTTGTACAATATATCTACTATGATAATGTTTTGCATAGCTAGACATGTACAACATATACTGAATTACTTATCTCCCAAGAAGGAATGGGTGACAAGGGAGGAAGGAAATGGATCTGAAATTCGAGGTTGTAACATTAAATGTTTCAAATATATATATATATATATATATATATATATATAAATACTAAAAAAAAAATTGTCCCAAAGATGGAAAAGCATACAGAACCAGTTGGATATACAAATCTGTCTTACCCTATAATAAATAAGAAGGTATGGGGAAAATGGAAAGGATAGGGGAGGCTGAGGAAAAGGAGGGTTTATTGGGGAAGGTAGTAATCAGAAGTAAAACACTTGTGAGAAGGAAAAAGCTGGGCAGTAAGAGAGAGAAGGGGATACTTAAGCAAAACAGCGTGGAGGAAAATACACAGTTATCACACTTTTAAATGCGAATGGGAAGAAGTTAGCAATCAAATGGGAGTGGATAGCAAAATGGTTTAAAACCAAAAGCCTAAAATATGTTGTTTACAAAAACACCTTTGAAGCAGAGGGATACAAATAGGGTAAAGGTAAGGGACTGGAATAGAATGTATTATGTTTATGCTGAAGCAAAGAAAGCAATCATGATCTCAGAGAAATCAAAGTAAAAGATAAATCTAATTAAAAGATAAAAAGAAGATAGCCATATCTTGCTGAATCATGCCATAGAAAAAGGATTCATAGCAATTCTAAACATATAAGCACCAAATGGAATAGCATCTAATTTTTTGAAGAAGTTGAATGAGTTATAGGAGGAAATACATAATAAAACTATGCCAGTAGGGGACTTCAATTCTCTCCTTTCAAACTAGAAAATTCTACTCAAAAGTAAGTAAGAAAGAAGTTAAAGAGATAAATAAAATTCTGAAGAAAATAGATATGATAGATCTCCACAGAAAATTGAATGACAATATAAAGGAATACCTTTTTCTCATTAATACATGGCACTCACACAAAAACTGACCATGTATTAGGACATATAAACCTCACAACCAAATGAAAAAAAGCAGAAATAATAAATTCATTCTTTTTCAGATCATAATGTAATAAAATGTATTAAATACTGGACAATGGAAATAGAGATTAAAATTAATTGAAAATTAAATATTCTAATTAAAAAAAACAAGTAGGTCAAAGAATAAATCATAGAACCAATTAATAATTTCATTAAAGCAAATGACAACAATGAAACAGCACATTAATTGTTATGGGATACATCAGAGAAAATTAATATTTATAATTATTTACATAAATAAAATAGAGGAAAGACAGATCAAAGAATGTGTTGTACAACAACAAAATAAAAATAGAAAAATAACTAAATAAATATACCCAATTAAACACTAAATTGGAAATCCTTAAAATAAAAGGAGAGATTAATAAAATTGAAAGAAAATAATTGATCTAGTAAATCAAACTAGAAGCTGGTTTTATGAAAATCACAATAAAATAAACAATTTATTGTTTATTTTGATTTACAAAAATGTAGAAGAAAACCAAATTATTTTTATCCAAAACTAAAGGGGTGAAAATACCACCAAACGAAGAGGAAGTTAAAGTAATGTTAAGGAGCTCTTTTGGTCAATTATATGGCAACAAATATGACAGTGAAATGGATAAATATATGCAAAAGTCTAAATTTCCCAGATTAACAGAAAAATAAATAAAATAGTTAAATAACTCAATCTTAGAAACAAGAAATTGAATATGTCTTCAAAGAATTTCCCAAGAAAAAAATTCCCAAGACAGATGAATTCACAAGAGTATTCTACCAAATATTTAAAGTGCAATTAATCCCAATACTATATAAACTATTTTGAAATATAGACAACTGAGTGCTACCAAATTATTTTTATGACAGAAATTTGGTGCTTATAACCAAACCAGGAAAGGCCAAAAAAATAAAATTATACACAATAAAGAATATCAATGCTGAAAATTTTAATAAAATATTAAGAAAGTAATTACAGCAATCTATCACAAGGATCACACACTATGACCAGCTGGATTTATACCAGGAATATAGGACTGGGTCAAAATTTAAAAAACTATTAGTATAATTTAGCACATCAATAACAAAATCAACAGAAATCATGTAAATATTTCAATGGATATATAAAAAGTCGTTAACAAAGGCAGAGTCAAGATGGTGGAGCAGAAAGAGGATATCCTTGTGGCTCTTGCTAATACCTCCTCCAATTCATGCAAAAGTGACTCTGAACAAACTTTGGAGCTACAGAAACCACAAAATGACAGAGAGAAGCTAACTTCCTGCTAAGGATGGTCTGGCAGGTCAGCAGGATGGGGCCAGCACAACAAGTTGTGGGAAAAGCCTAGCCTCGTGAAACCTAAAGGTGGCCTCAGGCTGGCCACAACCAGCTACCAGCTGGAGGGACTTCATATCACCAGCAGCTATGGAAATTTCCAGAATTGCCAACTCATAGAAGCTAAGGACAAAGTAAGAGGTCATTGAAGTTTAGACTTTGGGAACTGGGAGTTTGGGGTTGTGGTAAGGCCTTAACTCCCTGGAGGGAGAAGCAGCTGAGGCACTGTGGCCATGCTGCCACTGCCACACTGCTGCTTCAGAGCTCCAGGTCTGCAGATTGTAGGGTGACCAAGTGACCAGTCTGAGGAGTAATTGCTCTTGCCTTAACCTGCTTTGTTTGGATCCCAGTCTAGGGTGGAGGTCTTGGTGTGTGTAATCAGTTTCCCAGGGCATGTGAATAGTCCAGAAAAGGCACCCAACTAATAGCTCCAGCTGTTGGGAAAAACCCCATTGATTAGGACAAAGCTCACCACTCTGGCAGCAGAGTACTACTGTGGCAAAAAGCTCAAAAGTAAAGTAATTGAGTAGCAATATGAACAAACAAGGGAAGCAAGGCAAGCAGAGTAGTATGACTCCGGATTCCCTTTTGAGGGACAAAAAATATTAAGGCATGGAACAGCAGGAAGACAGCAAAGTCATCTCCTGCACCAGAAGTTTCCAAGAAAAGAATAAGCTGCTTACAGGCCATAGAGGAGCTTAAGAAGGATTGTGAAAGTCAAATAAGAGAAGTGGAGGAATAATTGGGAAGGGAAATGAGAATTATGCAAAAATAATAAAATGAGAGTCAACAAACTGACTGAAGAAAATAACACCTTAAAATAGACTAATGCAGGGGCGGCTAGGCGGCGCAGTGAGTAGAGCGTCGGCCCTGGAGTCAGAAGGACCTGAGTTTGGATCTGGCCTCAGACACTTAATGCACACACAAACAAACAGCAACAACAACAACAACAACAAAAAACCTAGCCGTGTGACCTTTGGAAAGTTACTTAACCCCAATTGCCCTCCAAAAAGCAAAAAATAAAATAAAATAGAATAAAATAAAATAGACTAATGCAAAAGGCAAAAGAGGCTCAAAAAGCCAATGAGGAGAAGGATGCCTTAAAAAGCTGAATTTGCCAGATGAAAAAAGAATCTCAAAAGCCTACTTAAGCGAATAATTCCTTCAGAATTAGATTGGAGCAAATGGAAACTAGTGACTTTATGAGAAATCAAAATACTATTAAACAGATCCAAACAAATGAAAAAATAGAAGGCAATGTCAAATATATCTTTGAAAAAATGACTGACATGGAAAACATATCCAGGAGAAATAAATTAAAAGTGATTGGTCTACCTGAAAGCCATGATCAATAAAAGAACCTAGAAATGATACTTCAAGAAAGTCTTAAGGGAAATTGCCCTGATGTTTTATAACCAGAGGCCAAAATAGAGGTTGAAAGAATCCAATGATCACCTCTTGAAAAAGATCCCAAAATGACAACTCCTAGGAATATTATAGCCAGATTCTGGAATTCCCAGATCAAGGAGAAACTATTACAAGCAGCCAGGAAGAAACAATTTGTATACTGTAGAAAAACATTCAGTATAATACAGGATATAATACAGGATATGAGGGATCAAAGAGCTTGGAATCTAATATTCCAGGGTTTAAAGGAGCTGGAATAAAAAGTCAGCAAAAGTGAATGTCATGGTTCTGGGGAAATTATGGCCTTTCAATGGAATATAGGACATTCAAGAATTCTTGATCCAAAAACCAGAATCGAATAGAAAGTTTGACATTCAGATAAAAGAAGCAAGTATATATGTACACACATACACACACACATGCATACATATATATGTCTATATAGAAAGGTAGATGGGCATATGAATGCATTTGTGAGTATGTGTGTGTGTATATGTGTGTGTGTGTGTACAGGTATACATAGACAGAGGGTAAAAGACCAGTTGAATAGGAAGGGATGAAAAGGTGAAAGTAAAAGGTGAGAGAGGAATATATTGAGAGGAGATGGGAAGAGACAGAATGGAGTAAATTATCTCATAAAAGAAGAGGCAAGGGAAAATTTTTGCAATGAAGGGGAAGAACAGGAAGGCAAAGGGGAATCAGTCAACCTTACTCTCAATGGTTTGGGCTTAGGGAGGGAATGACATACACACTAAATAGGGTATCTCACCCTGCAGAAGAGTAGGGGTGAGGGGGTTGAGAGAGGGGATTATGGAGGGGAGGACAGCCTGGGGGACAGGGAATTTGGAAGTACCCACTTTTGAAAAGGGACAGGATGAAAGTAGCGAATAGAGCAAGTGGGGAGTGGGATGTGATTGAGGGAAATATATTCAGTCATTCCCAATACATACACAGTTTTGCAAAGCTCCACATGTACAATATATATAGAATTGCTTCTCTTTCCAGTAAGATTGGATAATGAGTGAGGTAGGGAAAGAATCTGTTATTTGAAGGTTTAAAATCAAATGTTTAAAAAATGTGTGTGTGTGTGTGTGTGTGTGTGTGTGTGTATAATCATTATTATTTTACATGTAACTGGGATAGAATACATACAGGCAATGGGTCATAGAGATCTACCATGACTCACTGGAAAGTCAGAGGGGAGATTGGGAAAGATATTGGAGAGCAGATCTGTAGAGGGGATATTCAGTGTGTTTGCTCTTTTAGGGTGGTGGGTAGTAGAAAAATAGGTAGAAAATTTGTAACTCAATATCTTGTAGAAATGAATGATATAAACTAAAATATATAAAGAAACTAACTACAAAATAAGAGAATGTCTTTGACAAAATATAGCATCAATAATAAAATTCCTAATAAAAACACCAGAGAGCATAAGAATAAAATGTGCATAACATAAAATAAGTAATATCTATTTAAAACCATCCTGAAGGATCTATAGTTGTAATAAGCCAGAACCTTTCCCAATAAAATTAGCAGTGAAGGAAGGATGCCCATTTTATCTCTATTACTAATTATTATAATTGAAATCTTAGCTATCACAATAAGAAAAAAAAGAAATTGAAGGATTTAGAATAAGCAATAAAGAAAGAAACTGTTTCTCTTTGCAGATACTATGTTATGCTTAATAAATCCTAAAGAATGCATTAAAAGAAAACCATTTGAAATTATTAACAACTTTAGCATAGTTGCAGGATATAAAATAAAACCATATAAATCATAAGCATTTCTATACATAATCATATACCTATCTATATATGTGTATATATCTATATTTATCTATATATCAAGCACCCAGAAATAGAAAGTTAAATTCCATTTTAAATGAGTATAGAGAATATAAAATATTTGAGAGTCTACCTGCCAAGTCAAACCTAGGAACTATATTAACACAAGTATAAAATATATTTCACACAAAAAAAGTCAGATAAAAATTATTGGGAAACTATTAATTGTTTAAGGGTATGTTGAGTCAATATGATAAAATGATAATTCTACATGAATTAAAGGATTTCTTCAGTTCCATTTCAATTTAACTATCAGAAAATTATAATACTATAAAAATAATAGTAAATTTTTATGAAAGAGCAAAAGCTCTTTCAAGGGAATCAATGAAAAAAATGCAGAAAGGGTGATGTAGCCAAGACTGCAATCTGTATTACAGAGTGGTAATTACAAAACAATCTGGTACTAAGAAATAGAGTGGTAGATCAGAGGAATAGATTAAGTATGAATCAACTTATCATAAATGACCAGAGGAATCTAGCATATGATAAAAGCAAAGATCCCATCAGGAATAAAAAATGAGGTGGGGTAGAGTGAAGATGGCAGAGTAGAAATAGGACTTCCATGTGGCTCTGGCTTCTACCTCCCATAATTCATGTAAAAGGTGACTCTAAAGAAACTCTGGAAATAGAAAACCCAGAAAAAGACACAGAGAAGCTAACTTCCTACTGAGGACATCCCAGCATGCCGGCAGCAAGCAGGAAGGAAAGCACTCTAGGAGCCTAATACAGACCTGTGCAAGCCAGAGGTTTTAGCATCAGGGTGGGCCTCACCAGCCACCTGCTGGGGGGAATTCATATCACCACCAGCTGTGGTGATTTCCAGAATTCTTAACCCATAGATGCTAAGGACACAGTGAGAGGTCAGTGCAGTGTAGACTTTGGCATCCCATAGTTTCAGAGTACATTGGCTTTTGCCCTCAGGGAGAAAAGTGAATTAGGTGTGACCCTGGAGCCGCAGCCACATGTGGCTGCATCAGCTCCTGGCCAGCAGATTGTAGGGGAACCAAAAACCAGTCTGAATGGTAATCATACATGCTTTAACCTGCTTGGACCTACACAGTGATGTAGGGTGATGGTACTCGGGTAGGTGACCAGCTTTCCAGAGTGTGTGGAAGCTTCAGAGAGGGCACCAAACTAATACCATCAGCCGCTGAGAACACCCCAGCCCTTGGGAGGAAGCTTCCCTGTCTGGTGGCAGAATCCTACTGTGGCAAAAAGGCCTGAAGTCAAATAATTAAGTGGAAACATGAGCAGGCAAAGGAAACAAATCAAACAGACCAACTCAACTTTACACTCCTATTTTGGGGACAAAAAAGGATCAAAGCATGGAACAGGAGGAAGACAGTGAAGTCAGAACTTCTGCATGAAAAGCTTTGAAGAAAAATATGAGTAGGTTACAGGACACAGAGGAGTTTAAAGATGATTTTGAAAATCAAATAAGAGAAGTGGAGGAAAAATTAGGAAGAGAAATGAGAACAATGCAAGAAAATTATGAAATGATTGTCAACAAACTAACTGAAGAAAATAACACCTCAGAAATAGACTAAATCAAATAGCAAAAGAGACTCAAAAAGGCAATGAGGAGAAGAATGCCTTAAAAAGCTGAATTTGTCTGATGGAAAAAGAATCTCAAAAGATCACTGAAGAGAATCATTACTTCAGAATTAGACTGGAGAAAATGGAAACTAGTTTCTTTATGACAAATCAAGAAACTATTAAACAGATCCAACCAAATTAAAAAAATAGAAGGCAATGTGAAATATATCATTGGAAAAACCACTGACATGGAAAATAGATCTAGGAGAGATAATTTAAAAAATTGTTGGTCTACCTGAAATCCATGATCAACAAAAGAACCTATAAGGGGGCAGAGTCAAGATGGCAGAATAGAAACAGCTCTTCTGCACAGCTCTGGCTCCCACAATTGCCATATTCATGTAAAAGGGCACTATAAACAACTTCTGGATCTCCAGAAGCCACAAAATGACACAGAGAACCTAAAATCCCATTCAGGACAGCCCAGCAGCCTGGCAGGGAGCAGCCAGCAAAGCACTCTGGGAACCTAGCACAGGCCCGCATGATTTGGAGGTTGTAGGCCCAGGGTGGCTTTATCAGCAACTGGCTGGAGGGACTCCAGAACATCATCAGCTGGGGCATTTCCAGAATTACCAACACATAGATGCCATGGACAAAATAAGAGGTTAATGTGTTATGGACTTTGGGACTCATTAGCTGGGAGATTACATGGCCTCTCTGGGGGCTTGAAGCCACTGAGAAGCTTCAGGAGAGCCACAGACACACACAGCAGCTTCAGTTCCTGCCCTGCTAACTGTACGGGGATCCAGCAATAATTCTTGGGGGTAAATGCTCTTGATTTAACCTTCTTGGATCTGGATTGTGGTCTGGGGTGGAGGTCTTGGGGTGTGTGACCAGCTTGCCAGAGTGTATGGGGGCTTCAGAGAGGTCACCCCACTAATATATCAAGCAGCTGAGAAAACCCCGGCATTTGGGACAGAAGCTCCCCTGGCTGGTGGCAGAGTCCTACTATGGCAACAAGCCCAAAAGTCAAGTAATTCAGTGGCAATATGCCTAGGCAACGGAAACAAAATAAATGGAAAAAGGCAACATTAGACTCCTATTTTGGGGGCAAAGAGGATGGAAGCATGGAACAGGAGGAGAGCTGAGAGGTCAGAAATCATGTACCAAAAGCTTCAAATGAAAATATGAGCTGGTTACAGGGCACAGAGGAGCATAAAAAGGATTTTGAAAATTAAATAAGTGAAGTGGAAGAAAAATTGGAAAGAGAAATTAAAATGATGCAAGAAAATTATGAAAGCAGAGTCAAAAGACTTACTGAGGAAAATAACACCCTAAAGATAGATTAACTCAAATGGCAAAAGAGGCTGAAAAAGGCAATGAGGAGAGGAATGCCTTAAAAAGCCGAATTTGCCAGATGGAAAAAGAATCTCAAAGGCTCACTGAGGAGAACCTTTGCTTCAGATTTAGAAGGGCCCAAAGGGAATCTAGTGACTTTGAGAGAAATCAAGATACTGTTAAACAAATACAAACAAATGAAAGAATATAAGGCAATGTGAAATATCTCATGGGAAAAACCACTGACCTGGAAAATAGATACAGGAGAGATAATTTAAAAATTATTGGACTACCTGAAAACCATGAACAAAGAAAGAACCTAGAAATTATCCTTCAAGGAATTCTCAAGGAAAATTGCCCTGATGTTTTAGAACCAGAAGGCAAAATACAGGTTGAAAGAATCCACTGATCACCTCTAGAAAAAGATCCCAAAGAGGAAACTCCTAGGAATATTATAACCACATTCCAGAATTCCCAGATCAAGAAGAGCATATTACAAGCAGCCAGGCAGGGACAATTTGAATATTGTGAAAATGCAATCAGGATAGCACAGGATCTGGGAGCTTTTACACCGAGGGATCTAAGGGCTTGGAATATGACATTCTGTATGTCAAAGGAGCTGGGATTAAAACCAAGAATCACCTACCCAGTAAAATTGAGTATCATGTTTCAGGCGAAAATTTGGTCATTCAGTGGAATAGAGGACTTTCAACCATTCTTTTTTTTTTTGAACAAATGCTTTATTAACTTCTGTTTTACATCATTCATTTCCACCAGATTTTGAGTTACAATCATTTTTCCCCCATTATTCCCCTACCCAAGCTCCCAGAATAGCAGTCCCACAAGATATCGCTACCTCCAATCTGCTCTCTCTCATACCTTCTCCCATATCCCCATCGACTTTTCCATTAGAGGAAGGTGAATCTTTGTGTCCCAATGCCTGCACATCTTATCTCCCTATTACAAGGAAAATATATATATATATATATATATATATATATATATATATATATATATATATATATTTGAAACATTTAATGTTAAGACCTTGAATTGCAGATCCATTTCCTTCCTCCCTTGTCACCCATTCCCTCTTGGGAGATAAGTAATTCAGTACATGTTGTACATGTCTGGCTATGCAAAACATTATCATAGTAGATATATTGTACAAGGCTGCTTATAATTCCCTCCCACTCATCTCACCCCCCACCTGGTCCATTCCCTACATGATCTTGTCCCTCTTCTATAGTGGGTACTTCCAACCTCCCCTCCCCCCAAGGATGCCCTCCCATCCATCATCCCTCCTCTCATCCCCCTTCCCCCTATCCTGCTGCAGGGTGAGATATGCCATTTAGTATGTATGTCATTCTCTCCCTGAATCAAATTCAATGTGAATGTGGTTTTGCCTTTTTAGCCTTCCTATTCTCCCTCTCCGTTGCAACCACTTCCCCTTGCTTCTTCTACTTGGGATAGTTTACCCTACCCTGTCTCTCCCCATCTCCTCTTGCCACTTTCCTCTCTCGAGTATTCTCCCTTCCCAACAATTTCGAACTATGCCCTCTATCCATATATAACTGTAACCATATACACACACATTCACATATGTATTCATATGACCACACACCCTTCTTCCATTATTTTCATAGTGAGAAAGATATCACCACTCACAGTTATTGTTTTTCCATATAGGAATATAAACAGTTCAACTTTGATAAGTTCCTTTTGATTTCTTTTCCCTGATTACCTTCTCAGGCATCTCTTGCTTCTTCTGTCTGGATGTCAAATTTTCTATTCAATTCTGGTTTTTTTCCTCAAGAATGCTTGAAAGTCCTCTATTCCACTGAATGACCATATTTTCCCCTGAAACAAAATACTCAGTTTTGCTGGGTAGGTGACCCTTGGTTCATTCCCAGTTCTTTTGCCCTCTGGAATATCATATTCCATGCCCTTCGATCCCTCAGTGTAGAAGCTGCCAGGTCCTGTGTTATTCTGATTGTGTTTCCACAATATTGAAATTGTTTCTTCCTGGCTGCTTGTAGTATTTTCTCCTTGATCTGGGGATTCTGGAACCTGGCTATAATATTCCTGAGAGTTTTCTTTTTGGGATCTTTTTAAGGAGGTGATCGGTGGATTCTTTCAACCTCTATTTTGCCCTCTGGATCTAAAACATTGGGGCAATTTTCCTTGAGAATTTCTTGAAGGGTGATTTCTAGGTTCTTTCTTTGATCATGCCTTTCAGGTAGTCCAAAAATTTTAAAATTTTCTCTCCTGGATCTATTTTCCAGGTCAGTGGTTTTTCCCATGAGATATTTCACATTGCCTTCTAATCTTTCATTTGTTTGAATCTGCTTAACAGCATCTTGTTTTCTCATAAAGTCATTAGCTTCCATTTGCTCCAGTCTAACTCTGAAGGAATGAATCTCCTCAGCGAGCTTTTGAGATTCTTTTTCCATCTGGCAAATTCGACTTTTTAAGGCATTCTTCTCCTCGTTGCCCTTTTGGGCCTCCTTTGCCATTTGAGTTAGTCTATTTTTTAAGGTGTTGTTTTCCTCAGTCAGGCTGTTGACCCTCATTACATACTTTTCCTTCATCCTTCTCATTTCTCTTTCCAATTTTTCCTCCACTTCTCTTATTTGATTTTTAAAGTCCTTCTTAAGGTCCTCTATGGCCTGCAACCCGCTCATGGTTTCCCCTGGGGCTTCTGGAGCAGGACTTCTGACCTAACAGTCCTTTTCCTGCTCACTGCCCCCAAAATAGGAGTCTAGGGTTGCATTTTTCTGTTTCCTTTGCCTTGGCATTTTGCCACTTGATTACCTGACTTTTGGGCTTGTTGCCACACTATGGCTTTAAGGCCAGATAGAGGACTTTTTGTCCCGAACGTGTGGGGGGCAACTTCTGTTTCCGGCAAACTGTAAACCCACCCACTACTTCTACCCTAGATCACAATCCAGATCCAGGGAGGTTAAAGCAAGAACGAATAGCCCCCAAGACTGATCGCTGGATCTCCCTACAATTAATAGCAGGGCAAAAGCTGGAGCTGCCTCTGAAAACTACAAAATGGCGTGTCTCCTCAGCGGCTTCTAGCCCCCAGGGGAGGGAGCTGAAGCATTCCCCCAAAAAACAGGTCCCAAAGTCCAAAGGACACTAACCTCTTACTTTGTCCTAGGCATGTCTATGTTTATAATTCTGGAGTCGCCATGGCTGCTGGTGTTCTGGGGTTCCTCCAGCCGGCTACTGGCCCTGCCGCCCTGGGGCTAAAACCTCGGCTCACGCGGACCTGTGCTCTGCTCTGCTCCTCTTCCTGCGCTCTGCGAGTTGCGCGCTGCCGGCTCCCAGACCGCTGCGCTGGTCCTTCCTGCAGGGCTGCTGGGCTGTCCTCAGCGGGAGGTTAGCTTCTCTTTGTCGTTCTGTGGGTGCTGGGGGTCCAGAAGTCGTTCAGAGTCCCCTTTTACATAGTTTGGGGGGAATCTGGGGACAGAGCGGCTTGGATGAGCTGTTTCTACTCCGCCATCTTGGCTCTGCCCTCACTTTCAACCATTCTTGATGAAAAAACCTGAGTTGAATAGAAAATTTGACATTCAGATATAAGAAGCAAGAGATGCTTGAGAAGGTAAACAGGGAAAAGAAACCATAATAAATTTATCAAAGTTGAACTATATACAATCCTACATGGAAAAAACAATAACCGTAACTGATGAAACTTCTCTCAATATGAAAATAGTTGAAGAAGGGTATATGGGCATATGAATACATATGTGAATGTGTATATATGTATTTACAGGTATACATAGATAGAGGACACAAGTCAAATTTAATAGGAAGGCATGATACTTAAAGGGTGAATTCAAGAGTTGAGAGAGGAATATAATGAGAGCAAACAGGTAGAGACCGAATGGGGTGAACTCTCTTATAGAAAAGAGGCAAGGGAAAATGGTTACAAGTGAGGGGAAGAAGAGGAAGGCAAACAGGAAAAAAATCTTATTCTATTTGAATTTGGATCAGGAAGAGAATGACATACATACTAAATAGGATATCTCACCCTACAGGAGAGTAAGGGTTAAGGGGATGAGATGGTGGATGATGGAAGGGGGGAGAGGGAAGGGAAGGAGCTAAGTTGGAAGCACCCACTTTTGAAAGGGACAGAATACAAGTAGGTAATATCCGAAGTGTGAAGTGTGATAGGATGGACGGAAATATAGTCAGTCTTTTACAGTTTCTACTATGGTTACATTTTGCATAGCTACACATGCACAACATATACTCAATCGCTTATCTTCCCAGTAAAGGTGGGTGACAAGGAAGGAAGGGAATGAATATGGAATTCAAAGTTTTAAAATAAAATGAGTAAATAAATATGAATCCTATTATTAATACTATTTTACAAATAATTGGGAACTAAGATACACAGGCATTGGGACACAGAGATTCACCTTGCCCTACTGAAAAAGTTGAAGCGGGTATGGGAGAAGATATGGGAGAGATCAGATTTGATGAGGGGATATGCTGTGGGACTGCTATTCTGGGGTGGAGGTTATGGTAAAAAATGGGGAATATATTGTAAATCAAAATCTGGCAGAAATGAATTATGTAAACCACAATATAATAAAGCATTTTTGAAAAAAAAAAAGAAACTAGAAATCATGCTTCAAGAAATTCTCAATGAAAATTGCCCTGATGTTTTAGAACCAGAGGGCAAAATAGACTTTAAAAGAATCCACTGATTGGCGGCGGAGCCAAGATGGCATGGCAGAAACAGCATTTCCAATGTGCTCTGCCCCACACAAATTTCAGATAATGTGAAAAAGGATTCTGAACAACTTCTGGAGCCACAGCACCCAGGGAACGGCACAGAGAAGCTAACCTCCTGCTGAGGACAGTCCAGCAGCCCTGCAGGGAGCGGCCAGCTCAGCTCTCTGAGAGCAGGCAGCACAGTGTGCTGGGAACCAATAGTGCACCGAGAAGAGCCAAGCCCAGGTCTGCAGTTTTAGCCCCAGGGCGGCCGGACATTCAGCCGGCTGGAGGGACCCCAGAACACCAGCAATTGTGGAAATTCCAGAATTATCAGCACAGATATGCCTAGGACAAAGTGAGAGGTTAGTGCCCTATGGACTTAGTGACCAGTATTTGGAGAACGTGTGGCTCCCTCCCCTGGGGGCGAAAAGCTGCTGAAGAAACACAGCACAGAAGCCATTTTGCAGAGTCAGTAGTGGCTCTAGCTCCTGGTCTGCTAACTGTAGGGAGATCCAACAATCAGTCTGGGGTTAATCGCTCTTGCTTTAAACTGCCTGGATCTGGATTGTGGTCTGGAGGGGGATTTTGGGGTGGGTATCCAATTTCCCAGAGTGGGTGGAAGCTTTACAGAGGCCACCCAACTGGCAGAAGTTGTGAAGACCCCACGTTTGGGCGGAAGCTCCCCTGTCTTGTGGTAGAGTCCTACTGTGGCAACAAGCCGAAATATCAAGTAATTAAGTGGCAACATGCCTAGGCAAGTGAAACAAAATAAACAGAAAAGTTCAACATTGGACTCCTATTTTAGGGGTAAAGAGGCTCAAAGCACAGAGGAGGACTGTGAGGTCAGATCTCCTGCAACAAAAGCCCCAAATGAAAATATAAGCTGGCTACAGGCCATAGAGGACCTTAAGAAGCAGATAAGAGAAGTGGGGGAAAATTTGGGAAGAGAAATAAAAAAGATGCAAGAAAAGTATGAAATGACAGTCAACAGCCTGACTGAGGAAAACAACACCTTAAAAATAGACTAACTCAAATGGTAAGAGGCTCAAAAAGGCAATGAGGAGAAGAATGCCTTAAAAAGCCAAATTTGCCAGATGGAAAAAGAATCTCAAAAGCTCACTGAGGAGATTCATTCCTTCAGAGTTAGACTGGAGCAAATGGAAGCTAGTTACTTTATGAGAAATCGAGATACTATTAAACAGACCCAAAGAAATGGAAGAATAGAAGGCAATGTGAAATATCTCATGGGAAAAACCACTGACCTGGAAAATAGATCCAGGAGAGAAAATTTTAAAATTATTGGACTACCTGAAATCCATGATCAAAGAAAGAACCTAGAAATCATCCTTAAAGAAATTCTCTAGGAAAATTGCCCTGATGTTTTAGACCCAGTGGGGGCAATAGAGGTTGAAAGAATCCACTGATCACCTCCTGAAAAAGATCCCAAAAAGAAAACTCCTAGGAATATTATAGCCAGGTTCCAGAACTCCAAGATCAAGGAGAAAATACTACAAGCAGCCAGGAAGAAACAATTTCAATATTGTGGAAACACAATCAGAATAGCACAGGACCTGGCAGCTTCTACACTTAGGGATCAAAGAGCATGGAATATGATATTCCAGAGGGCAAAAGAGCTGGGACTGAAGCCAAGGGTCACCTCTCCAGCAAAACTGAGTATCTTGTTTCAGGGGGAAATATGGTCATTCAGTGGAATACAAGACTTTCAAGCATTCTTGAGGAAAAAACCAGAATTGAATAGAAAATTTTACATCCATACACAAGAAGCAAGAGATGCCTGAAAAGGTAAACAAGGAAAAGAAATCAAAAGGAACTTATTAAAGTTGGACTATTTACATTCCTACATGGAAAAACAATAACTGTGTCTGATGAAACCTTTCTCATTATGAAAATAATTGAAGAAGGGTACATGGCATATGTTCACAGGTATACATGGACAGAGGGCACAGGTTGAATTTGATGGGAAGGGATGATTCTTTTTTTTTTTTAGGGTAATTGGGGTTGGGTGACTTGCCCGGTGTCACATGGCTGGGTTTTTATTTGTGTGTTGGGTGTCTGGGGCCAGATCTGAGCTTGTGTCCTTCTGACTCTGGGCCTGGCGCTCTGCTTGCTGCGCCACCTAGCTGCCCCAAGGAAGGGATGATTCTTAAGGGGTGAAGTCAAGAGGTGAGAGAGGAAAGTGGCAAGAGGAGATGGAGAGAGACAGGGTAGGGTAAACTATCTCTTGTAGAAGAGGCAAGGGGAAGTAGTTGCAGAGGAGGGGAAGAACAGGAGGGCAAAAAGGCAAAAGTGTATTCTCATTGAAGTTGGCTCAAGGAGAGAATCACATACATACTAAATGGAATATCTTACCCTCATTCACTCTCCTGAGTAGAGGAAAGGGGGATGAGAGGGAGGATGATGGAGGGGAGGGCATTCTGGGGGGTGGGGAGGTTGAAAGTACCTACTATCATAGAAGGACAGGATCAAGGTAGGGAATGGACCAAGTGGGAGGTGAGATGGGTGGGAGGGAAATATAAGCAGCCTTGTACAATATATCTACTATGGTAATGTTTTGCATAGCTATACATGTACAACACATACTGAATTGCTTATCTTCTCAGAGGGAATGGGTGACAAGGGAGGAAGGGAATGGATCTGAAAATCCAAGTTTTAAAATTAAATGTTTCATAAGATGCCCAGGCATTGGGGCTCAGAGATTCACCTTGCCCTAATGGCAAAGTCGAAGGGGGTATGGGAGAAGATATGGGAGAGAGCAGATTGGATGAGGGAATATCTAGTGGGACTGCTATTCTGGGGTGGTGGGTAGGGACAAAATGGGGGAAAAATGTAACTCATAATCTGGTGTTAATGAATGATGTATACCAGAAGTTAATAAAGCATTTGTTTAATTTAAAAAAAAGGCAGGGGTAGCAATGATGATCTCAGACAAAACAAAAGTATAAATAGACTTATTTAAAAGGGATGGTCAGGGCACCTGCATTTTGCTAAAAAGCATCATAGACAACTGAATAATAAAAAAAAAATTATAGCAAAAAAAAAAAAGAATCCACTGATCACCTCTTGAAAAAGATCCCAAAAAGAAAACTCCTAGGAATATTATAGCCAGGTTCTGAAATTCAAAGATCAAGGAGAGAATATTACCATCAGCCAGGAAGAAACAATTTGAATATTGTGGAAACACAATCAGGATAACAAAGGATCTGGCAGCTTCTACACTGAGGGATCTAAGGGCTTGGAATATGATATTCTAGATGTCAAAGGAGCTGGGATTACAACCAAGAATCACCTACCCAGTAAAACTGTGTATCATGTTTCATGGGAAAATATGGTCCTTCAATGGAATAGAGGACTTTCAACCATTCTTGATGAAAAAGCCAGAGTCGAATAGAAAATTTGACATTCAGATATAAGAAGCAAGAGAAGCATGTGAAGGTAAACAGGAAAAAGAAATCATAAGCAACTTATCAAAGTTGATCTATTTACATTCCTACATGGAAAATGATAATTGTAACTGATGAAACTTTTTCTCGGTATGAACATAATTGAATGAAATATATATATATATATATATATATATATATATATATATATGACTTTATAGAAGGAACTATGGGCGTATGAATTTATATGTGAATGTGTGTTTTTATGTGTACAGGTATACATAGAGGGCACAGGACAAATTTAATTGTAAGGGATGGTACTTAAAAGGTGAAATTAGGAGGTGAGAGAGGAATATAATGAGAGCAGATGGGGAGAGACAGAATGGGGTAAACTATCTCATATAGAAGGGGTAAGGTAAAATGGTTACTATGGAGGGGTAGAACAGGAAAGCAAAAGGGAATGTGTCAACCTTATTCTCACTGAATATGGCTTAGGGAGGGAATGATATACACTAAATACAGCATCTCACCCTTCAGGAGAGTAGGGTGAAAGGGGATGAGAGAAGGTATGATGGAAGGGAGGGCAGGTTGGGGGTGGGAGGGAAGTTGGAAGCACCCACTTTTGAAAAGGGTACTGGATAAAAATAGAAAATAGAACAAGTGGGTGGTGGGATAGGATGGAAGGAAATATAGTTAGTCTTTTACAATATATCTGATTTGTAAATGTTTTGCAAAGCTCTACATGTACAATCTATACTGAATCACATCTTCCTAGTAAGGATGAGTGATAAGGGAGGAAGGTTATGAATCTGTAATTCAAATTTTTAAAATCAAATGTTTAAATATATATATATATACATATACATATATGTACTATTATTAATATTATTTTACATGTAACTGTCAAATACAATATATTGACACTGGCACATAGAGATTGACCATGCCCCACTGGAAAGTTGAAGGGGGAGAGCATATTGGAGAAGGGGATATCCAATGGGATCACTGTTTTAGGGTGGTTGGTAGGGGAAAAACAGGGAGAAAATTTCTAACTCAAAATCTGGTGGAAATGAATAATACAAACCAGTAGTTAATAAAGTATTTGATTTAAAAAAAAAAGGAAAGATGGGGCAGCTAGGTGGCGCAGTGAGGAGAGCATCAGCCCTGGAGTCAGAAGGACCTGAGTTCAGATCCGGCCTCAGACACTTAACGCACACACAAACAAAAAACCTAGCCAATGGACCTTGGGCAAGTTACTTAACCCAAATTGCCCTCCAAAAAGCAAAAAAAAAAAAATACAAAGAAAAAAAAAAAGAACAAAAAATAATTATTTGACAATACCTGTTGGGAAAACTGCATAACCATATGGCACAAAATAGATAGAAAGTAATATATCAGTCCATATACCAAGATATGGTAAATATGGGTGCATTATTTTCTCATAAAAGGTGATACCATAAGCAAATTAAGAAAGCATGGAATAGTTTATAGATAGAGGAAGAATTCAGGAGAAAAAATATAGAGCATTATACAGTATAAAATACAATATCGAGTATACAAAATTAAAACAAATACACAAACAAAACCAGTGCAATAAAAATTATAAGGAAAGCAAAAAACTGGGGAAAATATATATCAAGTTTATCTGATAAAGATCTCATTTCTCAAATATATAGAGAACAGAGGAAAATCTATAAAAAATACAAACCATTCCCCAATTGATAAATGGTCAAATGATGGGAAGAGGTATTTTTCAGACAAAAATATAATAAAAGCTATCCATTATCATATAAAATGCCCTTTATAAATCCCTATTGGTAAGATAAATGAAAATTAGAACAACTGTGAGGTACCATGTTACATGTATCAAAGTGGGTAATGTGAGAATAAAGTAGTATATTGGATGTTGTAGGAGATGTGGCAAAACTGGACACAAATGCACTATTGGTGGAGTTGTGAACTGATCTAATATTCCTGGAGAGAAATTTGGAACTATACCCAAAGGGTATAAAACTATGCTACACTTTGATCCAGCAATACCACTGTTAGGTCTCTATCAGAAATACTTCAAAAAAGGGGTAAAAGATATCTATTTGTAGCAAAATGTTTATATCAGCTCTTTTTTGATGACTAAGTAGTGAAAATCAAAGGGATGTACATCAGTTGTGGAAATGGATAAACAAGCTATGGTATAGAGTTGTAACAGAATATCTCTGTGCTATAAGAAATGAGAAGCAGTATAATTTCAGAAAAAAATCCTGAAAAGACTCACATGAATTGAACACAACCAGCAGAACATTGTATACAGTGACAGAAGTATTCAGGGAAGAACTTTGAATGATGTAAATTTTCTCAGCAATATGATGGTCTTAAAAAATCCTAAAGGACTAATGATGAGGCATCTTATTCTTCAGAGAAAGAACTCATTTTGATTGAGTACAAATGGTCATTTTTGACTTTCTTTCATTTTTTTTCTTTTATTTGAGTCTTCTTGTACAAAATTGTTAATATGGTAAAGTTTTATATAATTACATAAGTGTAATCTATATCTGGTTCCTTGTAGCCTTATGGAGTGGGGAGGGCATTGAGGGGAGGATAGATATGGAATTTAACATTTTAAATACAATGATAAATAGTTGATAAAAATAATTTGAGCGGGGCAAATGTGTAGGTTTCAATGAGCTACCTGATCAGTGCTAATCATCAGCATAATGAGACCTGTTAAAGACTTCAGCTTGAAAAGGCCAAGGCTCTCCACTGTCTCCTGGATGATCTCCCATTATTCTTATCTATAATTAGTCACCAGACACAGATGGTTCTAGACGTGACAGTGACACTGGTGACTTTGCAGAGCCCTCCCTCACTTAAGTCTAGTTCAAGTGCAAGTCAAGGCACTAAGCTGTTGATATCACAGTCCTCTTCAACAAACCAGGACAAACAGCACCAATGGCAGGCAAGGAAATGAATGACATTTCAGAGAAGCATTTTCTCTTGGAAAAGGAGTTGAGTTCCTTTCTCTTTTGCCCTTGTCTGATCACAGTTGGAGTACTCTGTTCGGTTCTAAACACCACATTTTAAGAAGGGCACTGACAAGTTTGAGAGGGTTGAAGATACCAGGTAGCATAGCAAAGGACCTTGAATTTATCCCAATGAAGATTGTTTGAAAGAATTTCTGGATGTTTAGCCTGAAGAAGAAATAGCTTGGTTGGACCATATCAATGGACTTGATAAACATCTCCAGCTATTTCAAAGGAAATTGTATGGAAGATGTATAATACTTATTTCTGTCTGGTTCCAGAAGAAATTACTGAGGGCTATGGGTTGAAGTTGAAGTGAAGCTGATTTAGATTTGATGTAAGAAAAAAAATAAACAATACAGGCTTCCCAGGATTCTAGAAGAATCTCAAAGGGAAATGAGCTTCTACTAAAGGATGGATGGTTTTTCAAGATAAAGATGGGATGCTCATGTGCCAAGATTCTTGTAGTTGGGATTCTATTATAGTTACTAATAGAATGAGATGCCCCCTCTGGAATGCTTAGCAGTCATAACAATCCCTTGATTTGGGGATTCTTTGGGTAGAAATTAATAATGTGAAAGTTTGAAAAAAATGTCATCTTTTAAATCCCATTAAAAAAGAATAGTAAACTTAATGAGTAGGTATAAATAGTGCTTTATCCAGACCTGGTTAGATCAAATATAGAGCTTTGTTATCACTGCTGCTTGCTGCATTTGGGGGAAAATATGAAAGAGTTAAGGGCTTTTCAAAGGAAGACAATCAATCAAGTCACAGGAACATTTGTTAAAGGAACTAGAATTTTCTTTTTCCTGGGGAAGAGGATGTTTAGGAAGAATTTGATTTCTGTCTAAACGTATTTAAAGATCTGTCATTTAAAAGATGGATTAGACTTGTTCTTCTTGACTCCTTGGGGCAGAACTAAAAGTAATGGGCAGTACAAATTTCATCTCAGTGTAAACGAAAAAAAAAAAACTTTATTGGAATAACTATTCCAAAATCAGATTGCCACTGTGGGAGGTGGTGGGTTCACCATGACTTGGCCTCTTTCAACATTATTTGGATAACCATTTGAACAATTTGAGAATTTCTTATTTCAGTTATTCTTTAAAATAATTTATTTTTAAAATCTTTTCAATTCTAAGATTTTTACTTCTTTAATCCCTTTCTAACCCTGAGATTATATATTTACATGAACTTACCAGAAAAAATGGTGAATTTCTGCATTGAATTTTGCCATAATTGGGGGGCAGAGTGAAGATGGCAGAGTAGAAACAAGGCTTCTGCTGTACTCTGGCTCCCACCACATTCAATTCATGTAAAAGGTGACCCTGAACAAATGTTGGAGCAACAGAACCTACATGATGACACAGAGAAGCTACGCCCCCCCACTCCTCAACCCCCACTAAGGATAGCCCGGCAGCCCAGCAGGGAGCAGTCAGGAAAGCACACAGAGAGCCGACCCCAGACCCAAGTGAGTCAGAGGTTTTAGCCCCAGGGAGGGCCTGACCAGACACTGCCTGAAGGGACTTAAGATCACAAGCACATATGGCAGTTTCCAGAATTATCAACCCATAGATTCTAAGGACAGAGTGAGAGGTCACTGCAGTGTGGACTTTGGGGTCCATTAGTTGGGAATACATTCGGCCTTTATCCCCTGGAGGGAGAAATGCTGAGGAACAGTGCCCCTGCAGCTGGTGCCATGTGGCATTTTCAGCTCCTGTCCTGCAGACTGTAGGTAGACCAAGTGACCAGACTGAGGGGTAATCACTCTTGCTTTAACCTGCTTGGAACTGGACTGTGATATTGGGTGGAGTTACTAGGGTGTGTGACCAGCTTGCCAGAGCATGTGAAGGCTTCAGAGAGGGCACCTAACTAATACACTGGGAAGTTGAGAAAACCCAGGACTTAGGAGGAAGCTCCCCGTCTGATAGCAGAGTTCTACTGTAGAAAAAAAGCCCAAAAGTCAAATAAGAGAAGTGGAGGAAAAATTGGAAAGAGAAATGAGAAGGATGCTGGAAAAGTATGAAATGAGGGCCAACAGCCTGACTGAGGAAAACAACACCTTAAAAAATAGATTAACTAAAATGGCAAAGGATACCCAAAAGGGCAATGAGGAGAAGAATGCCTTAAAAAGTCAAATTTGCCAGATGGAAAAAGAATCTCAAAAGCTCACTGAGGAGATTCATTCCTTCAGAGTTAGACTGGAGCAAATGGAAGCTAATAACTTTATGAGAAATCAAGATGCTGTTAAGCAGATCCAAACAAATGAAAGATTAGAAGGCAATGTGAAATATCTCATGGGAAAAACCACTGACCTGGAAAATAGATCCAGGAGAGACAATGTAAAAATTATTGGACTACCTGAAAGCCATGATCAAAGAAAGAACCTAGAAATCACCCTTCAAGAAATTCTCAAGGAAAATTCCCCTAATGTTTTAGATCCAGAGGGCAAAATAAAGGTTAAAAGAATGCACCAATCACCTCCTGAAAAGATCCCAAAAATAAAACTCCTAGGAATATTATAGCCTGGTTCCAGAATCCCCAGAACAAGGAGAAAATACTACAAGGAACCAGGAAGAAACAATTTTAATATTGTGGAAACACAATCAGAATAGCACAGGACCTGGCAGCTTCTATACTGAGGGATCAAAGGGCATGGAATATGATATTCCAGAGGGCAAAAGAACTGAAAATGAACCCAAGGGTCACCTACCCAGCAAAACTGAGTATTTTGTTTCAGGGGAAAATATGGTCATTCAGTGGAATAGAGGACTTTCAAGCATTCTTGAGGAAAAAACCAGAATTGAATAGAAAATTTGACATCCATAGACAAGAAGCAAGAGATGCCTGAAAAGGTGATCAGGGAAAAGAAATCAAAAGGAACTGATCAAAGTTGAACTATTTACATTCCTATATGGAAAAACAATAACTGCAACTGACGAAATATTTATCACTATGACAATAATGGAAGAAGGATGCATGGTCATATGAATCCATATGTGAATGTGTGTGTATATGGTTACAGTTATATACGGATAGAGGGCATAGGTTGAATTTGTTGGGAAGGGAGGATATTCAAGGGATGAAATTACGAGGTGAGAGAGGAAAGTGGCAAGAGGAGATGGGGAGAAACAGGGTAGGGTAAACTATCTCATGTAGAAGAAGCAAGGGGAAATGGTTGCAAGGGAGGGGAAGAATAGGAAGGCAAAAAGGCAAAACCACATTCTCATTGAATTTGCTTCAGGGAGAGAATGACATACATACTAAATGGGATATTTCAACCTACAGCAGAATAGAGGGAAGGGGGATGAGAGGAGGGATGATGGATGGGAGGGCATCCTTGGGGGGAGGGGAGGTTGGAAGTACCCACTATAGAAGAGGGACAGGATCAAGTAGGGAATGGACCAGGTGGGGGTTGGGATGAGTGGGAGGGAATTATAAGCAGCCTTGTACAATATATCTACTATGATAATGTTTTGCATAACTAGACATGTACAACATATACTGAATTGCTTATCTCCCCTGAGGGAATGGGTGACAAGGGAGGAAGGAAATAGATCTGAAATTCAAGGTCTTAAGATTAAATGTTTCAAATATATAAAATATTATTATTAATACTCTTTCACTTGTAATTGGGAGATAAGATGTGCAGGCATTGGGTCACAAAGATTCTCCTTCCTCTAATGGAAAAAGTTGAAGGGGGCATGGGGGATGATATGGGAGAGAGCAGATTGGAGGAAGCGATTTCTTGCGGGACTGCTATTCTGGGAGGGTGGGTAGGGGAAAAACGGGGGGGGGGATCAACTCAAAATCTGGCAGAACTGAATGACGTAAAAGAGAAATTAATAAAGCATTTGTTTAAATAAGTAAAAAATATCTTCACATAATCATCATGTAGGAATATGTATATTTCAAAAATAGCAGCTAATAAATGGACTTCTTATTTTACCTTCACTGGTACACCCCCCCCCCCCAAATAAATAGCAAACAATATTAATCATACTAGCCTTACTTTCAGACGAAGCTAAGTATATGAAAGTCATTTTCTTTTTTGAATAAATTACAACATTTTAAAATCAAGGGAACATGATAGATACTGCATATTGGATTTCAACCAGGTAACAATTTATTCTTTCACAATATCCATGTGAAACTGAATGAAATATTAGTAAGAGATCCAGTGATGATTTATATAAAAAGTTGTGTACTTTTCCACTGGGGTGCCTGGAAACTCTATCCTTGACCCTATTCTATTCAAAAGCTTTACAAAACTTAGATTAAAGCAGATGGTATGGTTATCAAGTGAGTGCATGACATGATCCTGGCAGGAATTGTTAATACATATTAAGATAGAATTCCAGAATCTCAGAATTAGACAAGACCTCAGTCTTCCTCTAAGACAAGTCATCCGTGAATAAGAATATGTTCTATGATATATACAGGGTACATTTTTGTTTGAAGTACTCTAAAGAAACTGAACCCAGTGACACATCCAAGTGAGTTATGTAAAGTAATCTTTGATTTCTGGGAAGGTATTTTTTCCCCTGACATTATACTCAAACCTGGAAGGGAGGGAATGAATGAAAGAAGGAAGGAAGGAAGGAAGGAAGGAAGGAAGGAAGGAAGGAAGGAAGGAAGCAACAAAGGGAGGGAGGAAGGCAGGGAGGGAGGGAGGGAGGGAGAGAGAGAGAGAGAGAGAGAGAGAGAGAGAGAGAGAGAGAACAAGAAAGAAAGAAAGAAAGAAAGAAAGAAAGAAAGAAAGAAAGAAAGAAAGAAAGAAAGGAGAGAGAAAGAAAGAGAAGTAACAAAAGAATGAAATAAAAAAATGAAGAGAGCAGTCATGAAACATTGAAGGAGAGAAAGAAAAAAATCAATGGAGAATGGAAAGAACAGAAGGAGAGAGGAAGGAAGAAGGATGGGAAACAATCATTTACAACTATCCCAAAGAGGTTAGTGACTTGTAGGAGGTGACTCAGTTAGTAAGGTAGGAGAGATGTCATTCAAACTCATTCCTGTGATTCCATGCTCATCAATACTTTCACTGTGCAGTGTATCTCATGGTCTCCTTTCCACAACTTCCCCATAAGAAATGGGTAAATAACAGCACCCTGTCATGAATAAATATGCAATATCCTCTTTATTTTTTAAATTTTTCTTGGAATTTCATTGGAATCATAAACTTTAAGTTGTAAGGGCCTTCAGGTTTCCTAGGATCATCAGTTTTAGGACTGGAGGGAAATTCAGAGGCTATATACTCCAACATATTCATTTTAGAGATGAGGAACCAGACTGGGAGGGTTTCACAGATTTGTTATATCTGTATAAGGTCAGATACAGAGCAATTTGGGTGGAGGTTGGGTGATTTAGTCTTGGAATCTGGAGAAAAGTGGTCAAATCCTGCCTCAGATTTTTATTAGGCACTTCTGTTATTTGCCATATGCAAAAATAAGTGAATGAATAAATGAATGAATGAATGAACAAATAAATAACCAAATAAACAAATAAATAAATGTATATATCACTTGCTTAGTAATCAGGACAGCTTTTGCAGTTCGCATTTCATTCAAGAGAAATGAGTCTGACTGTTAGATCGTATCTTTTGGTGGCCAGAAAGCATCCGTTTGTTCCGTAATCATAGGAAGTACTTCTTTCCCCTTCCAGGCAAATAACAAAAAACATCTATTCTGTTTACAAGGAAGACAACTCCTTTGACTGTAAATTAATCCTAAAAGTTAATATTAGAGACACAAACTAATAAATACTAGAGATATAAACTGATAAATAGATAACAGCTTTGTAAACTGCTAAAATTGTATATATTTTCACATGTTCACATATAATTTTACATGCCTGTATATATATATGTAACTATGCATGTATGTATGTATGTGTGTATGTATGTACATGTCTATATACACATTTGCTTCTAATGATAGACTTCTCTGAGGTAGGGCGGAAGAAAAAAAGAAATTTACATAACAATTTTGTTATATGATTAAAAGGAATAGCAATTTATACGTGGTGAATTTGTGGTTTCATGTGCAATCATATGTTTTATTCTAGTATATTATGGAAATACTATTTTATTCCATAAATAACAAAATTTTATAAAAGAATTAATACAAGGGTGATAAATGTCTAATAATGTGTCCTAAAGAAAATATTTTTTGAACAATTTCTCATGGGATGCATATTTTTACACCTTCAAGAATGATAAAGGAAAGTTAAAATATGAAAGGTCCAATGAGAATGACAAAGCACCTTACAGAGTCTGACTCTTCCATTGGGAACTTCCCCTTCACCTCTGAGGATACTGCTGCTAGCCATGACCACTCTTTAGTAGGAGGAAGTCACAAAAGAAGACTGTCATTAAATGGATCAGGGAACAATTGAACGACTCCCAGATAGCAGCATTCTAAGTAAAAAGGGGTTGCTGCAAAGAGACAATTTTAGGTTTGATTTAAGGAAGAAAATCTCCAACAGATAGAACTTTGGCGAAGGGGAATGGGTTGTCATGGAAAGGGGATTCACTTCATGCCTAACTTACAATAGATGGTTTCTAACATCCCTTCTAAGGACCTAGTTCAGAGAGTCTGTGAACTGACATCAGATCTCACCGTATATTTATGCTTTTGAAAGTCCTTTGTTGCAACAGGCCTGAGAGCTAGAGAGTGTCTTGTTATTCCCAGCTTTCAGATAAAGGAACTGTGATTGGAAGAAGGGAAAAGACTTCACCAGAATCACACAGATTTTACAACTTGCTAAGGACACAATCTGAGCAAAGCACCAGCTGAGTCATTTTAGGAGAGACAAAGAACTATAAGAGGGGGGTGTCTAGGTGGCACACTGAATAGAGCACCCGCCCTGGAGTCACGAGCACCTAAGCTCAGAAATGATCTCAGACACATGACACACTTACTAGCCATGTGACTTTGGGCAAGTCACTTAACCCCAATTGACCTCCAAAAAGCAAAAAAACAAACACACAAACAAACAAATAAAAAACAAACAAAAACGATAAGAGGACAAGCTTTTCTCTAAGGAGCAGAGAATGAATTGGACAGAATCTGTATGTTTACCTCTTTTTCCTCATTACATACTTGGAAAGTGTCCTCCAGTGAGGCTGTAAAATACTTATTCCACCATTTGAATGTGTGTTATGTGCATACGTATATCCACATAGAGATATAAATTAACAGATATACAGTGATAGATAGAACTATATATTTAATATGTGTGTAAGACAGGAAGAAGGAGAGACAGGGAGGGGGGAGAAAGAGAAAGGGAGAGGGAGAGTGAAAAAGAGAGAGAGACAGAGACAGAGAGACAAGAAAGGAGGGAGAGAAAGAGAGAGACAGAGATTGGGAGATACACATTCAGCACTGGAGATAAAAAAAGATGAAAACAGAAAGGTAATGGAAGATAATCTGAAAGGCAGAGGCACTAATAGTATCCAGGAGAATGAGGAAAAGCCACCAGCCTAAATCAGGATTGGAACTGAGTCTTGAAGAAAGAATGGCAGATCAAAGATAAGGAGAGAGAATATTTGAGTTCTGGGAACAGCTAGCATCAGTGGCTCAGAGATTGTCAATGGCCATTGGGTGTTCCAAGAACAGAGCACAGGCCAGTGTCCCAGGCTCCTAGAATATGTGCTAGAAAGTTAATTAAAAGGTGAAATTTGAACCATTCTCTCAATAAGCCATCAGCTTAGCCATCTACACCCACTTCAAATTCCTTCTGTCTTCCTCCATTATAAAGTGAACTCACAGTGGGCTAGGATTGTCTTTCTTTCTTGTATTTGTAGCAATGGTACTGAGCACTGTCTCTGATACACAATAGGGCCTTGTCTCTATATAATATATATCATTGGAGGCATATAGGTGGAGCAGTGAATAGATCACCACCCTTAAAGTCAAGAGGACCTGAGTTGAAATATGGTCTCAGACACTTGAAAATCTATGTTACCTTGAGCAAGTCCCTTAACCCCAATAGCCTTGCTTTCTCCTCTCAAACAAACAAAAATAAGACTATCATATACTGTATACCTCTCCAGAACTGTATTTCGTTGTTGTTATTGTTGCAGAATGAACCCCCATGCCTAATTCAGATCAGATATGATTTTAAAACTTGTTGCCCAAAACCCTCAAAAGTTAAGTGACTTGCCCCATCTCACAGACAATGGATGTCAGATGTGGGGCTAGAATTCAAGTTATTCTGGTGTCATGGCTGCCTCTCAAGCCTTTAGAATGCTCTATCTTATTCAAGAATGAGTGGAGGAAAATGCTATGTGTTCATAGCATTGGCAAATTGTTTTTGTTTTCCAAAATATCAAAATTAGACTGAATGAGGCTTACCAACCATTCTTTGGTCTCTCTCCAATTGTGTCTTCTCCTTTAATTCCAACCTGAACTGTGACCCTTTAGAAGCCCTCTTCTTCCTCTTTCTAATTAGTGATTATGGCTGGCAGTCCCTGCTTCACTTGCATTAATGAAAGGTCACCAGCTAATGATTGCTTTAAAACAGGCTCTAACAAATCTTCCTTAAAAGCATTTTAAATGTTATCTCCTATCCTGAGTGCTGTTATTGGAAGACAAGTCCCTGGGAATGGTGGGAAATGTATCAAGGGAAGTTGAGCTTTTATAGATATATTCCTTGGGACTGGCAGTGGGGGTGGAGAGGAAGAACAAATTTATTTAAAAGAAATAAAGTCCCCCAAATGGAACCAGATTGCAGATCTAATGCAGCCCTAGTTGTTGTTATTGTTGTTTTTCCACTAACTATTGAGGGTTTAAGATGATGTAAGTAAGTACAGGTCTGTCCTATAGTGAGATTTATGTGACATTTCTATTTAAACCCCTCCTACAAGTACCATTCTTTTTTTTTTTTTTTTCAGTTGATATTATCAATTTATTAAAGAAAGGTGAACTTTTTAAAAACGAGGGTGAGACTATCACAGCTTCGTGGACTATGTAGTCGTGCAAACAAACCAGAGGCGACTCCTTGCACGTCTGCTCCCCTGTAGGAGCGGGAAGTCCTGGCACCAGGACCAGGCCCTCTTCTTACTGAAGGATCTTCTGCTTTGCTTGGAAGCATTTCCCCAGCCTCACTTGAGTAACCACACTGAAAATTTCATGGACCATTTGTTTCTTCTGCCCCCCCACCTAGGGGATGCTGAGGACCCCAGGAACAGGCTACTCTGGGAGCATCTCTTTGCTGGCAGCTTAATTCCATGATGCAGAATAAAGTAAGGACAAAACAGAATTAGAGTAAGTTGAAGAAATTTAGCATGACAGGTGAATCTGATTCCTGCAGATCTTCCCAGTTTATACTAGCTTCAGTTTCAAACATTTCATAAAGGAATTCCGACATTGGGTTTGGAAAAAAGCAGGTTAGAAGTGTCACACCCTTATTTTACTCCCTGTCCTTCCCCAAGATCAGTCTGGACATGAAATTCAATGACCTGAATTCACATATGTAACAATCCAAAACATAAAAATGATCTCTTAAGAGCTGGGCATTATCAAACAGGATACTGGGGAGAGGCCAAGCAGTGAAGAAGAACCTCTTTAAAAAAGACCCAGAAGGAGAGAGAAAATGCTGAACCTAGGTCAAAAAGTTAAAGGTACCAAAGGCCTGGGAAAACTGACCATACTGAACTAGTGACCCCTAAATAGGGGGAGATTGTGTGTCTAGCATAAACCCGTTTAGCTCCTTCCCACCTCTGATGTGGGAAGGGAAAAGAGGGGGAAGTCTTTCAAAAGAGTAAATAATTACTCTCTGATGCCCAACTCTTTCCTCTAGTGGTCAAGGGACCTTGTTCCTAAGTATGGTAGATTGCAGTTTAGTCCTTGGACACGTCTGGCTTTGGGAATGGTTGTGCTGGCCCTGTTGCTGCTGTACAAGTCAATCTTGGCTGGATGTTCCTGGACTATACAGTCTCCATCTCATGGTCCTGTTCCTGCTCTTCCTCCTCCTCCTCCTCTTCCTCCTCCTCCTCTGCAGCCCCCTTCTCTCCCGAGGTAGCCCCATCCCTGGCAATTTCTTCCACATGAGCAAGCATGTCGGCCATCAGCGCCTCCTCCAGCCTCTTTCTCACCTGCTGTACGAGTTCTTCTTGTTTCCTGATATCCTCGTCAGTCACCATGAATGCTTTGCAGAGTGGTTGGGAGGTATTAAGCCACACCCCAGGGTTCTTCTCCACAGCTGCTGAGAGCTGCCCAGTGATAGGCATTGTGCTTGTGTGCAGAGCACTGGCAATGGCAGAGAGGAGGGTTTCATCAGTACAACCCGGGCCAACCCCTTGTAAACCTTTAGGAAGATCCATTGTTTTCACAAGCTCTTCTGCAATGTCAAAGGCATTCAATCCACTTAGTTTCTTTTCCCAAAAAAGCTGTCGAGGCTGGTCCACAGCCTTCTGTGGGTCACTCTTTACTTTATTGCTGGGATGGTTAGTAATCTTGGTAACAGGTTGTTTGAAGATGGATGCCGTCTGCCGGACAGGGAGTGCTGTATTTAAATCTGGTTTTCCTTTGGCTTGGTTAGAACAGTCATAGCGCATCCTCTGCCGATTCTTGTTCATCTTACTCATGAGCATTTTCCCTGTTCGAAAGTCAAAAGTGCTCAGGTCCATGGAGCTCCCCAGGTAACGGGCTAGCTGAGGTTTGCTTCGGAACTTCTTCCCACTCGGGCTCGGTGCCGCCGCCGCCGCGCGCTGCTTCCTGCCCGACAGGAGCCCCCGGGGCCCCCACGCCTTGGACATGGCCCCACCGCTGCCGCCGCCGCCGGCTCCCACCTGGCGCTCCCGGGCGAGCGCGCACGCGAGCGAGCCAGAGAGTCCGAGCGCCGCCACCGCCGCTCCAGCCGCTCCAGCCGCTCCAGCCTCCGCCACGAGGCGCCTGGGGCAACAGCCCGGCTGGCTCCTCGGCCCGCCCCCGGCCCCTCACAAGTACCATTCTTAATCAGAACTTCTAATGAATGAGACGAGGGACTATATTATATAATTTTCAATCCAACGTAATACACTTTGTCCTATCTAAGAATCAAATTTTGTGTCCATGAACTTTATGATGCTCAGGTAAGTTGTTTATAAATGTGATCCCTAAAGAATCCATAATAAGGATGGAGAATATTTCAATTTTGGGAGACAGCTAGAGTCAATGGTGCAGAGACCATCAATGGCAATTGGGTGTAGAAAGAACACATCAGCCACTGTACCTGGGTCTCTTCTCTCTCCATCAGTGTTTTGTTAAGAATTGTGTGAAATTTCATTGGAGGGAAGTAGACATAGAGAGAGACAATGGCACAGAGACAGATGCGAGAGGATAGGAAATAGGGAGGGGAGGGAGATAAAGAGAAAAGCAGGAGGTGAGTAGAGAGACAAGGAGGAGAGAGGGATAGAGATGAAGAGACAAACAGAGACAAACCAAGAGAAACAAGGAACAGGAAAAACAAAGAGGATGGCATAGACAGAGACAAAGAAGTTAGAGAGAAGAAATAGCATTACTGTAAATAAATAAATTTAAGATGGGAAAAAAAGTTTGGGTTTTTTTTTCCTAAGAAAAAGTAACACAAATTTTGATTCAATAAAATTTCATTTCTTATTTGATTCCTACAAGGTATTCTTTCTGTGTGGGGGATACCAGTTTGAGAGTGAATTATTCCGTGTCCATAAAGAGTCTTCATTCAACTGGGCTGGTTGAGATACAAAATAGGCCCAAGTGTAGAACTCTTCTCTCACATGAGAACCCCCTCTGTAAATACCATGGATTTGATGTCCTTTGGTTATACATATATACTCCAGTTCATAATTCAGAAGCTTCCACTGATTTCTTTAGCTGGTCAGACAGAGGACACAATTAGTTCAAAGTAAAATCATTTCATGAAACATCTAAGTAAGAAAAGTAATAGTAAACCATTTCCTAATAATATTGGTTAAACCTCTCCCTAAAACAGCACACCACAATCTATGCAAAAGTGGCCCCTGACAGTAGTTCCACTGAAGGACACTGGCTGTGGAGAAAGGTCTCTTACAATGGGCATTCCTTCATTTCTCTGGTGAGATTTTGAGTCTTACACTGCTATTACACTCTTACACTGGCATCCCTCAGGCTCTCAGAAGTCAACTGGTAAAATCTTCTTTTTTTAAAAATTTATTTGTTTATTTTAGCTTATAAGATTCAATTCCATAGTTCTTTGACTTTCAAATTTCCCTTCCCTCCCTCCTCCCACCCCCCACTACAGCATTTAGTCCAGTATAAGGTCTGCAAATACTTGCATAATAGACATTAGTCAAGTTACAAAGGCGTATTGTACTAGATGGGATGCAAAATGGTAAAGAAGAAATAAAACCAAACAATGAAAAGAAAAAGATCAATTAGTTTTCTTCCATCAGGATTCAAGTTCAGTTCTTTCTAGTTATTTCTCTGAATGTAGGCTTCTCTCTCCTTCATGAGTCTTTCGGGATTGACTTGTATCACTGCATCGCTGAGAAGAGTCCAGTCTGTCATAATTGGTCATCACACATATGTTGTGTCTGTGATTGTATACAAATTTCTCCTGATTCTACCCTTCTCACTCAGCATCAGTTTGTATAAGCCTCTCCAGGTAAATATGAAAACCATCTCCTCCTCGTTTCTTATAGCACAATAATATTCCATTACATTCATATGCCACAACTTGTTTAGCCATTCCCCAATTGATGGGCACCCCCTTAATTTCTAATTCTTTGTAACCACAAAAAGAGCTGCTATAAATATTTTTGTACATTTGGGTCTTCCTCCCACTTCTATGATCTCTTTGGGATATAACCATAGAAGTGGTTTCGCTGGGTCAAAGGGTATGAAATTATTTAGGTAAAATCTTCTTGATCCTTTTTTTGGTCAGTATCCTTCTGGTCTTATGATCTCTGCTGTTCTCATGGCTGTCTTTAGCCATCATTAATGGGCTACTGGTAGTGAAGCTTTGTTGTTTGTTAGTTTTATTTTGTTTAGTTTTGCTTTTCCCTCTGGATTCTGTTTCTGGCCTTTTGAGAATTCCTCAGCCAAGATCCTTCTTTTTCCTCCTAAGAGGTAGAACAGATTCTTCTATATTTCTTATAACTTAGAGCACAGAGATTTAATCTTCAACTCATTCAATGAGTAAAAAAGGCCCTCCTAGGGTCATTATCAGACTAAGGAAAAAAAAACATAACTGCTCCATACAGAGAAGATGTCCATTTGCAAAGTCTGACTCTTCTCCTACAATATTTTTGAAACATAGACCAACTCATTAGGCAAAGACAGACCACGGACATTCAATCCTTCTTTGAATTCTTCATTTTATCAAGAACAAAGTGTCTTCCCTCAAGACTGTTTCCATACTCTACATTTCAGGGGAATTGTATCACTTACTTTTTTTTTTTTATTTTCTGTGTACCACAAATCCCATCACCTATCCTTCTGCCTTTTTAGTTGTCCCTTAGATGTAAAATATACTCCTGGCTTACCTCTGCCTCTTCAAAGTCATTGCTTCTTTAAAAGTGTAGCTCATGTTCCACCCCCTAACAAAACCTAACTTGATTCTTCCTCTAAATTTGATTTCTCTATCTTTAGAAGTGACTTGGTGGATATTGTTTTTTTTTCTTTATATATAGAAGCTATTTCCCTCTAAATAAAATAGAAGCCCCCTGAGGGTAGGAATTATTTTGTTTTTGTCATTATATACTTAGTGTATAGCAGATGGAAGTCAATTACGTGCACCTAAGTTCACCATTTTTTTTCAACATCCATAACTCCTGACTTCCAGTTACCTCTAAAGTAATCTCACTGGCAAATGGTGGCAAAGTAAGGGCGGGGGGGGAAGACAAACCTTGTGTAACGTCAAGGAATTGTGGCCCTCAGTTCTTTTTTTAAATAATATTTCATTTTCCTTAAATTACATGTTAAAAGTTTTTTTTTTAATATTTTAAAGTTTTATATTTAAAGTTTAATATTTTAAAGTTTTAATTCTATGCCTCCCCGCTCTCTGAGATGGTAAGCAATCTGATATAGTTTATGCATTTGCAATCAGGAAAAGCCTTTCCAAACTAGTCATTTTTTATCATTTCAATTCTTTCTTCCAAATTCCTAAGATTCATCTATTTTTAGAGAAAAGACATACTTTTTGGACAATGTATGTCCCATATATGATAAGGTAAGTCAAATCAACAAGAATTCATTATGTGTTTTCTATGCCAAAATTTAGAAGTGAAAAGAAAGGCAAAAAAAGTTGCCTATCCTCAAGGAGCTCACAGTCTAATAGTGAAATATCATGTGAACAACTATGTACATTCAATATATTCATGGTTAACTGGAGAAGCTTGCAAAAGAAAGGCACTTAGTATAATGGAGAACCAGGCAATGTTTCTTGCAAAAGGTGAGACAAAAGCTGATATTTAAAGGAAATCAGGAAAACTAGGAGGCATATGCATGCATAGAACAATGTAATACAATGTAATTTCAAAGGAAGTAGAGTATAGAAAGAAAAGAATGATGGAGGCAGATCTATTGATTACTGAACCAAATAGAGAGTACATGCAACATATTTGGACAAACATTTTCTTAATGAGGGGGAAAAAGCCTAACAATATGTCTTCCAACTTGATAATTTTCAGCTGTCACAGTGAAAGAAAGAAAAAACTTAGATGCACTTTGCATCACAAAATGCTGATTGTCATTGACAAGTGAACCAAAATATTTGCATCCTCTCAATGACAAGTTATAAAATTCTGGGGTGGGGGATGCAGAAAGCTACAGAAATTCCCTTTGCAGACAAAATCAGGAATTTCAAAGGCATTTATTGCTTTGGATCTTTCCCTCTCGCTGCTCATCATAAAGATAAAAACTAATTTAAAGAAAGAATCAAGATTTTTTCTTATTACTGCTCTTGGTTTGGTTTTGTTTTACTTTGCTTTTTAAGACTTTAAATTGACATTTCAACCAACAAAGATGTAAAAGGAAGCAGTGATTTTTGGAGCATATGAACTCCTTGATGGCAGCAACCAATTATTTCTGTGCATCTGTAACCAACACTTAGCACTTTGACTAACAAATATAAGGAACTTGATGAGTGTTGCATACATGAATGAAGGAATGAATAAATGGATGAATAAATGAACAAATTAAAAAGGATGAATGCAAATGAAAGAACAAAAGAATAAATGGATGAATGAATTTCTCTCTTACCTATAGGATAATTCTAGAAACATGGTAGAGGTTAAAAGAGGGACAAAGCCATCCATATGTTACACTCCCAGAAAATATCTTCCATTTTGTAAAGAAGGAGTAGGGCAGGATAAAGAATTGAAATACTAGGCAGTGTTAATCCTTTGGACAATCTCTAGCCAATGATTTGCTGGAGAAAGAAGGTGGCGTTAATATTTAAAATGATTCCCTGCTTTGATAATCAAGAATCAGTTCCGATACTGAGAGTTTGTGGAGAAAGAAAAGGGACAGGAAATCCAGAGCATGTTGTTTTTCTTTCTACATATTGGAAAAATGCCATTACATAATGTTCTTACCACATCTTTCTTAAATATTGGAGCTTAAGAAAATGGAATATTGATCGATTTTTACAAGCAAATGCCTGTTTAAGCATGTTAACTCCAGTCATTACTGAGAACTTCTTTCCATCTCAAGAGAATAATTCTTTCCTCCTGTTTAAGTGATACAAAATATGTTCTTTTTACTTTGTAATTATTTCTCTTGGATTTTCAGAATTCAGTGTATTTATTACTGTGGTATTTTGGTCAATCTTAAAAGAATTTCCTTGCCACTACTGTAGGCTATAGCCAGTTCCTTATTTTATCATCTTGTTGCATTTTGAGGGAACACAGGGAAACAGACAACGGAAAAACATTTGACAAATTTCTATGTAGAATATTTGCCCAATGGACAGTGTGGCCCTCCTTTTAATTTTTTATTTACTTTATTATTATTTTTTCCAATTAAATTTAATTCAACATGTGTTAGTGCCTGCTAGGTGCTAGGGTTAAGTGGTAGGGATTCCAACAGTGTAATGAAATAGTACTTAGCCTTAGGGGGCTTTCATTCTTAGTGGTAAAACATGTTAGAAAATAGCATTTTTGTTATTGATATTGATGTAAATAACAAGTACATCAACTTAAAACACTGACATTGTGATTAAATTATTAAAATTAGAAATGTAGGTCTAACGCTAGAAGATACCTTAGAGGCTAATGAATCAAATCTTCTCATTTCTTTAGTTATGAAACTGGGACCTAGGGCCACTGAAGTAGTAAACCTTCAGCAGTAGGCTTACCTTTAGTTGATTATGACAAAAAAAATCTGGAAAACATACAAAGAGTGCAGATTAGGATGGGTTGCAATGTTAACCTCTTTCATGGAACAAATTATTTTTGAAGTAGATTAAAATAGTAGCCATATATATGCCCTTAAAGTATTTGAAACATATCCATTCTTCATAATACTAATTTAGCTATTTTTAAATTAAATTTTATGTTTACTTCTAGTTTACATCATTCATTTCCACAAGATTTTGAATAATAAATTTTCTCCCCATTTTTCCACTCCACCACCCCAAAATAGCAATCACCCTGTATACCTCCTCCCCCAAACTGCTCTCTCCTATATCTTCCCCCATCCCCTTTCTGACTTTTCAGTAGAGCAAGATGGATCTCTATACCACAGTGGCTGTATATCTTATTTCCAAGTTGCATGTAAAAAATCACAACAATACTATTTTAACATATGATTTTAAAACTTTGGATTCCATGTTCTTTCCCTTGGACTCTTGTCACCCACCCTTACTGGGAAGATAAGCAATTCGATACAGGTTGTATGTGTGTAGCTACACAAAACTTTGTCATAGCAGATATACTGTGAAAGACTGAGTATATTTCCCTCCATCCAATCCACTCCCCACTTGCACTATTCTATACTTTGACCCTGTCCCTTTAAAAAAATGTGTGCTTCAGGGCGGCTAGGTGGTGCAGTGAGTAAGAGCACTGGCCTCAGAGTTGGGATGACCCGAGATCGAATCCAGCCTCAGAAAATGAGCACCCACACATAAATAATGACTAGCCGTGTAACCTTCAGCAAGTTACTTAACCCCAATTGCTTAAAAAAAAAAATGTGTGCTTCAAACTTCACTTCCACCCAAGCTGTCCTCCCCTCCATCATGCCCCCTCCCATCCCTTTCTCCACTGCTATTCTGTAGGGCGAGATATCCTATGTATGTCATTCCCTCCTTAAGCCAAATTCAATGAGAGTAAGGTTGACCCATTCCCTTTTGCCTTCCTGTACTTCCCTTCCAGTGTAACAGTTTTCCCTTGCCTCTTGTGTATTAGATACTTTACCCCATTCTATCTATCCCCATCTCCTCTCATTACATTCATGTCTCACCTCTCAATTTCACCTTTTAAGTGTCATCTCTTCCTATTCAATCGGTCCTGTGCCTTCTGTCTATATATACCTGTACACACATATATATACACACTCACATATGCATTCATACATCCATATATCATCACACATATATATGTATTTATACATACATACGTATGTATATATATACATATACATATTTCCTTCAACTATCCTCATATTGAGAAAACTTTCATAACTTACCATTATAGTTTCTCCATGTAGGAATATAAGTAGTTCAACTTTGATAAGTTCCTTATGATTTCTTTTCCTTGTTTACCTTCCCATGTTTCTCTCGCTTCTTGTATCTGAATGTCAAATTTTCTATTCATCTCTGTTTTTTTCATCAAGAGTGCTTGAAACTCCTCTTTTTCATTGAATGACCATATTTTCCTCTATAACATGATACTCAGTTTTGCTGGGTAGGTGATTCTTGGTTTTAATCCCAGCTCCTTTGACCTCTGGAATATTATATATCAAGCCCTTAAATCCCTCAATGTAGAAGCTGCCAGATCCTGTGTTTTCTTGATTGTGCTTCCAGAATATTCAAATTGTTTCTTCTTGGCTGCTTGTAATATTTCCACCTTGATCTGGGAACTCCAGAACCTGGATATAATATTCCTAGGAGTTTTCATCTTGGGATCATTTTCAAGAGGTGATCTGTGGATTTTTTCAGCTTCTATTTTTCCCTCTGGTTCTAAAACATCAGGGCAGCTTTCCTTGATAATTTCTTGAAGGATGATTTCTAGCTTCTCTTTTGATGATGGTTTTCAGGCAGTCCAATAATTTTTAAATTTTCTTTCCTGGTTCTATTTTCCAGGTCAGTGCTTTTTCCAATGATATTTTACACATTGTCTTCTATTTTTTAAAAAATTTGCTTGGATCTCTTTAATAGTATCTTGATTTCTCATAAAATCACTAGTTTCCATTTGTTCCAATGTAATTCTGAAGGAATGATTCTCTTCAGTGAGCTTTTGAGATTCTTTTCACATCTGGCAAATTCAGCTTTTTAAGGCATTCTTCTCATTTGCTTTTTGGGCCCCTTTTGGCCTTTGAGTTAGGCTATTTTTAAGGTGTTATTTTCTTCCATCAGGTTGTTGACTCTCTTTTCATGATTTTCATGCATCATTCTCATTTCTCTTCCCAATGTTCCCTCCACTTCTCTTATTTGGTTTTCTAAAATCCTTCTTAAGCTTCTCTATGGTTCATATTTTTCTTTAAAGCTTTTGGTACAGGAGTTCTGACTTCACTGTCTTCCTCCTGTTCCATGCTTTTATCCTTTTTTCCCCAAAAAAAGGAATCCAAAGATGGATTTCTGTTCTTGCTTTGCTTCCTTTGATTGCTCATGTTGCAACTCAATTACTTGACTTTTTAGCTTTTTGCCACAGTAGATCTCTGCTTCCAGAGAGAAGAGCTTTTCCCAAATTGCTGGGGCTTTTGCAGCTGCCAGAGGTATTAGTTGTCTCCCCTCTCTGAATCCTCCACTGGCTCTGACACGTGGTCACTAACCTCAGGACCTCCAACCTTGACAGTGCTCCATATCCAAGCAGGTTAAAGCTCATGCAGGGCTTGGCTCAGTTCCCAGAGTGCTGCCCTGGACCCTTCCTTCCAGCATGCCAGACCGTTGTCAGCAGGAAATTTTTTTTCTCTCTTTGTGGGTTCTGTAGCCCTAAAGTTTGTTTAGAGCAATTTTATAGGTAGTTGAGCTGGTTATAGGGGAGTAGAGGAGCTTTCTTGTTTCTACTCCACCATCTTGGATCTGCCCTCCCCACCCCGTTCAGCTATTTTTTGTTAAACTGCAATAATGATGGCCATGTTGATGAAGGCAATGGAGATGATGATTAACTGTTCATCTTTAGCCTAGAGTAGACAGGACTGGGAACATGGTGGTGCTACTGATGTTATTGCTGTCATTGTGGTTTCTATGTTTTATCTTTCTTTTCTGTCTCTCCCCTCATTCCTCCACCTCCAGTATAGAATCAGGAGCACTGGGAAGAAGATGCTGAGGGAAAGTGAGAGTGTATGCTAGGGAAAAAAAAAAAACTTCCAGGCAATGAGAGCTGTCCAAAAGTGGAAAGGGCAGATTCTGAATTTAGAGGTCTGTAGTAGATTACCACTTGTTGGGATTGTGAAAATTTATAATCCTTTCACATGTGAGCTACAGCAGTGACTTTTGTCTCTCTCAAATTTGGTGTTTATAATTTTAAGTAAGGTTTCCAAAGCTTTCTGCTTAAAAATTCTGTCTTGTTAAAAGTATGCATTTGCCCACTCTGCAGATAATGAAATTGAGGAGCATTAATTCTGTGATTTTCCTATGGTCACACAGATAATAACAGCTAACATACAAGCAGTACATTGATTTTTTTTTTTTTTTGCTTTTTGGAGGGCAATTGGGGTTAAGTAACTTGCCCAAAGTCACATGGCTAGGTTTTTGTTTGTGTGCGCGTTAAGTGTCTGATGCCGGATCCGAACTCAGGTCCTTCTGACTCCAGGGCTGATGCTCTACTCACTGCGCCACCTAGCCGTCCCAGTACATTGATTTTTACAAGTTTAATTCAGTGACTGTTTTCATTAACTGGGACAATTCAGTTCTATTTAGCGAATATTACTTCCAAATAGCAAGCATGGTGGTGAATTTTAGGGACAGAAAGGTAAAAATGAAAAGAAATCCTGGCCTCAAGGCACTCAAATTTAACTAGAATCAAAACAACAAACAATGTGTTTCTTGTATATTCTCACGTGATCCTCATAACACCCGAAGTTTTCATTAGTTAAAAAAATCATTTGTGAGAAAGAAAATTTTATTCATAAAGACTGAGCTCAAATTTCCTGTTTTTCTTTTGAAAACACATGTAAAATGACAACTATGAAATTATCCTTGCAGATGAAGCAATAGTCGGTGACAATCTCAATTTAATAATTGTATGAACAAAGCCAATTAAGGAAATGCTTAGAATCATTTTATGACTGTGAACACCACACAAATTTAATATACTGAAAATGAAAGTTAGAGTTTAATGAAGGAAGCAATTTAGCTGTAAACAGTATCTGGATACATATGCCTGGGGATATGAGCAGTCCATCAGGAAGCTGCACAGGGAGCTAGGGGAACCAGACGGCTGTCAGTCGCCTCTAGGAAATTAAAGAGTCTCCCCACTTGACAAACAACCCTGATATCCTATACTCTGAGAATTCTTCAGATCTGGGGGAGGAAAAAAAGCCACCCTTATCTGTAGATCCTCCCCCACCAGCCTCTGTATATTTATTGCCAAGCTGACCTCTTATCACAGACAAGTCTGAGAAACAAACAAAACTGTAAATCTCTCTTGTGTTCCTCCCTCATCTTATGAATATATAAATATCCAGGGTATGATTAATAATCAGAACTTCTAGACCCACCGGGCATATTGCTAGCTGATAGACCAATCAAAGGCTTGTGCTCATGTGATCAGCATCTGGAATTCTCTGTCAGAATAGAGCAATTACTTCACATTAAAAAGCCTGCTTTGGGCAACAAAGATACCATCCATTGATAGGAAGAGGAAAAAAATAGAAAAACATATAGGCATGAAAAGAAATTTAAAAAAACACAACAATGACATCATTTTCCTTAAAATTGTGTTTAGTTAATAATATTTTTAAAGAAAATCTGTTGTTTTTTTTCCTTTTCTTTGACATTTTGAGATTTTTAAATTTCAAGGAAGGATTTTTTAAAAATTTCATTAAAACACAGTGTTGTTTCTAGCTAAATAAAAACTTCACTTTTCCTTGTTCCATTTTTTTTTCAATGTTCAAGATCACATCTCCATCCAAACCCTTTTTTGAAATTGAAATGTCAAGAAGCGCCAATCTGGCTGCTAATGGCAGGAAAGCTGCTCAAAGGGGGGGGGGGGGGGTTGGCCCTGGATCTTTCTATTGGCACATCTCTCCAGATAACAAAGCACTGAATTAAGTGGAGATTCAGAACAGACGGGGGGCCAACAACCATGCCACTCAAGTTGGAATTCATTTTTGGTAAAGCAGCTTTTTTATTTCTCTTTTTTAATCACATCATAAATCTAAAAGTTAGAAGAGGTTTCAGAGACCAACTATTCCACCTTATTCTACAGATGGGAAAACTGAAGATGAAAGAGAATATCTTTTCCAAGGTCACATCTATAGGTAAACAGAAGAGACAGGATTTGAAATCAACACCCCTGTCTTTAGGGTCAACTTTTTCCCCCTAGCATATATTGTTGTTATTGTTGTTGTCTGATTTTTCAATGAGTAAAACATATTGGGAGGCCAAAAGGTGTGTGGATAGAACTGAGTAAATCTGCAACGAAAATGATCAATTCACTTGGATATATTCTTACTGTGTTCTTACTACCATAATGTCAGGAATCAATAATTTGCTTTGAAAAAAAAATACATTTTACTCATACTTTGTGGTATTCCTATTACAAATACAAAGCAATAAATATTTTGACAGATAAAAGGATTCTTGTATTGACCCCCTTGTTCTATATACTACTTGAATATCTGAGTCAAATTGTTAAAAGATATGTATATTTGAGTCATGTCTTTGCATAACTTTAATTTTCTTTAGCAGATGATTTCACTATTCACAGATCCATCAACAAAGTATTAGTCTACCTAGCTTTCTGTCTTCCTGCCAGCACTATCATTTTTGATAATCTATTTGGTATGAGGTAACAGCTCAGATTTTGTTTTTGTTTTTTGTTTGTTTGTTTGTTTTTAATGTACATTTCTCTCATGATTAGTGAAACACTGACTTTCTACTTCTATACCCTTAGTGGTATACCAGTTTTAGAGATGAGGAACTCAACGTCCACAAAGGTAAAGTTACTTGGCCAAGTTTGCCCAGGCAGTGTCTTCTGAGAATCAGAATCTGAGGTAGAATTCACACACAGCACTTCCTTATTCCAAGTCCAGCTTTCTATATACTATATAAGAATTTCTGATTAACACAGTCAAAACAGAGCTGGTGCCATGGAGGCTTTGCCGCAGGTATCATAATTTATTGGGCCATGATTACACCACTGGGGGGCACCCCTATACATGCTCACAGGCAGTTGTCATCTCCTCCTCACTTAGACAGTAACTGTATCCCACAGTATGTGGATTCCGTAGCTTGTGCCATCCCTTTGGTCCAGGCACAAAAATTACTTGTTATAGCTATGATTAATACTGTTAGCTGACAATTAGAAAGAAAATACATACATACAACCATGCATACATACACACACATACATATGGATATATTGTATATCTACATTTATATCTATCTATATCTATATCTATATTTATCTAATCTATATCTATATCTATCTATCTATATCTATCTATCTATCTATATCTATATCTATATATACTAATGACAGTTATATCATGTATAGAACATTAAGATCCACAAGGTTTGGGGTAGAGCCAAGATGGCAGAGAAGAAGCATAAACTTGGCATGAGTTCCTGATCCAATCACTTCCAATACATGTAAAAAAAAAAAGACTCTAAACACACTTTAGAGCTACAGAACTCAAAAAGAGACAGTGAGAAACAAATCTCAAACTGAGGGAAGCCTGGCAGGCTGACAGGAAGGGTGTATCCCACTGAGCTGGGAGCTGAACACAGTCCTGCCACATGGTTCTGGCCCCAGAGAAATAACAACCAGCAGCAGCCAGAGCAGACTTCAGTAGCATTAATCACCAGTGGCTATGTAAGCCTCCAGACTTTTCAACCCACAAAAAACAAAGACAAAGTCAAAGGTCAGTATGGAACCCTGTTGAAACAGGAGAGGGTGGAAGAGCATGGTCTGGCCCCTCCCCTGGGGCAATAAGCAGCAGAGGAAGGGCAGCTGTGCAGCTGCCTCAGGATCTCATGGCTTCAGATTGTAGGGGACCAAGTAAATATTCAGAGGGTTATCACTCTTGCTTTAACCTGCTTGGATCTGGATCATGGTCTTGGATGGTGGTCCTGGGGTGTGTGGCCAGTGTGCCATAACTTATGGGGGCTGCAGAGATGGCACCCTCCTAATATATCTGGCAGCTGTGAAAACCCCAGCAATTTGGGATATAGTTCTCTGCAATCTGTAAGCAGAGTTTTAACAGGGTAAAAAGCTGAAAAATCAAATAACTGGCTGCCAATATGAGCAAGCAGAGGAAGCACAAACAGACCATACAATCCTTCTGGGGGACAAAAAGGATTAAGGTATGGAGTGGCAGGAAGACAGCAAAGTCAGAATTCCTGCATCAAAACCCTCCAAGAAAAATATGAATTGGTCACAGGCAATGGAGGAGCAAAAGAAGGATTCTGAAAATCAAGTAAGAGAAGTGGAGGAAAAGTTGGGAAAAGAAATAAGAATGATGCAAGAAAATCATGAAAAGAGAGACAACAATTTGCTAAAGGACACCAAAAATACAGTGAAGCAAGTAACACCTTAAAAAGTAGACAAACTAAAATGGTAAAAGAGGCCCAAAAAGCCAGTAAGATGAAGAATGCCTTAAAAAGCCAAATTTGCCTGATGGAAAAGGAATTTCAAAAACTCACTGAGGAGAATAACTCCATCAAAATTAGATTGGAGCAATTGGAAGCTAATGACTTTATGTGAAATAAAAATGTTATAAAACAGATCCAAACAAATGAAAAAACGGAAGGCAATGTGAAATATCTCAATGGAAAAACCACTGACCTGGAAAATAGATACAGGGGAGATAATTTAAAAACTATTGAATTGCCTGAAAGCCATGATAAAAAAAAAGAGCATAGACAGCATCTTGAAAAAATCAAGCAAAAATGCCCTGATATTCTAGAACCAGAGGGCAAAATAGAAATTGGGAGAATTCACTGATAGCCTCTTGAAAAAGATTCCGAAAAGAAACCCCTAGGGATACTATAGCCAAATTCCAGAGTTCCCAGGTCAAGGAGAAAATGCTGCAATCAGTTAGAAGGAAATAATTTGAGTATCATGGAAACACAATCAGGATAACATTAGACCTAGCAGCTTTTACATCAAGGGAACAACTACGTTTTGAATATGATATCCTGGAGGTCAAAGGAGCTAGGACTAAAACCAAGAATCACATACTCAGCAAAACTGAGTATTATGCTACAGGGCAAAATATGGTCATTCAATGAAATAGAGGAGTTTCACACATTCTTGATAAGAAAAACAGAGCTGAACAGAAAATTTGACTTTTACATACATGAAGTAAGAGAACTATGAGAAGATAAACAGGAAACAGAAATCATAAGGAATTTATTATAGTGGAATTATTTACATTCCTACATGGGAAAGTGATAATTGTAATTCATGAGACTTTTCTCAGTATGTGTATAGCTGAAGGGACTATATGTGTGTATGTATATGTGTATGTATATGTGTATGTGTAAATACTTGTATGTATAGGAGGGTATATATATATATATATATATGAGTGTCAGCATATGGATATTCATGTATACATAGACAAATGACACAGGATGATTTGAATATGAAGGGATGATATAAAAAACAATAAAATTAAGAGATGGGAGCAGAATTTATTGAGAGAAGGAGAAAGGGAGAGATAGAATAGTGTAAATTATCTCATATAAAAGATGTAAGAGAAAACTGTTACAATGGAGGAGCAGGAAGGTGAAAGGGAATGGAACAACCTTATTCTCATTGAATTTGGCTTAAGGAGGGAATAACATACTAAATTGGGTATCTTATTCTATAAGAAAATGGGGGGTAGGGGATAAGAAGGGATATGATATAAGGGAGATAAGATTTAGGGAGAGGATAGTTAGAAGCAAGAAGTTTTGAAAAGGGAAAGGGTCAAAGGAGAAAGTAGAATAAGTATGGGTGGGATAGGATGGAGGGAAATATAGTTAGTCTTTCACAATATAACTACTATGGAAATGTTTTGCATAACTACACAGGTACAACCTATACTCAATTGCTTATCTTCCTAGTGGGGGTGGGTGAGGAGGGGAACAAAGGAAGAAATCTGGAACTCAAAGTTTTAAAAACAAATGTTTTAAAACATGCTTTTTACATGCAACTTGGAAATAAGATATGCAGGTAGTGGGGTATAGAAATCCATCTTCCCCTACTAGAAAGTCATGGGGACTATGGGGGAGGATATAAGAGAGAAGAGATTGGGAAAGGGTTGTTCAGTAGGCATGCTATTTTGGCCTGGGAGTAGGGGAAATACAGGGAGATAAAAGTGTAACTCAAAATCTGGTGGAAATGAATGTTGAAAACTAAAAATAAATAAAATTTTAAAAAAAGATTCACGAAGTTTATACACACATGTTCTCTGTGTGTGTGTGTCTGTCTGTCTGTACGTATGTATGTATACCTGCTAGAGGGCTCAGTGGCCACAGAACTGAACCTGAAGTCATTAAGTCCTGGATTCAAATCTGGTTTCTGACACTTACTAGCTATATGACGCTGGGCACGTCATTTAATTTGTGTTGGCTTTAATTCACTGGGGAAGGAAATTGCAAACCACTATAGTATCTTTGCAAAGAAAACGTCATGGACCATATGGTCAACAGGGTCACAAAGAATCAGATATAGCTAAACAACAATAACACACATATAGCATCCAAGTAGGGAATACTCAAAAGAAAACAAAGACTGAGGGCACATTTCTGACTATAAATCAAGGGTCTCACTTTCTGTCCCTTTCACTTTTCCTTCTGAAATTCACTTCAGTTTTCTGTTTTGTTTTTCTTTAGTTTTAGTTTTTGTTTTTGACTGAATAGCTTTTTCCAATTTTTCATATCAAAAATTATTCAATGAATTTCAATTAATAGTAGTTATGAAAAGATAATGATTATTTTTGCAAAGTTTATCAGATTATTTATATTATTTTCTGGCTCTCTTTCATGGTCCTAGACACAGCCTCATTGTCAGTCCACTACCACTGTGTTTAGGAATATCACAATGGATTATTTCTGTGCTTAATTTCAGCAGTATTTGGTGCTACATGTAACAAATTATGTTTATTCAAATCACTAATTTGCTTAAGCATATGAAGATATATAATTCCAGAGCTCTTTTGGGCCATTTTTTGCCACTTGATCAATTCTTCTGGTAAACATGATGTAAGGGACCAAATCAAATGGATGGTGGCTACATTTCAGTACTGAAAGTGGGAGTATCAACTCTTAGTGCTGGAATCCTCACATTTGAGGAGAAATGGGATGGCCCAGTGAAAAGCACATCCCACTTGAAATCATAATGTACCTCAATGCAAAGAGCTAATACATTGCTGATTACTTGTCTGCCTGGGTATAAGTCACCTAACTAAGATGAATGTTTTAAATTCTTCATGTAAATGAGGGCGCCAGACTAGATGACCTCTAAGGACCCTCCCTTCAAGCACTAGCTCTAGGCAACCAGCCTTGGGTACTTAACTCCTACATATATTACATGGAATTATTTTGTTTTCATTGCATACTCAGCATTAAGCACACAGTAGGTACTTGCCCATTACTTTATTGATTAAATATTCACTTTGATAGCACATGGATTGAGAGTGAAAATTAGTGAATCCCAGAAAAAGAGCTTAGAATTGCTTCTTTTTACAAAGCGATGCTGACTCAGGCTCAAAATTTGAAATTCCTCCTACAAAAACGTCCCTAAGAATGTGAATACTGTACCTATACATATTCATATTATATTTCAAATAAAGTATATGCTTACAAAATGGCCTTTAAAAGTGTTGCTAAACTTAAAAAATAAAATGGCAACATTTCATAGAAATGCACACATATCTGAGAAAGCAAAGTGACTTTTGAGGACCTCTTAAAAGAGAAGATCCCTCTTTGAGAAAATAAGATCTATTTTGATAAAAGATAATAATGTTATTGGACAGCAATTCTCATATGACACCAAAAAGAGTATTCGCTCCAAATCTGAATTTTCTGTATGATAGAAATCTCCATACTTGAGTGCAATCCCACAGATTCTCATGTCTGTGAGCTCACATCAGAAAGCACATCCTCGTTATTTTTCCATCAGTCCATTATTGGGCTTCATATTAAACAAAATAAAAAAAGAAGAGGAAGAAAAGGAAAAGGAGTGAAAAATGGTCACACATGTGCCCTCACTGTCCAAACTAATGAAAATTCTTCAATATCATCTGTTTCTATTTTTTGGTGGTTTCACCCATTCATTCCTAAAGTCTATTTTTGAAAAGTTCCATGGCTTTGTCAGCCAGAAATATAATTTTTATATCACAAAATTATTTGCAAAATAAACACATATCATCTCATGATAATCTAATTATAAAGAGGCTACAGGGAGGAAAAATGGTACTCTAATAAATAATACTGAAGCAAGGTCCTTAAAGGAAAGACCTTTGCTTTTTCAAAGAAATATTAATGTAAATGTATCTCCTCCATATATTAAGATTTCAGTGAAAAGCCATGATTCCTTCCCCCCAGCCCAGGTAGCCAGCCTGCATCTGCATTTAAATAGAAAGATGAGTTCCAAGTCAGATGCAGGATACTGGAATCAGCTGAAAGAAATCAGGTATTTGGTTGAAAGTCTTTTTTTTTTTAAGCGATGTTTCCTTTATGTTGAATTATCCATGTATAGGCACTAACAGCTAACCAAGTTAATCAGATTACTAATCAAATGGTATTTCTAAGATACCATTAATTTGGAGGACATTAAAACTCAGCATTTTAAAATCTATCCCCTCCTTCTACTCTTTCTATCATGATGCAGGTTCCAAATACTTATCAAACTACTCATTCTAATCTCATTTTTATATATTGCTTCAGATTCAAAATTCAAGGACAAAACAACTGCCTGTCCTTTTAAAACTCCTCTCCATGCACTGCTGATTGAGTTCATATGTGTGAAGACACGTATTATAGATTGTCTTCAAGAAAAGTTGAAAATGTTCTATACACATATGTGTGTATTAACCTATATGCACATATAGTTCATATCTACACATGTAGGCATACAACATAAGTGTGTGTTCGTATGTACATCTTTGTTGTTGTTCAGTCATATTTGACTCTATGCGACCCCATGGAAAGTCCTTTTTTTTTTGGTTTGGTTTGGTTTCTTGGGAAAGATACTATACTGGTTTGCCATTTTCTTCCCTGGTGTGTACCCCATTTTCAACTAGAAAAACTAAGGCGAATAAGAGTTAAGTGACTTGTGCAGCTAGTGTCTGAGACTAGATTTGAACATCGATCTTTCTGACTCCAGACTCCGTGCTCTCCTCACCATATCCTTCTCTCATGCACAACACATTGAAATTCTGACCCAATCCAACCATTCTGGAGAGCAATCTGGAATTATGCCCAAAGGGCAATAAATAATTTCATACCCTTCGACCTAGCAATACCATTTCTAGGGTTGTATCCCAAAGAGATCATAGAAGTGGGAGGAAGACCCATATGTACAAAAATATTTTAGCAGCTCTTTTCGTGGTTGCAAAGAATTGGAAATTAAAGGGGTAACCATCAATTGGAGAATGGCTAAACAAGTTGTGGTATATGCTTGTAATGGAATACTATTGTGCTATAAGAAATGAGGAGGAGACAGTTTTCATATTTACCTGGAGAGGATTATACAAACTGATGCTGAGTGAGAAGAGTAGAAACAGGAGAAATTTGTATACAACATATGTGTGATGACCAACTATGACAGACTAGACTCTTCTCAGCAATGCAGTGACATAAGTCAATCCCAAAAGACTCATGAAGGAGAGAGAGGCCTACATTCAGAGAAATAACTAGAAAGAATTGATCTTGAATTCTGATGGAAGCAAACCAATTGATCTTTTTCTTTTCATTGTTTGGTTTTATTTCTTCTTTACCATTTTTCATCCCATCTAATTTGCCTTTGTAACTTGACTAATGTATAATGTGAAAGTATTTGCAGATCCTATACTGGACTATATGCCATCGTGGAGGTGGGGGGAGGGAGGGAAGGTAAATTTGAAACTCAAGGAACTATGGAATTGAATTTTGTAAACTAAATATAAACAAATAAAAATTTTAAAAATAAAAATAAATTTTAAAAATTAAAAAGAGAAATTCAGACCCAACTGCTCTTCAGCACATCTACATCAATTAGATTCACTTCAGACATTCTGGAGATGTCTCTGTTTTTTTATTAATCCCAAAGAATCACTGAATTATCATTTGCAAGCCAGAAGAAATTTTATAGTTCGCCATTTTGACCCAACCCAGATAGCCAGTGTGTACTTCTGGGAGATTGTCATACCTCCGTCCTCTATCTTCTACTTAGTACCCTCACTGCAATACAGGGTGCCTGATGTTCTAATTAGTGAGCTTCCATCATTCTAACCCAAGCCAGAATTAATTCTCCTGCCCCCTTAATATTTTCACCCAATTTCCTCTGCTTCAAATATTACTTCTTCCCTATGACTTCATATACCGAAAGGAGTCACTTGACTTCTGATTGATGCAGCTTCGACTTTTAGAGCCCAATCGAATTCACCATTGAAAGGACAGCTTTCTCCCCCAAATGCTCCCTTCCTTCTTTTCATCTTCAGCTTGAAGAAAAAATAATCCAGTCGAAGCTACAAGTCTTGAAATAGAGTGTTCCATCAGTGATTCTATGGATATACTCACCATTCTTATGACTTCCCTGAGGAAAACACTTTCCCAATGCCACAAATCCTGTAATCCAGTATATCTTATTAAAACACACACACACACACACACACACACACACACACACACACACACTCCTTGAATGTATAGGCTTCTGTGTTTATTCATTTATGTCCCTAAGACTATCAAATAATACTTAAAGAAAAGTTTTTTCATGCATTTCTTCGTTTATTCCTTCATGCATACATTTATTTATTCAAGAAATCCAAGGCTTTCCTTTTATATATGAGAAAACTTGAAACAAAAGAATTTATATAACCATCCTACTATCACATAGCCAGGCATCAAACAAAGAACTTTACATTTTAAACCAATTTACCTTTTCCCCTATTACAAATGAATAATAATTGTAACTATATTTCACAGACTTTTCATTCAGGAGGGACATGATCCTTTGAAGTCTACTACTACAAGTTAGCACGAAATTCATATCACTGATTTTCATGCAATCACGTAAAACAAGGGAATTTACCTTACATCAAATTGATTCTCTATAGATGATCAGACTTGTCTCAGGAAAAAAAAAAGATATAGAGAGTTTGTGAGCTGCCCTAGAGGAGGTCAAGTACTGCCCCCATCAATGTGGTTCCAAGTATATGAATGCACATCTGTCCAATATCTATTTTATACACTGAGTTTTCCACAATTAACACCACTGAATCACTTTGGGGAAGGCTCTAAAGGTATTAACCATTGTGAAGGCATAAGGAGCAAAAGTACAATGAAATTAATATTTTCCTGAATGTGGGGCCAGTTTTCCCCTGTAAAAAGTCCAGTATTTGTCAATTAAAAGCAGGAATCCCTTGTAGGAGTGGCAGTCCCTTGGGATTTGGTAATGTATTTTTAAGGGAAACTGCAAGAGGCTATTGGAATGATCATCTAGAATGTACAAGCATACCTAATCCATATTTTATACATATCTATGATCACATGACCTTCTGAATATCTAAATAAACAAATTTCTTTAAGTTAGGTTAGTTTATATGACCTTTCCTATTTCCCTTCTTAGTTAACATGAGACAGTCAAAAAGCATTTGTTAATACATGTTTATGGAATCTCTATTTTTTAACAAATGCTTTATTAATTTCTGGTGTACATCATTCATTTCCACCAGATTTTGAGTCACAATTTTTCCTTCATTTTTTCCCTACCCACTACCCCAGAATAGCAGTCCCACTAGATATCCCCTCATCCAATCTGCTCTCTCCCATATTTTCTCCCATTCCACCTTCGATTTTGCCATTAGGGCAAGGTGAATCTCTGAGCCCCAATGCCTGGACATCTTATGAAACATTTAATTTTAAAACTTTGATTTTCAGATCCATTCCCTTCCTCCCTTGTCACCTACTCCCTCTGAGAAGATAAGCAATTCAGTATGTGTTGTACATGTATAGCTATGCAAAACATTACCATAGTAGATATATTGTAAAAGACTGCTTATATTTCCCTCCCACCCATCTCACTCCCACCTGGTCCATTCCCTACTTTGATCCTGTCCCTCTTTTATAGTGGGTACTTCCAACCTCCCCTCCCACAAGAATGCCCTCCCCTCCATCATCCCTCCTCTCATCTGCCTTTCCCCTACTCTCCTGCAGGGTAAGATATCCCATTTAGTATGTATGTGATTCTCTCCTTGAGCCAACTTCAATGAGAATATGCTTTTGCCTTTTTGCCTTCCTATTCTTTCCCTCCCCTGCAACTACTTCCCCTTGCCTCTTCTACATGAGATAGTTTACCCTACCCTGTCTCTCCCCATCTCCTCTTGCCACTTTCCTCTCTCACCTCTTAACTTCACCCCTTAAGAATCATCCCTTCCCATCAAATTCAACCTGTGCTCTCTATCCATGTATAACTGTAAACATATGCCCATATACCCTTCTTCAATTATTTTCATAATGAGAAAGGTTTCTTCAGACACAGTTATTGTTTTTCCATGTAGAAATCTAAATAGTTCAACGTTGATAAGTTCCTTTTCATTTCTTTTCCTTGATTACCTTCTCAGACATCTCTTGCTTCTTGTGTCTGGATGTCAAATTTTCTATTCAACTCTGTTTTTTTCCTCAAGAGTGCTTGAAAGTCCTCTATTATACTGAATGACCATATTGTCCCCTGAAACATGATACTCAGTTTTGCTGGGTAGATGATCCTTGGCTTCAATCCCAGCTCTTTTGCCCTCTGGAATATCATATTCCATGCCCTTCGATCGCTCAGTGTAGAAGCTGCCAGGTCCTGGGCTATTCTGATTGTGTTTCCACAATATTGAAATTGTTTCTTCCTGGCTGCTTGTAGTATTTTCTCCTTGATCTTGGAGTTCTGGAACGTGGCTATAATATTCCTAGGAGTTTTCTTTTTGGGATCTTTTTCAGGAGGTGATCAGTGGATTCTTTCAACCTCTATTTCCCCCACTGGGTCTAAAACATCAGGGCAATTTTCCTAGAGAATTTCTTTAAGGATGATTTCTAGGTTCTTTCTTTGATCATGGCTTTCAGGTAGTCCAATCATTTTAAAATTGTCTCTCCTGGATCTATTTTCCAGGTCAGTGGTTTTTCCCATGAGATATTTCACATTGCCTTCTATTCTTTCATTTGTTTGGATCTGTTTAATAGCATCTTCATTTCTCATAAAGTCACTAGCTTCCATTTGCTCCAGTCTAACTCTGAAGGAATGAATCTCCTCAGTGAGCTTTTGAGATTCTTTTTCCATCTGGAAAATTCGGCTTTTTAAGGCATTCTTCTCCTCATTGCCTTTCTGAGCCTCTTTTGCCATTTGAGTTAGTCTATTTTTTAAGGTGTTATTTTCCTCAGTCAGGCTGTTGACTGTCATTTCATACTTTTCTTGCATCTTTATCATTTCTCCTCCTAATTTTTCCCCCACTTCTCTTATCTGCTTTTTAAGGTCCTCTATGGCCTGTAACCAGCTTGTATTTTCATTTGGGGCTTTTGGTGCAGGAGTTCTGACCTCACATTCCTCCTCCATGCTTTGATCCTCTTTGCCCCTAAAACAGGAGTCCAATGTTAAATATTTCTGTATATTTTGTTTCTTTTGCCTAGGCATGTTGCCACTTAATTACTTGATTTTTTGGTCTTGCTGCCACAGTAAGACTCTGGCACCAGAAAGGAGAGCTTCTGCCTAAATGTGGGGTCTTCACAACTTCTGCAGGTTGGGAGACCTCTGCAAAGCCTCCACCCTCTCTGGCAAATTGGATACTCACCCCAAACTTCCCCCCCCCAGACCACAATCCAGATCCAGGCAGTTTAAAGCAAGAGCAATTAACCCCCAGACTGATTTCTGGATCTCCCTACAGTTTGCAAACCAGGACCTAGAGCTGCCACTGTTCCTGCACAATGTCTTCTGTGCTGTGTTTCTTCAGTGGCTTTTCGCCCCCTGGGGAGGAAGCTGACGCATTCCCCAAATACTGGTCCCAAAGTCCATAGGGCACTAACCTCTCACTTTGTCCTAGGCATATCTGTGCTGGTAATTCTGGAATCGCCACAGCTGCTGGTGTTCTGGGTTCCCTCTAGCTGGCTGCTGGCCCGACCCCCCTGAGACTAAAACCACTGCTCATGTGGGCCTGGGCTCAGCTCCCAGAGCACTGCGCAGTCAGTTCCCAGCACACTGTGCTGCCTGCTCTCAGAGCACTTCGCTGGCCACTCCCTGCCAGGCTGCTGTGCTGTCCTCAGCGGGAGTTTATCTTCTCTGTGTCATTCTGTGGGTGCTGGGGCTCCAGAAGTTGTTCAGAGTCCCCTTTTACATTTTGTGGAAATTGTGTGGGGCAATGGAATCTCTTACATTGTACCAGACAGTGTTTTAAAATGGGGTGGCATGGGGGAAGAAGTATAAATGCTTTCCTTTTATAATAAAGGTAAGTATAAAAAACAAACTATAGCAAAAATTATCCCCTGCCATCAAGAACCTTATACACTAATTGAGAAGAGACATTGCATAAAAACCTAGTTACATACAAGATATACAGAGAACATGGAAGGGTCATGTCAGAGGAAATAGCTAGCAACATTAGCATCAGAGAAGAGTGGATAAGACCTTCAAAAAGAGGGATCTTAATTGATTCTTGAGGTAACAATTTAAAGACTAACTCAGAGGACAGGCATGAACAGGACACTTATCCTCTTTTTTGTTGTTTTCTTGGAGAACAGTTGGGGTTAAGTAACTTGCCTAAGGTCACAAGGCTAGTTTTTGTCTTAAGTGTCTGAGACCAGATTTGAATTCAGGTCCTCCTGACTCCAGAGCTGGTGCTCTATTCACTGCACAACCTAACCACCCTGACACTTGTCTTCTTGAAACTACTTTCCTTACTTCATATTTATTCTCTATTTACTCACTTGTAAATGCATTGTTTTGCCTTTATGGAATAAAAGCCCGTAGAGGGCAGAAGCTGTTTTGATTACCACAGTGTCTGACGGGGGCAGTGATTTAATAAATGGTTGTTTAATCAAATATAATTTACCAAGGAACCCATTAATTTTGGGGAACAGTCAGTCAATAGGGTAGAAAATAAAAATAGACAAAGCTGGAAGATACTAACACAAGCACACACACAATATGTGTGTGTGTATATACATATATATATATATATATGTATACATATATAATATACACATACACACATATGTGTGTATCTCTATCTATATATCTTTAAACTTAAGCTGCGTGAGAATGTTAGTCATTCCAAAAACTTGTATTAAACAAATATGATAAAACCTCGGTTTACAAGTCCCTTGGTTTACCTATGCTTCACTGGATGAGAAAAAATGGCCAGATTTGTCTTGCAGGGAGAACACAAATTCACAGTAGGCATATCACATTAACTTTGCCCCTGTCTGGCTTAGATGTGTAGTAGCCAGAAGCTGCTGCTCTTTCACTGGAGATGTCACCATGGGAAGAAGGCAGAGGGGAAAGGTTCTTACCCTTTGCTACAGAGCCAGTAGAGTCCTCAGCTACCCCTGGCCTAGTTGGCATTCTGCCTCTCTCAGCAGCTCCCCTAGCTCCCCAGGGCCCTCTGGATGGGCACTGACCCATCTTGAAGGTAGTTCAGGATTGTCCCAAATGATACTCACTCCTATCAATCAGCTCCCAGCTTTCGAAGTCTGTGGGCCCTCCATGTGGCCACTGAACATAGCTCTGAGTATGGGGGGGATAGTGGGGCAAGCCCCCCAATTCCATCTTGACATTCTTGCTACTAGGACTCAGCAACTTGATATCATAGGGGGCTCCCCCACCTACACCTACAGCCTTGAAGGTGGGAAGTGTGGGTGGCTGTGAATGGGGAGGTCAGGACCCCAAGGAGTGGGTGTTCAGAGATCCCAGGCCAGTGAACTTGGTGGGCATTCTGGCCATTCTTGCCAGAGGTGATGGTTAGAGGTGGCAGCAGAAGCAACCCCCACCCCCAGCCCTTCAGGCCCCATTCTTAGCCATGACCTTTGACTCTGGGCCTCAGACCCTGACTCTGAGAGCTCTCTGAGAGCTCTTCAGGTCCCTACCCTGCCTCCCTCTCCCTCTGGTCTCCACACACCAGCTATGACTCTTCTCAAAGGTAAACTGAGGGTTAATTTGTTTTGTTTTTGCTTCATATTGTGTATTAATCATTGCTATTGTATTTCAGGTGCATTAGAGACAAAAAAAACTTACTTAAAATTATAAAAACAATTATTTTTATATGAATGGTTTCAGCTATGTGGTACTGATGGTCTGACTTTACTTTATTTCCTATGGGAAAATTCGCTTTGCAGTACGAACAAATTACATGATGAACAGAATTTCGGAACAAATTGAATCCATAAACTGAGGTTGTGCTGTATTGTATGCTAACTACCAAGCTAAGTAGCAGGGATACCAAAAAATGTTAAAAACAGTCCCTGTCCTCATGGAGCTCACATGGGTCAGAGGACAAATAACCAATATATATATATATATATATATATATATATATATACAACTTAAAAAAAGGATAAATTAGAAATAATTAAGATAGTGTAGGCACCAAAATTAATAGAATTTGAGAGGATGAAAAGCCTTCCCTAGGAAATAGGACTTTCTTAAGACTTGATTGAAGCCAGAGAGCAGGTATAGAGTGTGAAGCAAGGAAGTTCCAGGGGGAAAAAAAAATCGCCTTTGGTTTCATAGACTACTAAAGCCTTTGACTGTGTGGATCACAACCATATGCAGCAAATCTTCTTCGAGGGAGATACAAGATCACCTGAATTGTCTCCTGAGGAACCTGCATGTAGCCCAAGAGGCAACACTTAGAACTAAGCACAGAACAACATGATTGGTTTAAGATTGCATGACAAGGCTGGATATTGTCACCTTAATTATTTAACCTGCATGCAGATAACATCGGGGAAATGCCAGAATGGATGATTCCAATGCTGGCTTTAACATTACTAGGAGAAATAGCAACAATTTCAGATAGGCATAGGATGCCACACTGATGGCAGACACTAAGGAGGAGGAAGAAGCCTCTTGATGAGGGTGAAATAGGAATGTATAAAAGCTGGCTTGAAGCTTCACATCCCAAAATTAAGATCTTGGCAACTGGTCCCATCATTTCCTCGCAAAGAGATGGATAAGAAATGGAAGCAGTGGCAGGTTTTATAATCTTTGGCTCAATGATAACTGTAGATTATGGTGGCATCCATGGAATTCAAGATGTTTGTTACTTGGAAAGTTATGGCTTATCTGGACTGTATACTACATAGTAGAAAAAACACCTTGAGGACAAAGATACATATATATATATATATATATATATATATATATATATATATATATATATGGTCATAGCTGCGTTTTTTTTTTCCAGTAGCATTGATTAAACCTGAAAATGGGATTATCAGGAAAGCTGATCACTATGGAATCATGACTTTCTAAGTGTGTTTTTGGAGAAGGCTTTTGAGAGTCCCTTGGAGAGCACTGAGTTCAAATCAGTGAATATTCAAGGAAACTTAATAGTCTGAAACTAATGCAGACTATGCATTGAAAGATCAAATAAAGAAACTGAAGCTTGAATACTCTGACCACATAAGAAGGACTCACTGGAAAAATCCTCAATGTTGGGAAAGATTGAAAGCAAAAGGAAAAGGGTCAGCAGAGAATGAAATATGTAGATAGACATGTCTTGGAAACAAGAAACATGAGCTTGGATAGAATTCAGGAGACTGTCAATGATGGAAAGATCTGGTGTGCATCATGTGGTGTCCATCAAGTCACAGAGAGTCAGACAAGACTTAATGACTCAACATCAGCAAAAACAGGAAGTTGGTAGGTAGAGTTGAAGAAGGAGAGCATTAGGTAGAGGAGAATGAATAATAAAATAAGGATAACAGAAATATAAAAAAATAATAATAAAAGAATAAAATAAAAGAACATGACAGGAGTTGAGACTTGGTGTGACTTGTTCATGGAACAGCCAGGAGGTCAATATCACTGGATCAAGGAGTAAATATCCATGAGGAAGGTATAAGAAGACTGGAAACCCAGGAGGGGGCTAGTTTATGAAGGACTCTGAACACCAACCAGGAGATTTTGGATTTGATTTGACATGTTCAACTTACAGGAGCTTTGAAAGGCCCACCCACTCTGAACTGTCTCACCTACTAGCCCAAACATCTTGAAGTTTATATTACTGTATTAAATGTTTAAAGTCACTGTCCATGAAAGATCTCTTTAAAAATGTCAATTCATGTTGCCCCAATTGGCTGTAATATGCTTTAATAAGGTTAAAATCTAACTGTCTTTTGAAACATCATGTCTCTTAACGTAGGAGAGGGAGAACATCAATCTATTAAAGTGGATTAATTAATGAGATTTATTTCTGCCACTCTCAGCAAATAGGATGTATACTAGAGAATAGACAGAAGGAGTGACTGGGTGTGGTGATGCTTCAAGTTATGGACACAGAAATCATTGGGGAAGTGGCAACATGTAGCAGCCTAAGGGTTCTATAAAGAGGGGAAGAACATATCTCTAGAGTAAATTATACAAGAATGGAGAAAGACATCAAACATAACTTTTTTTTTTTTTTTTACTAACCAGAGACAACTTTGACTATGGAATGTTGCTGTTGTCCAATCATTTCAGTCATGTTCAACACTTCATCAGCACATTCATGTGCTTTTTTTGGTAAAGATACTGAAATAGTTTGCCATTGCCTTCTCCATTTCATTTTGTAGATGAGGAAACTGAGGCAAATAGGTGTAAGTCACTTACCCACTGTCTGTCAGCTAGTACGCTTCTCAGGTCACATCTGAACTCATGAAGATGAGTCTTGGACAACCAAATTCTGCCCCTGCTTCCCACCTTCTGCACCCCTCCTCAGCTTTTCCTAAGCTATGTAAAGTTTTGCTCTGCATTTCTTTGGACTTCTCAAGTCTTCCACCATCCCCCATCCAACCTCAAAGCTAGGTGAGATGTCAGAGTATTCCAAGAGGCAGAGGCCTGTGGAGGGGCAATCCCTTCCAAATCTGAACTGGTGCCATGTATCAAGGAATAGTGTACCTGGATCCTACCACCCTTATCCCTTGGTATCCATGTCCACAGAACCTAAAGCAGTCTTGGCAGCCCCAGCTCCTCAGCTCCAAAGTCAGTCCAGCTAACTGAGGTGAGACTCTTTTAGTGCACCCTAACTGCTACCTCGTCATGGGACTGCGGCAGGAACCAAAGAGGGACATGACTACCCTGCTGTCCTCTAACACATCACCTCCTTGCTTTGGATTACCATCACCCGTATTGGAACCATTTCATCAGGAGCTGCTACAGAACATGAAAGACCTCCAATGCTGTGGGGAGAGATCATCTGGAGAGGCACAGGAGACTAGGTTTCCTAATCTCTTTTTCTCATCCAGTCACTGCCCCTGACCCTTTCTGAACTGCAGTGTTCTTCTGCACCACTCCTCACCATGTCCCAGTCAGGCCTGCCAAGGAGTTCAGTTGGTGTCTGGCTAGATGGCCACTACATATGCTGGGTCCCACCCCTGCATAAATGGATTTTGAAAGCTGGGGAACGGCCTGACCACCCAAGACTCATCCATGGCCTTTGGGGTTCATTCTTCTCCTTCTGATTTTATCCCCATTCAGAGCCCAAAAATTGAAGACAGTGTATCTAGGCCTTGTGGACAAACTTGAGATCATATATCTTCCATAGCCAAGACCAGCATCTCCTTGAAACCCAATCTGGGAAATCAAGATTGATGTTGAACATCAAGGATTCCAGGGTGCGCCACATCCCATCCCATCTGCAGACTTGGGGAAGCTAAAAGAAAGAAGCAGAAAATAAAGGATCAAAAGACAGAGAAGAGATGAAAGAATACAAGAAAAAGGAGTGGGGGAGGAGGGCTATTCTTAAAACCGCTATCATTACTAAAGTAGTTTGAAAGAAAGGTTGAGGCTGAGTTGTGTGTGATGAGGTGAATCTAAAAAAAAATTGTTTAGGAAAAAGATAAAAAGGAAAACTATCTCAAGAAAATATGACATGAAAGGAAGAACATATGGCATGAAAGGAAGAACTAATACAGAGGAAACAGGTGGGGGTGCAGGACTGCTAATATTGGAACCAAACTCTCACCTGGGTTGAAGAGGAAATCACATATACATCTAAAGAGTTTCAGAAAACTTCTGAACTTGTAGAAAGGTGAGCATACTGGGGGGTGGGGGGGAGGAGGGGCAGGGTGAGGCATTGACTTTTAGAAGAATATTTAGATTAAGATTCGGAGGGTGAATAGATAAGGGAGGGCCTTCTAGAGGGGTGGCTAAAATGAGGATTAATAGGTAAGGGGAGAAGTTAAGGTAAGCTGAGAAGGAAAATGGTGAATACAGAGTAAGATGGAGGGTAATCCACAAATAGTAATTATAACTGAATGTAAATGAGAAAAATAAAATTCATTTGGAAAAGGAAAGAGTGAATAATATGAAAGAAAATAATGAATAAAAACATAAGAAAAGGACATTCATCAGTAGCGGTTCTTAAACTGTATAAGACTATAATTCTCAAAACTATCTGGTCCTGGCTAAGAAATAGGAAGGTAGCTCAATGGAATACAGATGATATGCAATTGACAGCAGCCAATAAACATAATAAGCTTGCATTTGACAAGAGTAAAGACCAAAGATTTGGGTAGAAGAATTCATCATTTGGTTAAAAATAGTTGTGAAAATTTTAAAGCAGTATGACAGAAACTGGGCATAGACCAATATCTTACAGTGGTTACCCAGATTAGGTCAAAATGACTATGTGGCCTAGATATAAAGAGATGTTAGAAGAAAACTGGGAGAACACTGAACATATAATCTCTCAGACTTAGGGATAAGTGAACAATTTATGAAAATAAAAGAGATAGAGACCAATGTTAAGTGCAAAGTGTATAATTCCATTGCACTGAATTAAAAAGATTTTGCAAAAAAATAAATAAATAAAAGTAGCCAAGGGAAGAAGGAAAGCAGAAAATGGAGAAAAGCATTTTATAGACAGTTTATCAGCTAAAGGTCTCATATCCAAAATACATAGAGAACTTTGTGAAATCTATAAGGATGTAAGACATTCTCCTATTGATAAACGGTCAAAGTATATGAACGGCAGTTTGACAAGCAAGTTTTCTTTTAAGCGACGTGTCTAAGACCTCACTTGGAGAATGGGGATCCTATTCTTTGCATTCTGGAAAGTGGGGAGAGAGGATGACAAAAAAGAGAGCACTGGACATTCTAAATTTCCTTTTTTCTTCTCTTAGTTTATATTTTCCTCAACTGCATGTAATGTTACTTCACATTTTATTTTTCTAATTCCATATAAAAAATTTAACAGTAAAAAAATAAGTGTTTCTGACTTCAATGCTAATTAGCACTCTGCACTGTGTCACCTATCTGGCCAGACTATGGAATAAAATAGGACAAAACAGGAGTAAAGTGACTCAAACCACATCAATCAGAGGATAGCCTTCCTTTTGTCCAGCTGCCTCCATGACTCACCTTTTGACAGTATATCATTCCAGGACTGGTGATAAACTATAATCAATATTCTTATCAAGTCACTTTATTCTGGGGCCAAAATTATTTAGCCCACAACCAATAAGTATACTAATTTGCAGGCAATTGACATAAAGATAGTGACTCACTTCATTGTCACCATTATGAAAAGTCTGGTTGAACTCATTTTATTGGTTGCTCTTCAAGGATAGAAGAGTCTACAGCCCCAGACAAATTTTATCATTAATTATTTGCATTAATAGGTTATAAAAATGGAAGAAGGTCATTAGGTCATAGTGCTGGCATTGAAGGCAGAATGGTCTGTGTTCAAATCCTGTCTGTGATACACATTAACGGTATAACCCAGAACAAGTTACTTAACCTCTGAGGGCATGGAAAAAAACTTATGAGCCAACACATGCATTTATGAAACTTTTTAAGGGAGCCTACTTAAATACTTCTAGCTTGAGGACTACAAATGTGGTTATCTGGTGAGGAATTCTTTGGTCATCGTACTTATTTTTGATTTGGCATTTTATTTATGAAGTTCCCATGGTTTGCAGCCTGTATGCACAGAGGGAGCACTCAAATTTAGCAGTTTACAAATCAAGCAAAGTTTTGAAGTAATATTTTAAAGAAAATGACCAAGTTTAAGATCAGTCCTCAGCCCGACATGGCCTCACCATAGCCTGTCACATGCCATATTTTCTTTCTTCTACGCCTGCAGTATCTACCCTGTCACCTTCTCTGCACCACCCAGTTACAATCCCCATTTACATGCTCATTAACTTTCCAATGAACTTTTCCCACAGCCTCCTAATTGGATTCCTTGTTTCCAATTCAATCTTTCTTCCATAATTCTGTCACAGTAGTCTACCTAAAGCACAACTCAGATCATCACATCTCCTTTTTCAAGAAGCTCAAGAATTGACTCCAATTTCTCCCTAGATAATAGGTGAAGTCTTGAGCATGGGCACTGAAGCTCTTTCCAAACCCCCTTCCTTTTGGGAAAAAAAAGCCTGCTTGGAGGCTATGGGCTCAAGTTCTCCTGCACACTCTTTATATCAGAGGACTGGCCTGCAAGCTGGTCAGAAAATAGATATCCTCACACTGTGCTTTTCTTCAAGTTTTCCTATTCCCTAAGCATCCCTCCTCCTCACCTCTGCTTTTTTTAATAGTGAATTTTCTTCCACACTAATTTTCTGTGCTATTTCTTGTGGAAAGTCTTTTTCTGATCATGTCAGTTGGCAGGCTTGTCTTCCTGTAATATTATCATGTAGACACATGTAAGAGGGGAGTCCCACACCCCTTGACCACAGATAATATAAAATATACTTTAGGCAATCAAAAAAGTATGTCAATTTCATTGAGTTTCAGAATTAATCAACCAATTAAAGTCATAAACTAGGTCATAAACTTCCTAGAACCCACTATTGAATTAATCAATCAAATATGACAATTAGATATAAATTTAATTGTGGCTGATTAAAGAAAATCACCCAACTAAGTGGGGTATGGACAAAACAGTAAAGCATTTTGAAATCTGGGATTTCAATAACATTGCAGCCTCGTTGTGGACTAGCACTATCTAAGTCCTTAAGAAGGAATTGATTGAAGAGTAAGAAGCAGACACAATCTCTGCTTCTCCATCTCCCTGTTAATAAGATGGCATAGTGAATTTTATAAGGACAAAAGATTGAATTTGATCTATGCTCAGGTAACACAACTTACCTGGTACAGCCATAGTTGAAAACTGTATCTTCACTGTGAACAAAGGGCAAATTACATAAATGGAGGAAAGAGAATGGCAAGACTCTATGGAGACTCATGATCTCAAAAGTGTAGAGGGCACTATATATACCAAAGGAGAACTAGACAAGGATTTTCCAAAGGGAGAAGAGAACTTCCTGAAGCCTGAAGATCAAAGTTCCTGTTTGTCACATGTACTATCTACACTTAACAGCCCCCTCCTTTCACTCTTTATGTATCCATAAGAAGGCGGGGAGGATTTTTGTACCAAACCTTCTTCCAATTGTTATGGAGGCATTTTAGTCATGTCTGATTTTTCAGCACCACATTTGGGATTTTCATGACAAAGATACTAGAGTGGTTTGCTATTTCCTTCCCCAGCTCATTTTACAGATGAAGAACCAAGGAAAATGGAGTAAAATGACTTGCCCAAGGTCACATAGCTGGTGTCTGAGGCCAAATTTGAACTCCAAAAGAAGAATATTTCTGACTCCAGGTTTGGCACTCTTTCCACTGTACCACCTAGCTTCCCCTTCTTCTATACTACATCAGTTAACACTTCTTTCTAAAAGTTAATTAAGTAATTAATAGAGGGATGGAAAGCAAAGTAGATGAATGTCCATGAACAATAGTCATATAAAAACACCATTAACACCTAAAGTACCCTTAGAACCCTACAAAGACAAATAGTTAATCATACTTTGTGGTCCTAAACTTTTGGTGGTAGAGGCTGAGGAAAGAATCCTGAGCTGGAACTACATAAATATTGGTTTACATGAGTGGGTTTCCAATGTACTGTCTATGGACCCCTGGAATCACTGAGATCCTTTCAGGAGTTCTGAAAGTTGAAACTCTTTATGTACCATTACAATATTTTCCCTTTTCCTACTACACGACTGTATGAGATTGGATTTTTTCTGACATCCTTCAAGCAAATCAACATATCTCAGAATAAATTTAGAAACAGGTATGAAAATTCACATATCTGTTAATAAGCCAGATATCACAGAGATTTGTCCCCAATAAACCAATTTCAGTCCACTATTCTTTTGTTTTTGAAAATATATTTTTCTTTGAAATACATTTTGGTTAACATTTAATAGATATCTTCTAGTTTTAAATCAATTAGGACATTATTAAATGTATCACCTTAAGTTTCTATTATGTCACATAGGAATAGATACAACCACTACAAAGACTCTGTGGTACTCGATAAATAGATGGACAGATAAATAGACAGACAGATAGATACACAAACACACACACACACACACACACACACACACACACAATTCTGAATAAGGAGTCCTGAGTCCAAACCGTTTATGAATAGTCACTGATGTTCATGGAGCAGTTATCCAAGTGAGTGTAACCTCTTTGAGGAGAAGGGTTGTTTTGCTTTTTCATGTTTAATTTGTTTCCCTTTCCATAGCACATGGTCTTGTGTATAGGAAGCATATAAGAACTCTTCACAATCTTCAAGAGAAAGGATGACCCAAAGACTGAAAAAATATGTACCTCATTCAGACAAAGTAGGGAAAGTTACTACCACTTCATGGTGGCAGTGGTGGTATGCTTAGGGAAGAAATTCAGAAAATACTTTAAGGGGGACAGAAGACAATTACTTTTCCACTCTTTGGGCCATTATAACTTGGAGATTTTCCAATTGTTGAAGTACTATTGAAGATTTAATCACAACTTTGATTTTGTAGTTCCTTGATTTACCTATGGAAATATGGTCACATAGTGCATGTACAAGCACATGAACAAATATCCAAAAGATGAGAACAGAACAACAATTTTTTCTCCTATCCTTACTGGCCTATGCCTTATCAGAAAAGTGGTTAGAAGTAACCATTGGTACCTAGAAATTAAGCCAAAGTGAGTGTCAGAAATGAGATATGGATCCAGATTTATTTAACTCCAAGGATAGTGCCTAATCACCATAACAGACTGAGGGGAAGATAGTATTATTATTGTTAAGTCTAACTCATATCTCATATAGAATTTCTTCTTTAGGCAAATATTTTAATAGGCTTGTGTAATTTTTATGGTTCTTGTACATGATTTATAACTCATGGCCTCTGAGTGTGCATGTATGAATGATGGCCTAGGAAGGGGGGGACTTTCATTAGCATTCTGACAACCATGGAGCTAATAACTAGCACCCACCCTGGGGTACAATAACATTACATCTTATATAGCTAATAAACCAAGCATGGTCTGGGGATCATTAGTTCCTCTCTCTTTTCTTTGTGAAACGCTTTCATTATGTGGCTATCTTTGATTTCATGGCAAGGGGAAGAAAGAGACATCTTAAGAGAAATGGTATTTAGAGAATAAACCCCCAGTCTTGTCTCCCACCCTGCTCCCAATTATTGACCTTCCTTCTTTTTCTGCAGCTCTCTGTGAATTGTACAGTACAAAGAAATGCAAGTTCACACATCGTTGTCAGTTGCGAAGAAAAGCTAACAACCAGCAAGGACTCTAATCTGCAAGGAGCTACTCTAGATAGAGCCAGATCTTATTCCTGAAAATCACCTCCTGAATGTCAATTTCTCATGAACTGTACACACACAGCCCTTTGAATGTGAAATACTGATTTATCCCTTTAACTTGGCTTATATTCAGAATGCATGTGTCTTTCCTCTCGAGTTACCAATCTAGATCAGCTTGAAAAATATCTGACTAATATGCTAATATGTATGAGAAGCTCTTCCCTGATACAGGAGATATACCAGAAAGTGATTATACTTGAAGCTAAAGAAATCAGGAATTCTTCAGACCATGGATGCACAGTCACAAATTAGATTGAATTAAATTTATTTCAACTGAATTCACAAAGATTAACATTAGTTAAACACTGCCTCTGAACAGGTTAGCCTGGAGCAGTGGATACAAAGGAACTTCCAAGTAAGAAGACTGCTTCAAGCACCATCTTGGTTACATGTTGGTTATATGACTCTGAGTCAATCATTTAACCTCTCAATGTCCCTGGCAATTCTCCAAGGGAGTAAGTTGTAGATTTTTCAACAATCAAGTGAGTTTTCTAATTAGCAATTTTCTCCTCCAATGAAATTATAGGTGTGGAAAACCCTACCCCCTACCTGCACCACACCAGTAAGCTTGCCACTAGGGATAATAATAATAATAATAATAATAATAATAATAATAATAATAATAATAATAATAATAACAATAATAAACAACTATCCCCATTCTCTAGGAACTTCTACTCTACTGGGAGATACAACATATACACATAAGTTTACCATCACTTTGAGGATTTGTGTTGGAGTCATTCCTCCCCCATTTCAGAGGAAGCACACATATCTTCTCCATGTTTACCTCTAGTCACTCTCTAAGCTCGCCTGGCCCATTTCCATAGGACTTTGTCTCTTTTGTGCCTTGGAAACCTTCTCATCCTGGAAGTTCACCCTATCCTGGACAGCTCCTTACATTAGAAGTGCTCCTTGTCTCTGAGGCCTCTATTTCTAATTGGCTACTTCCTCTGAGAAGCTCAAACTGAAGGAGGAGTCCAAGTGCAGAGACACGTTCATCCCCTCCAGGGTGCCCTACTGCCTCATCTTCACAGAACTTTGTCTCCCATGCTGTATAATAGGAATGGGAATCTGAAGATCATCCATGCCCCTTAATAGACCTAGGGGGAAGTTTGAAGATCTCCCCTGCTAAGAAAGTTAATTCTGCCCCCTGATAGGCTGAGTGTAGTCACATGGAGCCTGTGGTGGGAGGACTTTTGCTGAAGGGAAGGAGAGCCCACAGAAAGCTGGTTCAGAAGTACAGAAGGTGGAGGAGAGAGGACCTTCAGGCAAGGAGTCAGACAGGTTCATGAGTAAATGTCAATCTTGTACTGGTTTGTGGGAAGGTTGAAGAATGCTGTGGCTCTCAGCATTATTATGGCTTCTAAGTATCTTTTGTAATATGATGGAATCAGCTTACTGGTTCTGGGATTGGGCTGGTGTCTAAATAAATGCTTCAGTTCTATCCTCTATCTGGAGAGTTTGTCATATACTGCGATCAAACATTTTGAGATACTTATAGTCATGTTCTTTATCATGATGTGTGTGCTATAAATATTGCATTGGCTACATACTTCTTTCTCCCTCCCAACCATTTGGCTTGATTTGATCATTTGTCTTTCTCTCTGTTAGAAAAGGAACTCTTGGAAGATGGGACTGTCTTCCTTCCTCCTTGTATCTGGATACCCAACACTTAGCATAGGGCTTAGTACTATTTTATTGGTGAGGTTTTGTTGTTGTTGTTGTTGTTGTTTTTGTTTTTAGTTATATCCAACTCTCTGTGATCCCACATGTGGATTTCTTGGCAAAGACACTGGAATGGTTTGCCATTTCCTTCTCCAGCTCATTTGACAGATGAAGAAACTGAGGCAAATAGTATTAAATGACTTGCCCAAAGTCACACAGCTAGTAAGAATTGGAGGCTGGATTTTAACTCTGGGCTTCCTCACTCCAGGGCTGGTGCTCTATTCATTGTCTTGCCTAGGTGCCAACACAGCACATAGTGAGTGATTAATAAATGCATATTGACTGCTGACTGATGGGTTTCCTGTTCACTAAAACATTTTATTATTGAATTGCTAACCCAGAACCCTGTGGATATTCTTTCTAAATGGGAAATCCCCGAGGTTCTGACTTAGCTCTGCCTGCTGACCTTAAGGTGTGAGAATGATTCTAAACTCCATGTGATTCATGGGGAGGTGTCCTTTACCCCAAAAGGCAAGGCTCTGTGAGTGCTCAGCTTCCTAGATTGTCTCCTGTTCTGTCTTCTTATCCTTGTGATATGGCCTTGGGAGATTTCCAAAGAAAGCTTAGGATCTGCCCCACTTCCTAAGTACTGGAGCAATATAGTGTTAGATACTAAAACAGATAGAATGTCTACACCAGAAGCTACAGTAAACTAATCAAGAAGGAATTAGTTGCCCAAAAAGAGAGAAAATCCACCTAATAAAAGCCTTCTGTGCTGATTGGGCTATGGTCAGATTAAATGTGAGACTAGCTTCCCTTGCTTGCTTGATTCCTCCCTCCCTCCCTCTTATCCTTTCCCCCTTCCTTCTATCCCCCCTCCCTCCCTTCCATCTGCTCTCCCTCCCTCTCTCCCTCCCTCTGTCCCTTCCTTCCTTCCTTCCTTCCTTCCTTCCTTCCTTCCTTCACTAATACCCGACTCTTGCTCATCTGGGAAATCCTACATTTTGGCTCAGTCTTCTGATGGTTCTATTTTGGTTTTATGCTTACTTCATTCTTTGTCTCCTTTTCCTTGTGCAGTTCTATCATTTCTTTCTTTGATCCCAATATTCTATAACCAGATAGACATTGTTGATTATAATGCTAGCAAGCCTATAGTACCAGCATTAATATTCAGAACACTGACAGTGACTGTGAATATGCCAGCATAGTTTTTGTTTTGTTTTGTTTTTTGCTTTTTGGAGAGGGGAAGGCAGGGCAATTGGGGTTAACTGACTTGCCAAAGGTCACACAGCCAGTAAGTGTTAAGCGTCTGAGGTCAGCTTTGAACTCAGGTCCTCCTGACTCCAGGGTCAGTGCTCTATTCACTGCACCACTTAGCTGCCCCAAGCATAGTTTTCTATAACAAAATATAACAGAACTTCCATATAGAAGATGGAAGCAAAACATTTATTCAGACACGAGAAAACCTAATCCCAAGAAAAGAAAGTCATATCCATCATAGTAACAAAGAAGTTAATAAATATACCATAACACAGCAGGGAGCTATACCGTCCTTTAGCCTTCCCACAAACAAATACTCACAAGCCTAGCTCTCTCCTTGGGTGTGTCCTTTCCCCCCTTCAGCTCTAATGGCACTAACTCCCACCTTCCTGTAGACACTATTCCACCACTCAGCAAACTGCCATCACCACCAGCTCCATGTGATTATATTCAGCCTATTAGGGGTCGGGGAAGATTGTTAAATTCCCATGACCATTATGAGGCCCCCTGCAAGTCTATTAGGTCCTTGTTTCCCAAGTACTTTCCTGATCCTTTCTCTTTTTTGGACCCTGCTTTGACTCAGTCTTTGGTCACACAGGCCCTCAAATGCATCAGGGCTCATCTGACCTTGATTCCTGAATTGGTTAAGCAATATACATGCTGGATGCTGTGCTTCCACTATGTTTGTCTGGCCATATTCCTTTCTAGGTCCCATGAGCTCCTTGGACACTTTCATGGCCGAGCATTGTGCTTCCTGGGCCTGGGAGCAGTCTGCTTTTATTTCTGTATCTGGAAGAGTTGCCATCATGGAACTGGAGGCATCTTCCTCTTATTATGCATCAATCAGTACTTCCTTGCCTAAGAGCTCACTTCATGAAACTAGGATCCTAGATTGATTTCCTGAGCCTGGCAAACTCTGTCTTGTATCCACCTTTGTTTATTGCCATTCAGAGCTATTGTACAATTCTGGTAGCTCCATGTGGACAGTCCTGGGCTGGATGGAAAGGGTCATGGCTTGTTCTCTTTGATTTATTTACCATTGTTATTTCTGGTACATTTTAAAGCATTATTGGGACATCTGTAGGAAGCTTGGTCCCTTCTACTTCTTAGGATATCATCATCTTCCTCCAATTTTAAGTCAAGTGACTCTAATCATCAAATTTGTCATCAAATTCCTATGTAGATTTGGACAAGTTTTTTAACCTCCTAGCAACTCATCTATAAAAATGACAATCAGAACTGGAACTTACCCCAGAGGGTGGCTAAAAGGAATAAGTAACATAAATGATTACCAAGGACTTTCTGAATCAAATCGACCCCTAAATGCTCAACTCTAAAGAGAAATCTCTCTTCATTGGTATACACAGCTCTTGCTAATCAGCCATTAGAAGAAATGATAATCAGGACAAGTAGATTTGTTCTTTTAATTTATTGAATTTTTGTTTTTTGTTTCCCATCATTCAAGAACTTGGTAAGAAACTGGTCTTAATAACATTGGTCTCACCTGAAAGGCTCCTGAATCAAATCCCTTTCTACTCTCCAGGCTAAAAACAAGCTTACGTTAAAATGCATAATTTAAAGTTGGGTGGAGGAATCACTTTCTGCCAGAAATAAAAGAAATAACTTAGAATGATGTGAGGAGTTTATTTTATGATTTTACCAAGCAGAATTTGGAAATGTGCACATGGAATGTTTTTATGGGAATGTCCATATTTCAATTGATAATATGGATAAAAATGAAAAATTCTATTATTATAAATGGGCCTTTCAACAGGGATGGACAACTTGTGATATCAGTTCTTTATATGTAAATAACTCATCTTGTAGATCTCATTTTTCAGTTATCAGTGTTGTTAAATGTCATGTCACTTCCAGAAACCAACTGGGTAAGGCATTTTGTCCTAGGACATGGACTTAGTTTCCTGGCCTAGGAGATCATTTCTGTCTACAGAGGGAACGATGGGAATGAGGAGAAAATAGGACACTTAAATATAAACCCCTTTTAATAGAGCATATGTACTAATCTACATGATTTGATAAACCCTGTTCTAACTGAACAATTAGAAGGTATACTAAAATATCTTAGTCTCTATAGGATCCTAAGGGAAGGTTCGATTATTTTTTTTCCTTTAAAGAGACTCTGTCACTTAAAACAATGATTTAACCTAGAAAATCATAGAGAATTTGTTTTGAGTAATGTTATCAGTAAGGCAACAAATAATAATAATTAGCATGTCTTTCAAGTACTAACAAAGCAAAACAGGGGGTAGAAAAATAAATTATATTAAATATGTACACAATTTGAAAATAGTTGGTAATTAACTTTCCAGAATGATGCAGAACTTACATAACTACCACAATGAATTACTCTATACCTAATCAAAGGAACATGAAAAAGAAAAGGAGAAAAAATGATATTTATGGGAGGATCACATGAATATAACAAAGTTAGGATAATATTAAAATTAATTTTAGATAAACTATTCAACCAAGGAGTTTATAAATGAAAATGAATGAAACAATAAAAAGAATCATTTAGAGCAAAAGTAATTCTTGAATATCGAAAACATTTAATATATGAAATTGACCACAAGAACAAAGTAATCGATATTCTAAAGCAAACACAATACTTCAGTATTTGCTAAACCTAAGAACATAGATAATTGGATGAAGACCATCAAAAACTTCAGGTACAACTCTAAAGCATCCTCAAAAAAGATGAGCTTTGCTCAACATCCTACACTGTACACCAACAAAGGTTCCCAATGCCTCAGGAGTCTAAACATAAAAGGCCACATCCTCTATAGAATCTGTGTTGATATTGATTAGATGGATATATACTTATCTATGTGTCATATATGTCCCTTCCAGGTAGCACATCTAATTTTGAGGGGCCTTTGATGATGGTAAAGAATGACCAGTATGAATGGGAAAATGGCATCTCATATGTTTGGAATAGCTGAAGAGAATCTACATTCTTGGGCCAAGTCAGGAGGGGCTAAGTCTAGGATGGATTATTCTAAACCATCTGGGCTCCAAAGAAGAAATTCATTCAAAAAATGGTAGTTATCCCTACAATTAGTGTTAATGTCCTTGAATGGGGCAGTGTTGGTGGTCATGGTGGTCATGGCAAAGTCAAAGGCTAACTGGTCTGAACCTGAGGGGGCAGAAAGAGAAGAAAGAGTATAGCACCCTCCCAATCAGAAAAAAAATGATTAGAAATAATATAACTTTGTACTACTCACATTTTCTTGACCCAAATTTCATTATCTTTGAAATAAGGGTGTTATGCTAGATGAGCTTTGAGATCCCTTTACCTTAAAATCTACAGTCCTGTCATCTTATAAAAAATCATAGAGACCTAAAGGGTATGCCAATACAAGGACCTATAGTCTAAAGGCTGCATTTTACAAGGTGAGACAATTGAGATTAAGAGAGAATAAGAGGCTTTCCCAGGGTCACCCAGATTGAAGGAAGGTTTTCCAACCCAAGTTCTCTGACTTTAGCATTAATCCCCTTTCTCCTGTATCGCAAAATGTCCCTAATTATATATTATTTAAAATGTGTGTATTCATACATATATACACATACATGCACACATATGTGTAGTATACATACATACATACACACATTTGTAGTTAAGAATACTATTCAATACATCATTTTATAAGCACTTAGGAAATGTCAAATATACTAGGCTGGACTTTGGAGACAGAAGACTGAAAAATGAAGCAATCCCTACTTGCAAGAAACTTGCTTTTTTTTTTTTTTGCTTTTTGCTTTTTGGAGAGGGGAGGGCAGGGCAGTTGGTGTTAAGTGACTTGCCCAAGGTAACATATCTAGTTTTGTGTTAAGTGTCTGAGGCTGGATTTGAACTCAGGTACCCCTGACTCCGGGGCTGGTGCTCTATTCAATTCATGCTGCCCCAAGAAACTTGCATTTCAGTGGGGAAACAAGTGTGTGTATCAGTACAGTCAGTATAAATGTGAAGTGCCTAAATCGAAATGTATACAAATTAATTAAATATAAGGCAGATATTTGTGGGGATCAAGAAAGGCTTCATGCAGAAGAAGGTGTTTAAGATATGGCTTAAAGAAAGAGAGGGACTCTAGGAAATGGAGGCAAAGAGAAAGGGATTTCCGGGTTGTTAACTGCCCAAGGAAAAAACATGAAGGGGAATCATGTGTAAGGAAATTGTTTGGATCCTAGATGGGAGAGGAGGAATAATACTGAATGGGGCTGGTAAAATGGGTTGAGGCAATGATATGGGAAATTTGAAAACCAAAACAAAAATGTTTTCATTTTAAGCCAAGGGCTTAAAGAAACCACTGGGATTTACTGGAGGGGAGAGTGAATTGATCAGGTCTGCACTTGAGGCAACTGAGTTTGGCATTAGTGATGGACTGGAGTTTCAAGAGGGTTAAGGACAACTAGACAGAACTGGAAGGTTATTACAGTAATCTGGGCAAGATGTGATGAGAACCTGAGGTAATGTTAACTATCTCAGTAGAGAAAATGAAGTCATTTAAGAGTTGTGATGATAAAAATAGCAAGATCTGCCACTTTATTGGCTACATAGGGGGAGGAGGAGGGGAAAGTTAAGGATAATATAGAGGTTATTACCTTCCTCCACTGTACTCACTTCCTTTCAAACATATTCCATTTCTGAACTTGTTGTTTCTTCAATGAAATTAACAATGAAATAAAACAACAACAAAACCCAACACCATTTGTGTTAAAAATAGGTCAAAGAGATGGAGTCAAAGTCAATTAATATCATGTTATTTTGCCTTACAAATTATAGTACATTATTTCCCAAATAAGCATCCCAATAATTCTACATTTTCAATCTGCTTTCATTAATCAGATTTTGACTCAGAAATCTCTGCATGGACTTAAATATTAGTTTACAAGCTGCTATGAAGTGAATGCCTAAGGCCAACAGAATTTTCATTAATAACAGAGAGGATATGGATAAAACTAAAAAGATCTCTTTACCCAACCTCCAGCAAATAACCATAGTGACTGAAAATTCTGTAAGATGAAGCAAATGATAACAATGAAATGAACAGGAGGAGCCAAGATGGAGGAAAGGAAGCAGTAACCTCCCTGAGCTCCTTGGTCACTAAGTCTCAAAAGGTGAATCTGAGTGGATTCTGGAGTGGTGGAGCCCACTGGAAGACGGAGAGTGGCACAGTCCAGCCCAGGAGGTTGCCCAGTGTGTCCAGACAGAACGAGCCCAGAGCTTCCAGATGTTCCTGATGAAAAAGCCACACCTCAATGGAAAATGTGATCTTCAATTACAAGACTCAAGAAAGACATAAAAAGGTAAACAAGAGAAACATAGACTCACACATGCATAAGTGCACACACCCACACCCACACCCACATGCTCATTACTTGGGATGCAACAAGAGCAAAAGGTTCACATCCCTATATGTAGAGCTGATAACTGTCAATAATTGAAATCTTTATTATTATTATGACCTTCAAAAGGGTTATACTTAAATAGAGGGTGTGGGTATGAATGCACTAAGCTGAAGTCTAAAAAAAAAAAAACTATTAAGGGGATCAAAGGGACTGTAATGGGAAAAAGGAAAGGATGAGCTAGGAAAAGGTAAAATATTCCATCTGAAGAGGCATTAAAACACGCTATAGAAGAGGAGAAAGAAAGAGGGAGAGGAACAACATTTAAACACTATTCTCACTGGTTCTGGTTCAAAGAGGAATCAACTTAATCAGTGAAGTTTCAGATATTAATGTCAATAGACACATAAATTCATTAAATAGAGGGAAAGGAGGGAGGGAGAGGAGCACTGTTTGAAATTTACTCTCATTGGTTTGGAATCAAACTGGGAGTAATTTATTCTGATAAGTATAAAAACTTATTGTATCCTTTAGATAGTGGAAGGATAAGGTGGGGGTGAAAAGGAGAAGACCAAAGGGGGGATTAGAAGGAAGGGAAACAGTAGTAAGGGGAGAGGGTAGGTTAAGAAGGGGGATCACTGGGTGGGAACACTGAGGGAGGGGGTGGTCAAAAGGGAAAACTTCAAGGAGGGGAAGGGAGAAGGAAGAAACAAAAGCATAAACATGGGAGGGAATAGGATGGAGGGGAAGAGACAGATAGTCATCATTACTGTGAATGTGAATGGGATGAACTCTCCCATAAAACAGAGGTGGATAGCAGAATGGATTTAAAACCATAATACTACAATATGGTGTCTACAAGAAACACATTTGAAACAAAGGAATACCCACAGGGTAAAGGTAAAAAGTTGGAGTCAAATTTATTACGCCTCAGTTAAATAAAAAAGCAGGGGTAGCAATACTTATCTCAGATAAAGCAAAAGCAAAAAATAGATCTAATTAAAAGAGATAAGGAAGGAAACTATATCCTACTAAAAGGCACCATCAAGAATGAAGCAATATCACTACTTAATATATATGCACCAAGTGGTATAGCATCCAAATTCCTAGAGGAGAAGTTAAAGGAATTAGAGGAAGAAATATATAGCAAAACTATACTAGTGGGGAACCTTAATCTCCCCCTCTCAGAACTTGATAAACCTAACCTCAAAATAAACAAGAAAGAAGTTAAGGACATGAATAGAATCTTAGAGAGACTAGATATGATGGATCTCTGGAGAAAACTGAATGGGTATAAAAAGGAATTTACTTTCTTTTCAGCAGAGCATGGTAAATACTCAAAAACAGACCATGTATTCGGGCATAGAAACCTCACAATCCAGTGCAGAAAGGCAGATATATTAAATGCATCATTCTCAGACCATGATAGAATAAAAATTATATGCAATAAAGGGCCATGGAAAGAGAGACTAAAAACTAATTGGAAATTAAACAATTTAATCCTAAAAATGGGTGGGTCAAACAAGAAATTATATAAACAATCAATAATTTCATTCAAGAGGATGATAATAATGAGACAACATACCAAAATTTGTGGGATGCACTAAAGCCAGTTCTCAGGGGAAGTTTTATATCCCTGAGTGCATACCTAATTAAAGCAGAGAGAAGGGAGGTCAATGAATTGGACATGTAATTGAAAAAACTAGAAAAAGAACAAACTGAAAATCCCCAATATAGTACTAAATTAGAAATATTGAAAACCAAAGGTGAGATTAATAAAACTGAAATTAAGAAAACTATTGAATTAGTAAATAAAAGTAAGAGCTGGTTTTATGAAAAAATAAACAAAAGTGATAGACCCTTAGTCCAATATGTTAAAAAAAAGAAAGAAGAAAATCAAATTATGAGTATCAAAAATAAAAAGGGTGAACCTACCTCCAAAGAAGAGGAAATAAAAATTAATGAGGAATTATTTTTCCCAATTGTATGCACATAAATATGACATTCTTAGTGAAATGGATGAATATTTACAAAATCACAAGTTGCCCAGATTAACTGAAGAGGGAGTTAATTACCTAAATAACCTCATCTCAGAAAAAGAAATCAAACAAGCCATCAATGAACTCCCTAGGAAAAAATCTCCAGGACCAGGTGGGTTTACTAGTGAATTCTACCAAACATTTAAAGAACAATTGATTCCAATACTCTACAAACTATTTGGGAAAATTAGTGAAGAAGGAGTCCTACCAAACTCTTTCTATGACACAAATATGGTACTGATTCCCAAATCAGGAAGAGATAAAACAGAGAAAGAAAATTATAGACCAATTTCCCTCATGAATTTAGATGCAAAAATTCTAAATAAAATATTAGCCAAAAGACTCCAACAACTTATCACAAAAATAATACACTCTGATCAGGTAGAAGTCATTCCAGGAATGCAAGGATGGTTTAATATTAGGAAAACCATCAGTATAATTGAGCATATCAACAATAAAACTAGCAGAAACCACATGATCATCCCATTAGACGCAGAAAAGGCTTTTGACAAAGTACAACATCCATTCCTATTAAGAACACTAGAAAGTATAGGAATAAATGGAGCCTTCCTTAAAATAGTTGATAGCATCTATTTAAAACCATCAGCAAGTATTATATGCAATGGGGATAAATTAGAAGCCTTTCCAATAAGATCAGGAGTGAAACAAGGGTGTCCACTATTACCCCTCTTATTCAACCTGGTACTAGAAACACTACCAGTAGCAATTAGAGAAGAAAAAGAAATCAAAGGAATCAAACTAGGCAAAGAAGTGACCAAGCTGTCACTCTTTGCAGATGATATGATGATATACTCAGAGAATCCTAGAGAATCAAGTAAAAAACTACTTGAGACAATAAATAAATTTGGCAAAGTTGCAGGACATAAAATAAACCCCCACAAATCCTCAGCATTCCTGTACATCTCTAATGAAACTCAACAGCAAGAGATAGAAAAAGAAATCCCATTTAAAGTCACTGTAGACGTTATAAAATATTTGGGAATCTACTTGCCAAAACAAACCCAGAATCTATATGATCACAACTACAAAACACTTCTCACACAAATAAAATCAGATCTAAATAGTTGGGAAAATATCAATTGCTCATGGCTGGGTCGAGCCAATATAATAAAAATGACAATTTTACCCAAACTAAACTATATATTTAGTGCCATACCAATCATTTTACCAAAAAACTACTTTCTAGAGTTAGACAAAATAATAACAAAATTTATTTGGAATAAATAAAACAAACTGTCTAGATATCAAGGGAATTAATGAAAAGAAACGCTAGGGAAGGTGGACTAGCTATGCCAGATCTCAATCTGTATTATACAGTAGCAGTCATCAAAACTGCTTGGTACTGGCAGAGGTGTAGAATAGTGGATCAGTGGAAGAGATTAAGTGCAGGAGACCCAGCTGTTAATGAATGTAGCAATCTATTGTTCGATAAACCCAATCATCCCAGTTTTTGGAATAAGAACACACTATTTGACAAAAACTGCTGGGAAAACTGGAATACAGTATGGCAGATACTGGGCATAGATCATTATCTAACACCATATACCAAAATCAAGTCTAAATGGGTGCATGATCTAGGTGTAAAGAATGATACTGTAAGCAATTTGGGAAAGCAAGGAATAGTTTACCTGACAGATTTGTGGAAAGGGGAAACCTTTAGGACCAAACAAGAATTAGAGAGCATTATAAAATGCAAAATGGATAATTTTGATTACACTAAATTGAAAAGCTTCTGTACAAACAAAGCCAATGTAACCAAGATCAAAAGGGAGGTGGGAAATTGGGAAAGAATTTTTACAACTTGTGTCTCTGATAAAGGATTCGTTTCTAAAATTATAGAGAATTGAGCCAAATCTATATGAATACAAGTCATTCCCCAATTGATAAATGGTCAAAGGATATGAACAGGCAGTTTTCAGAGAAAGAAATTAAATATATCTATGAACATATGAAGAAATGCTCTAAATCACTATTGATTAGAGATATGCAAATCAAAACAACTCAGATACCACATCTCTCCAGTCAGATTGGCTAAGATGAAAAAACAAGAAATTGACATGCTGGAGAGGAGGTAGACAAATTGGAACACTAATACTTTGCTGGTGGAGTTGTGAACTTATCCAACCATTCTGGAGAGCAATCTGGAATTATGCCCAAAGGATTATAAATAATTTCATACCCTTTGACCCAACAATACCACTTCTAGGGTATCCCAAAGAGATCATAGAAGTGGGAGAAACACCCATATGTACAAAAATATTTATAGCAGCCCTTTTTGTGGCTGTAAAGAATTGGAAACTAAAGGGGTGCCCATCAATTGGGGAATGGCTAAACTAGTTGTGGTATAGGGACTTAATGGAATATTATTGTGCTATAAGCAACGAGGAGGTGACGGATTTCATAATTACCTGGAGAGACATATACAAACTGATGCTGAGCGAGAAGAGTAGAATCAGAATAAATTTGTATACAATCACAGGCATACCATATCTATGATGACCAACTATGACAGACTGGACTTTTTTCAGCAATGCAGTGATATAAGTCAATCCCAAAAGACTCAAGAAAAAGATAAATGCGCCATCCAGAGATATAACTAGAAAGAACTGAGCCTGAATCCTGATGGAAGCAAACGAAAAGATCTTTTTCTTTTCATTGTTTGGTTTTATATCTTCTTTACCATCTTTCATCCCACCTAGTACAATATGCCTTTGTAATTGGAAAAAGGTCTAATATGAATGTATTTCCAGATTCTGTATTGGATGATATGCTGTCGTGGGGGGAGAGGGGTGGGAATTAAAGGAAATTTGAAAATCAAGGAATTATGAAATTGAATCTTGTTAACTGAATCTAAACTAATAAATTATAAATAAATAAATAAATAAATGAATGAATGAATGAATGAATGAATGAATGAATGAATGAATGGAGGCTGGTTTTTGAACCAAAAAAAAAAAGAAAGAAATGAACAGAACTTGTATTTTTCCCAGAATTCTCTGTGTTTATTATGAACTTATGAAATTGTCATCTCTTTCTGATTCTCTGAAAAAAAACCTTGGTCATTTAGGGGGTATTATCATAAAGAAACCCTATCATGCAAAATATGGGTAGTTACAAGAAAACCTATGAAATTCAGCTGCAGGGAATAATTGAAAGTAATCATGGGTAAATTGCCGATTTTGTTAGACTGAACATTGTCACCAAGGAACTCGTTAGGATTATTTCTCTTGCCACTTATTGAGAGTGATACCTTGCTGAGCATCTTCAAGACAGTGAGAATACAGTTCTATAGCTACCACTGAAAGCATTTCTAAAACTTTATTTAAAAAAAATTTATGGAGAAAGTACAAAAAGAAGGGAAGATCCTTCATTGTCTGCTGAATGAAGAAATGCTAAGTAGACTTGTTTTTGAGGGATTGGAGGAAACTCCTAGGGATTTATTAGATGTAGCCAAACAAGAATAGGCTTGGAGGGAGCTAATAGACTTCTCCTTCATTGGATTTCTTCAAGTCAATACCGCATAACCCCTTTTCAAGCAAACTTTAGAGTGGGACATCTGGTAAGATATTGGTTGGAATTGATGGTTTGGAAAGTCCATTCTAACTCACAAATTCTATTGTTCAATAATATCACCTAAATCATACAGACAAGTACACATTGTCATTTAAACCATATCTCTCTTGCCAAAGGGTTTCTGTAACAGAATGTAGTTTTGCAATAACAAAGATAACATCATTTTAAAAACTTCTTCCTTTGTTCAGAAGATCAGTCAAATATATTTCTCTGAACGCCTGTAATTCAGGGTATAGTGATTTTTCTCATGCACATTTACATGACTTAAAAAAGGGAGCAATTAGAGTGAGCAACTTGTTTCATGGCCAGAGGTATGGTTGAATTTGAAACTCTTACATCCAGTGTGGGGTTCTTTCCTTTCATATCTCAGAGTGAAACTTGGATCAATATTCACCAGTATTTTTTTCTTCTATCAAATACATATTTTTAAAAAGTGGTTGGCTCTTTTTCTTTGAAAGAATATTTCATCATCAAATGCATCTTTCCTTAAGCCATCTTCTGTTTGTAAAAGAAGACATTGTTCACTTCCCTAGAGCTCAGGGAAAAAGGCCTTCAAGACTCATTTCACTGCTTATGAGAACAAAGCCATGTAAATAACTCTCATCCTTCTTAGACTAAGCATGGTTTATTGGAAAGATTTGATTTTGGATTTAGGAAAGTTTAAGTTCAAAATCTTCCTCAGATACTTTTAACCCAAATCATATAGGTTCAGACTCAGTTAGTTCATATGAGAAATGGGAATATGAACATCTCTAGTCCTTTCCTGAAAGGATAGTTTGCTGGAGACTTAAGTGAGAAAATATATAAAAATCCTACTTCCAGCACTATAAAACTATCAGTTTTATTGTTATTACTCTTTCTGAATTCAACCTTCCCCCTAGATGTTTTATTTTTTAGTTTTATGTAATATAGGTGAATTTGGAATATCAAAACAAAATGTTTACCAGTCATCATAAATGCAGTTCTTGAGTTTTAAAATCATTAATTCATCCCTTATTCCTGGATTGACATCATTCAGAATATTATTTTGGCATGTGGCTTTTCATGCTTAAGGACCAGTGTCATACACCAATTTCAAAGTTTATTTGCTTTTCCTCTTCCCCTTGATTGATTTAACCTCAATGTGTTGCAAAACATCAGAGATTGGGAAAAGGTTTAAGATTGAATGTTCAGTGTTGAACCCTATATGAGATCATGTCTACTGTCACCAAAAGGTTAGATTGGAGAAGAAAAAATAAAGAGTACTGCTGTCAAAGAGTGTGGAATGAATGGTTAGGTAGTTAAAGAGAGGTCTTTTCAGTCTGGCTCATGGATTCCAATTGTTACACCTAGCTTTTAGAAAGTTCATTGATTTGGGGTGGCTAGGTAGTGAGTGAATAGAGTACCAGCCCTTGAGTCAGGAGGACCTGAGTTCAAATCTAGCCTCAGAGACGTAACATTTACTAGCTGTGTGACCTTGGGCAAGTCACTTAACCCCAATTACCCTGCATCCCCATGCCTCTAAAAAAGCCCACCGCAAAAAAAAAAAAATCCATTGATTTTTTACAAGATTCTTAAGATGACTTTTACACTGAGTACCTGAGAAGTGATCATTTAGAGAACAAATCTTCTACAGCTTTCAGTTTTCACCAAAAAGTCCTTTCCTTTCTTGTCCTGTGAATCTCATAGGCCTAGGTATTACCGGAAATGAAAAGTGGACCATTTGATCCTTACAACAAGCATATGAAGTGGATGACGTGATAATTCTCTTTGAACATATGACAAAATGGAGTTCAAGAGAAGTCATGTGACTGCCCTATATCCAATATCTTTCAAGTATCTGAAGAAGCATGTATATTAATGACTTCCTGACTTCAGGTCCAGTAGGGACTTCAGTAGGGCTCACTCCTTTATGCGGTTATGTTAACTAGCTTGATTGAATCAATACAGATTTTTATTTATTATTTTAAAGAGAGAAAATCAACACAGATGAAACATATAACTATTGAATCAGATATTGATTTACTCAACCAGCTATTTCAGCATAAAGGGAGAGTTTCCCATACCATTCTTATATTATTTTTTCAGTCTTATGTTTAACTCTATAAAATGTCTCAGCATTTTTCATTTAAACTAAGCAAATTATTAATAATGATTTTTTAAAAACCAAATCTCTTGTTATACACAAAGTGAGGAAAACAGTTTTATGAATCACCAAATAAAATGACAAACTTCAGCATCGAAAGTTGGAAGGTTTCATTCTCAATTATAATACTCCACAGAGACAAATCTACCAGGGCATCACAAGTAGCAAGTACTTACAAGCAGTAGAGTAGAAGTTCTGGCTGGAGGTATTTGTCAAAGATCAGGCTATTCAATAAGATTACTCATTAGATTATGGGGATATCAGAGTTAGATAAAGAAAGGCAAAGAGAAAAGGACGCTGACACTAGGACTGGTGTCTTTGATACACTGAACTTTCCTGAACCTGTGGTTTCTCCTCTATAAAATGAGAGCACTGCATCATCTTAAGATAGATTGAAATTATAACATTTCTATGAACATCTTTTGTTTGGCATCATGGGAAGAACACCAGCTCTAAAGTCAGAGGACCTGGATTGAAAGCCAACATCTTGAGGGGGCAGAGGCAAGATGGCAGACTAGAAACAGCATGTCCAAGGTGCTCTCCACCGAGATCACCTCCAAACCATGTAAAAGGGGACTCTGAACAACTTCGGGAGCCCCAGCACCCAAAGAACAACAGAGAGAAGCTAACTTCCTGCTGAGGACAGCAAAGCAGCCCTGCAGGGAGGGGCCAGCACAGGACTCTGGGAGCTGACAGTGCAGAGCTCTGGGAGGAGAACCCAGGCCTGCATGAGCCTCGGTTTTAGTCCGACGGTGGCTGGGCCAGCAGCCAGCTGGAGGGACCCCAGAACACCAGCAGCTGTGGCGATTCCAGAAATATCAACACAGACATGACTAGGACAAAGTGAGAGGTTAGTGCCCTGTGGACATTTGGACGAGTATTAGGGGAGCGTGTCGGCTTCCTCCCCTGGGGGCTAGAAGCAGCTGAGGAGACACACCATTTTGGAGCTTAAGTGGCAGCATCAGCTTCTGGCCTGCAAACTGTAGGGAGATCCAGCAATCAGTCTTGGGGGGTAATTGCTCTTGCTTTAACCTTTCTATATCTGGCTTGTGGTCTGGGGTGGAGGTCTTGGGGTGGGTATCCAGCTTTCCAGAACCGGAAGTTGTGAAGACCTCAATATTCAGGATGGAAGCTCCCCTGTCTGTTGGCAGAGTCCTACTGTGGCAACAAGCCCAAAAAGTCAAATGATTAAGTGGCAACATGCCTAGATGTTGGGATATGATATTCCAGAGGGCAAAAGAGCTGGGATTGAAGCCATGGGTCACCTACCCAGAAAAACTGAGTATTTTGTTCCAGAGGAAAATATGGTCATTCAGTGGAATAGAGGACTTTCAGGCATTCTTGAGGAAAAAGCTAGAGTTGAATAGAAAATTTGACATCCAGACACAAGAAGTAAGAGATACCTGAGAAGGTAATCAGGGAAAAGAAATCAAAAGGAACTTATCAATGTTGACCTATTTACATTCCTACATGGAAAAACAATAATTGTAACTGATGAAACATTTCTCAGTGTGAAAATAATGGAAGAAGGGTATATGGGCATGGGCATATGAATACATATGTGAATGTGTGTAAATATGTTTACAGTTATACATGGATAGAGGGCATAGGTTGGATTTGTTGGGAAGCTATGATACTTAAGGGGTGAAATTATGAGGTGAGAGAGGAAAGTGGCAAGAGGAAATGGGGAGAGACAGCGTAGGGTAAACTATCTCATTTTGCAGAAACAAGGGGAAGTAGCTGCAGGGGAGGGGAAGAATAGGAATGCAAAAAGGCAAAACTATATTCTCATTTATTTTGGCTCAGGGAGAGAACAACATACACACTAAATGGGATATCTCATCCTGCAGCAGAGTAGGGGGAAGGGGGATGAGAGGGGGAATGATGGAGGGGAGGGCATTCTGGGGGGAGGGGATGTTGGAAGTACCTACTATCAAAGAGGGACAGGATCAAAGTAGGAAATGGATCAGTTGGGTTTTGGATGTGTGAGAGGGAATTATAAGCAGCCTTTTACAATATATCTACTATGGTAATGTTTTGCATAGCTATACATGTACAACACATACTGAATTACTTATCTTCCCAGAGGGAATGGGTGATAAGGGAGGAAGGGAATGGATCTGAAATTCGAGGTCTTAAAATTAAATGTTTCAAATATATATATATACTATTATTAATACTATTTTGCATGTAATTGGGAGGTAAGATGTGCAGGAATTGGGGCACAGAGATTCACCCTGCTCTAATGGAAAAGTCGAAGGGGGTATGGGAGAAGATATGGGAGAGAGCAGATTGGATGAGGGGATATCTTGTGTGACTGCTATTCTGGGATGGTGGGTAGGGGAACAATGGGGAAAAATGTAACTCATAATCTGGCAGAAATGAATGATGTAAACCAGAAGTTAATAAAGCATTTGTTTACAATAAAAAAAAATAAAGCCAACATCTTATGCTTATACCTATGCAATTTTCCTGGGCCCCAATTTATTCAACTGTAAAATGAAGTTAATGGCTTGAATGCGTCTTTAGGGCCCTTCTAACTCTTAGTCTACAGTTTGACAGTATGATTCTCCTCAAGAAGGCACATATCAGTGCCTATAGGTAACCCCCACTTATATCTTACTTCAAATAACACTCTCTTAATGTTAAAACTCCTTCAATGATTCAATGGATTAAACCATCTAATTATTTCCCTTCTCCTCTTGTTGGCTGGTTTTTCTTCAGGCCTTATCATTTAACTAAAACTGATCATTACAAAATTGTCAGTAATCTCTTAATGGACAAATTTGATATTTTATAAATTTTTGTCCTTGAATATTTCTGTAATATTTGACAGCGACCCTCTTCTATTTCTGGGCACTTTCTCCTTTCTCTTTTTCATAAAACTCTGTTGCCTTTTCCCCCTACTTTTTGACTGCTTCTCTCCCTCTCTCCCCCCCTCTCTCCTTTTCTCCCTCCTTCTCTCTTCCGGTCCCTCTCTCTCTCCCTCCCTCTCTCTCTCCCTTCCCCCCCTCTTTCTCTCCCCCCCTTCCTCTCTCTCTCCCTCCCTCTCTCTCTCCCCCCCTCTTTCTCTCTCCCCCTTCCTCTCTCTCTCTCTCTCTCTCTCTCTCTCTCTCTCTCTCTCTCTCTAGATTGGTCTTTAGAAATGTCCCGCCCACGATTGAAGGCCACTCTCCAAGTTTCTGTCCTTGATTTTTTCTTCTCTTTCTTTACTGGTTGATGATCTCAAGAGCTCCCATTGGTTCAATTATGTGTCTTTTCAAATGATTCTCGTTCTCAGAAACCTAGTCCTACTTTCTCTCCTGAGCTCTAGTTGTGAATCATTAATTGTTTTTAGGTCACATTAAAATGAATGTTACAATAGATGTCACAAATTAATCATGTCCAACTCAAATCATTATCTTTTCTGCTAAAAAGCTTTTTTTAAATATTTTGAACTTTATTATGGTTAAGGGCAACATTGATCTCTCAGTTACCCAAGTACACAACCTCAGTACCATCTTAAAATACTTAGTCTCACACACAGACCTACCCACACTTCTGTCACTTATATTTTTGCTCCTATCTTCACACTATGTTTCACATATGCCCCCTTTACCTCACTAGGAAGATGCTACCCTAGTTCAGGTCCTCAGTTCTATGCACTATAGTTTAAAGTGGACATTCAGGTGCAGTAGAACATCCAAGAGGAAGACAATATGGTTGAGGAAGAACCTTGAGTCAATATCAAAGAGAATTGAGAAGGAAGATGTTACTCCTGAAAAGTGGATGATCCCAGGGTGGGGCTGTCATGTACATATTTTATTTTTCCTGCTTGGGCCCAGAAAACACAACCAAGAGGAATAAATGAAAGCTGTAAAAAGGCAAATTGCACAGCTTGAGGATATCAATGATGTTGGCTATTGAGAACTGTTGAGAATTGTTCAGAGTAACATGTCTTAACTCATAAGGGGAGAGGCTCAACATATTTGGAGATTTTCAAGCAGATAGGTAAAAATCAATTCCCAAGAACACTGCACCTTGTCAGGAGTGTGCTGGGAAGTGTTTAAACATCAACTCTCCAAGAACTTAGGATACATATTTAAATGTAATTTAAGATCTTCTGTATCACTTTCTTAAGTCTCAAAAATCAACAAAAACAAGAAATCCAGCTCTAATTTATACTTTTTGCCAATTTCTGAAATGTAAAAACTCACACTGTAAACAAAATGGCTGAATCTCACAAGCCAGTTTGAGGTGATTCTAGCACACCCCTTTACCTGTGATACCTTTGCTTATAATTTTAACTAGATACCATTAAAATGCCTTCAACTATCTAATTCTGTGGTTCTATGACTATTTTGACAGTTATGTGGAGAATGATTTAAAAAGAATAGGCTGCCCAGAGGAAGGCACACCTATGAGTCCACATACAAAGTGATTATGAGATGGACAAAAGCACTAACCTTAGGAATGAAGAGATATTGAGAGATCCAAGAGTTGTATAAAGGCAGAAACAACAAGATTTGACAAGTGATTTCATGCATAGAAACAGGGAGACTGAAAAGTCTAGGGTAACTTCAAGGATTTGAAACTGAGTGATTGAGAGAATAGTAATTGCTGTCCACAAAAATAGAAGTTTGCAGGGGGGAAGAACCTCTCAGAGAGTTCTCAACTTGAAGACCATTTGCATTTTTATGTCTCCTTTGGGGTGCAAATACCCCATGTGGTAAATTACCTTAGTGAAAGAGGAGCAGCACTATATCATTAGACCCAGACATAGTGGTGCACAGGGCACATGATTCTTCTATAGACAAACCTGTCATTATCTTTAGTTAATGAGAATCACTGGACACACATCCAGTGTATTTATTTCACCTGTAACCAACACCCATTTGAGCCTGCCTGTCAGCTCCCAACTCCCAAAGCCCATAATTAGTAGAGCTAAGATTTAAGGAAAATTGAAGTTGGCATGAAGCTGACAGCCCGCAGTGTATGAGTGGGTTCTTTGTCTGGCCAAGCTCCCCTGTGTCTACAGGCAGTCTCCTGCTTTATCGCCGGGCTAGAAATGACATTACTTTTATTGTTGCTGTTATTGGCTGGACTGTTTTTATGGTTCTTATGTTTATAGAAGTGCTCACTTGCAGTTTCCCTGACACCACCTTAAATGCATAAAAGGCATGGTACCTGCCACAGGAAAGTAAGAACTAAATAGACCCAATGTCAAATCCACAATGTTAAAATCCTCAAATTATGCATCAGTTAAGATTTTAATTTACTAAAGCTGTTTGCTTAATTCTCTAGGCTTTGTTCACAGATGGTAATATTTAAATCTAGGAGTTAACATAAAGTGATAAAAGGAAAAAAAGTCTCCATGTGCGGGGATGTATCCAGTAAATGGGAAGTGTGCAAACTCACCAATTAAACCTGACAACTCCTTAAAACATTTAATCCCACAGATGTGGTGTGACAATCCCAAAGTGGGAAAAGTACATGAAATATTGCATTCTGCTCATTCACTCAGCTGTTCCATCTTAAGACAGCAAAAGCTGAATTGCATTTAAAGAGTAGACAGTGGAAAATTCAGTTAGCGTACAGATACAAGACACAAAACCTTACCCATGTGACTGGCAGGATGCAAATGAATATCATTTGGAACTGAACCACTTTTTCATGGGTGTTGTTGATGTCAACCCCTTTTTTCTTGTTTATGGTAATATGAAACCCCAAATGACAGAGCAAATGTCTTTTCCCCTTGGAAATTGTTTTCTAAAATGGAATGACAAAAATGTTGTGTTGCTGCAGCTATTGGACAGTAGGATCTATATTTACAAAGGTCTTTTTCTTTTAATTTAGCTGAATTCTTTCAATTAAATTGCCACTTGTAAAATGAGTATCAACAAAAGTTGATAAAGAGTTGCATGATAAGTAAGTATAAGAAAGCTTCAACACATTACAAGCGAAAAAAAATGTGAGGGAAAAAGTGGAGTAACGGACATTTTAATAGAAATGGATGCCTGGAAAAAAAGGGACTACTTGTATAATAAGATCTGGGAATGAGCAATGGAGAGTAATGGAGTGTGATGTCTCTTAGACAGCAAGTATATCAAATTAGTCAATATTTAAAGAAATTAATTCAGGCTATTCACTAGAAGGGGAAATACTGAAGCTGAAACTTCAATACTTTGACTTGATAATGAGAAGACAGGGCTCGTTAAAAAAATAACTGATGTTGGGTTAGACTAAAGGCAAAAGGAGAAGGGGACAGCAGAGGATGAGATGAATAAATAACACCATGAAAACAATGATCATGAACATGTACAGACCTTAAGATACAATGGAAGGTCAGAAGGGCCAGGGGTGCTATGGTCCATGGGGTCACAAAAAGGCAGACACAATTGACCACCTAAACAACAATGTACCATCTACATAATACACAATTATGCTAATGATGCAAGAGCATTAGAAAGATTCTCTGAGTCTGATTAATGACAGGATATGGTGTAGTCACCAAAGAAAGACAAAATTCAAATATATAGCATGATTAAAGAAAACTGACTTTGTTGATACTGACTCATTGGAGCAGTAGTTCAATGACATTTAAACTTATTGATTAACATAATTTTACATCCTCTATGACTATAAACAAGATGATTCATGAGATGATTCACAGAATAAAAAAAATTTCAATATTGAAAGGTAGTTCTGGGGTCATCTAATTCAATGCCTAACTGAACAAGAATTATTGCAATACACCAAAGTTGTCATCTAGTCTGTTTTGAAAACCTCCAGAGAGGGATGTAGGGAATCCAACACATTCCTAAATAGTACATTCTATCCTTAGATTTCTTTCATTGTTAGGAAGGGTTGGTTTGTTTTCTCCTATTTCTTTTTTTTTCTTTTTATTTTTTTAAAACACATGCTTTATTAACTTCTGTTATACATCATTCATTTCCACCAGATTTTGAGTTATAATCATTTCCCCCCTGTTATTCCCCTACCCAACCTCCCAGAATAGCAGTCCCACAAGATATCGCTTCCTCCAATCTGCTTTCTCCCATACCTTCTCCCATACCCCCTTCGACTTTTCCATTAGAGGAAGGTGAATCTATGTGTTACAATGCCTGCACAACTTATCTCCCAATTATAAGCAAAAGAGTATTAATAATAGTATTTATATATATTTGAAACATTTAATGTTAAGACCTCAAATTTCAGATCCATTTCCTTCCTCCCTTGTCACCCATTCCCTCTGGGGAGATAAGTAATTCAGTATATATTGTACATGTCTAGCTATGCAAAACATTATCATAATAGATATATTGTACAAGGCTGCTTATAATTCCCTCCCACTCATCCCACCCCCCACCTGGTCCATTCCCTACATGATCCTGTCCCTCTTCTATAGTGGGTACTTCCAACTTACCCACCCCCCAAGGATGCCCTCCCATCCATCATCCTTCCTCTCATCCCCCTTCCCCCTATTCTGCTGCAGGTTGAGATATCCCATTTGGTATGTATGTCATTCTCTCCCTGAACCAAATTCAATGAGAATGTGGTTTTGCCTTTTTTGCCTCCCTATTCTCCCCCTCCCTTGCAACCACTTCCCCTTGCTTCTTCTACATGAGATAGTTTACCCTACTCTGTCTCTCCCCATCTCCTCTTGCCACTTTCCTCTCTCACCTCATAATTTCATCCCTTGAGTATCCTCCCTTCCCAATAAATTCAACCTATGCCCTCTATCCATATATAACTGTAACCATATACACACACATTCACATATATAATCATATGACCACACACCCTTCTTCCATTATTTTCATAGTGAGAAAGATATCATCAGTCTCAGATATTGCTTTTCCATATAGGAATGTAAATAGTTCAACTTTGATAAGTTCTTTTTGATTTCTTTTCCCTGATTACCTTCTCAGTCATCTCATCCTTCTTGTGTCTGGATGTCAAATTTTCTATTCAATTCTGTTTTTTTTTCCTCAAGAATGCTTGAAAGTCCTCTATTCCACTGAATGACCATATTTTCCCCTGAAACAAAATACTCAGTTTTGCTGGGTAGGTGACCCTTGGGTTCATTCTCAGTTCTTTTGCCCTCTGGAATATCATATCCCATGCCCTTCGATCCCTCAGTGTAGAAGCTGCCAGGTCCTGGGTTATTCTGATTGTGTTTCCACAATATTGAAATTGTTTCTTCCTGGCTGCTTGTAGTATTTTCTCTTTGATCTGGGGATTCTGGAACCTGGCTATAATATTCCTGGGAGTTTTCTTTTTGGGATCTTTTTCAGGAGGTGGTCTGTGGATTCTTTCAACCTCTATTTTGCCCTCTGGATCTAAAACATCAGGGCAGTTTTCCTTGAGAATTTCTTGAAGGGTGATTTCTAGGTTCTTTCTTTGATCATGGCTTTCAGGTAGTCCAATAATTTTTAAATTGTCTCTCCTGGATCTATTTTCCAGGTCAGTGGTTTTTCCCATGAGATATTTCACATTGCCTTCTAATCTTTCATTTGTTTGGATCTGCTTAACAGCATCTTGATTTCTCATCAAGTCATTAGCTTCCATTTGCTCCAGTCTAACTCTGAAGGAATGAATCTCCTCAGTGAACTTTTGAGATTCTTTTTCCATCTGGCAAATTCGACTTTTTAAGGCATTCTTCTCCTCATTGCCCTTTTGGGCCTCCTTTGCCATTTGAGTTAGTCTATTTTTTAAGGTGTTGTTTTCCTCAGTCAGGCTGTTGACCCTCATTTCATACTTTTCCTGCATTCTTCTCATTTCTCTTTCCAATTTTTCCTCCACTTCTCTTATTTGATTTTTAAAGTCCTTCTTAAGGTCCTCTATGGCCTGCAACCCGCTCATGTTTTCCCCTGGGGCTTTTGGAGCAGGACTTCTGACCTCACAGTCCTTTTCCCGCTCTATGCCCCCAAAATAGGAGTCTAGGGTTGCATTTTTCTGTTTCCTTTGCCTTGGCATGTTGCCACTTAATTACTTGACTTTGGGGCTTGTTGCCACACTATGGCTTTAAGGCCAGATAGAGGAATTTTTGTCCTGAACTTGTGAGGGGCAACTTCCGTTTCTGGCAAGCTGTGAACCCACCCACAACTTCCACCCTAGATCACAATCCAGATCCAGGGAGGTTAAAGCAAGAGCGATTACCCCCCCAAGACTGATCGCTGGTTCTCCCTACAGTTCATAGGTCAGGAGCTGGAGTTGCCTCTGAAAACTACAAAATGGCGTGTCTCCTCAGCAGCTTCTAGCCTCCAGGGGCGGGAGCCGACGTTTTCCCCAAATACTGGTCCCAAAGTCCATAGGACACTAACCTCTCACTTTGTCCTAGGCATGTCTATGTTGATAATTCTGGAGTCACCACAGCTGCTGGTGTTCTGGGGTCTCTTCAGTTGGTTGCTGGCCCTGCCGCCCTGGGGCTGAAACCTCAGCTCATGGGGATTTGGGCTCTGCTTGGCTCAGCTTCCCACGCTCTGCATGCTGCCGGCTCCCAGACTGCTGGGCTGGTCCTTCCTGCAGGGCTGCTGGACTGTCCTCAGCAGGAGGTTAGCTTCTCTGTGTCGTTCCATGGGTGCTGGGGCTCCAGAAATGGTTCAGAGTTCCCTTTTACATAGTTTGGGGGGAATCTGGGGGCAGAGTGGCTTGGATGAGCTGTTTCTACTCCACCATCTTCTGTTTTCTCCTATTTCTAACCTCAATTTTCACTTTACAACTTTTAAGAACCTCTGGTTCTAACATTTGGATAAAAAAGAAGTCCAATATATTAGGATATAACCTCAAATATTTCAGGGCAGCTATAATGCCCCCACCAAGCTTTCTCTATTTCAGATTAAACCAGCCCAAGTTTCTATTCTCATTATATTCAAGGAACAAATACGAGGATCATCTCCATTCTAGTAGCACCCCAATGGATATTTTCCAAGCCAAGGATGCCATTCCTATATATGGGTGCCCATCACTGAACACAGTATGACAGATATGGTCTGACAAGGGAAGAGGATAGCCTATCTATCATAGCTTTATTCATGGAAGCTGTACCTTTCATAATGTAATGGAAGATCATGTTAGTTTATGTTTTTTTATGGTTTTGGACCACCATCTGTACTAGTTACTCATGTTGTGCTTGAAGTCCACTTAAAACATCAGATTTTTTTTTTCAGAAAAAAAGTTTTCTATCTCACTATATCTACCCAATATTGTACTTGTTAAATCAACATTTTCTCCTCAAGTGCAAATTTTACCTTCAACCCTATGCATTTTTTTCCAATTCAATACAATGGTCTACTCTGTCAAAACCTAATGTTGCCTCTGGATCCTGGATCTTGATTATGGCATGTACTTTCTTAATTATCTATTGCAGCTTTGTGTCAGCTTGAAACATGATGAACATTACATTGTTGCCTTTATTCAAATCATTGATAGAAATGCTAAACAGGTCACAACTAAATTCAGATCCCTTGGAAATTCTGATAGAGACATCCTACCAAATTGACATTGTACTATTAATAATAACACATTGAGTCTAGGTATGGGGAGCTATCTAGTTATTAACTTATTGATGTCTATTAGTTTCAGGCCCGTATTACTCATCTTTTCCCCCAAACAAACCCCTCTGATATGTTTTAGCAAATGTTTTGCTAAAATCTAAGTAAACCATTCTACTTCATTCCCTACCTCAACCATTTTAGAGACCCTGTCCAAAAAAGAAAATAAGGATGGTTTGACATGACCTGTCCTTCTTGAAGTGATACTGTCTTTTTGCAATCAGTGCTTTCTTTTCTAAAGGTTCATGTACTTTCAAAATAACCTTCCATTTTAAAATGTCCCCAGGAATAAAAATCAATTTCATTCCTTTATTGTTTATAGACTATTTTCTTGCCTTTTGAAACATCAGGATATCAATTTCCCAATATTGTCTAGTCCAATGGAACTTCTTCTACTCTCTATATACTTACACATGTGTAATGTTTAATGACAATGACTTAATAACTTATTTGCCAGCCCCCCTCCCTGCCCAGTACTTGTGGATAAAATTATTTTTAGCTAGGTGGGTTTAAATTGGAATTTGGGGATCTATTAAGGACAGCCATCTATCTCCTGCATTCTGGTAATACTGGCTTTATTTACTAATTCTCACATAAAACATGACTTCTAATGGCAGCTGGGTGGCATAGTGAATATTGCACCAGCCCTGGAGTCGGGAGGACCTGAGTTTAAATCCTGCATCAGACACTTAACACTTACTAGGTGTGTGACCTTGGACTAGTCACTTAAACCCCAATTATCCTGCCTTCCCCCTCCAAAATAGACAATAAATATGACCTCTTCTGCCCTGACACTGATTGTCCTCCATACCTGAAATGTCCTCCCTCTTAACTTCCAACTTTGACCTCTTTCAAAGGATAGCTTCCCTTTGACCTCTTTCAAAGGATAACTTAAGAGCACCTCTTCCTACTGGTGGCCGTTTCTGGTCCCTGTAAGTGCCAGTGCTGTTTCTTCTAAGGTTACCTTCTAGCTACTCAGTATATATTTTATATTCACCTTTTTTACATGTTGCCACATCTCTTTGAATGTGAGCTACCTGAGGGCAGGGATTATTTTAGCCTTCTTTTCTTTGTATTTCTAGTGTTTATTAGGGCCAGAAACACATCAAGTATTCATTAAAATCATCTTAATTTATTGTTTGGTTATCAATTCCTTGCCTGTCATCTTCATTCTGCCCTTTCCAGTACTAAATCCCTTGTCCTTGTAAGAGAAAACAGAAGGAAAATAAGAATTGAGCAACTGAAGAAATGGACAGGTTTGATTCCCGATGTTTAAGAGCCTCTTTGAAGGTGGAGATGAGGAAAGAATTGTGGTAGAAGACTTTGCTCTATTTTTCTTAATAAAGCAAAGTGGCAGGATCATGAAAACTATGTTCTCATTTATAAGGGTCTATCTCCTTGAATGTTAAACAACAGTTATTACTGTTAGATTGCAAAGGTTGAAATGTACACTGCTGAAGGTCCCCTTTTCCCACAGAAGACTCTTGAAAGGGGACATTGCCATGTTCCCCACATGCTAAGAGCCCAGGGGCCCTGGACAGCTCCATTATTGATCATCTCAGCTTTGTGTGATTTGCATTGAGTGGGCAAATGTGTTTAAAGGAAATGAGGGCCTCACTGGGGCAACTTTACAAGGATCCCCTCACTCATCAATCACTTTATTCAGGGCCACAATAGAGTCGAGACAGCTTTGTCCACAGGTAGAAGTTGCCTCTCTATAGAGAGGCATGCTGAACACCATTAAACTTTGGACCAAGGAGGTGGAGGGGATTCAACTGCTATTGTACCTATTAATCCAAATCAAAGCTGCAATGCCAGATGGAGAATCGGTTCAGAGCTGTTGCTCATTGTTCTCTTGCTAATGTGGATGGGGAAATTATACTGAATTTTCTGTTTTGTTCAGTTTCACCCAGATAGAAATGAAATGGAAAAGGATACAAAGAGTATATGTGATTACAAAAAGCTATGTTATTAAAATATATATTCAGACTGGAAAAGCCAGTTATATTATTTCCAGCTACCTTTTGTAGGAAAGATTTTTCATTGTGAATAATATTTAAAAATATGAAAAAAGCAATTTTCCAAAGTCATTTTCCTTCAGAAATTTTTGATCATTGAAGTTTGGTGTATTCACAAGAAATAAGGTCTCAGCATCTAAAGCCACTGCTTCCCCATCCCTACCCCTAATCCCTACTCCATACCCAAGTCCCTTTATCCTGGTCTTTCTCCTTCATACAGATCCTTCTGATAACAAGAAGTAAGGCACATGAGGGAAATCAGTGAAAGTCAATGAATGCCTTGTAACCAAAGTAATATATTAGTGGGCTGCAATTCAGGCAAGACAAATCAGCAGGAATGTAGGACTCAATGTTATATCTACTCATTTAAGGAACTGTTGGAAATTCTTCCATTGGATCTAGTTTAAATTTTTTGGAGGAATGTCTAAGTTTAGTATGACAGTTTCATAAAATAAGAATCTTCTATAAGTCAGTGTGATGGTGAGACAGGCACAGATAGAAGGCTCCAATCTCCTGGAGATATCTAAATTGACAGTGTCATTTATCTATGTGTTTCCAATCTGAAACAGAAGTGAAATCCTCAATATAATAGCATATTCAATGGATATGTACATACATACAAACATACATATGATAGATAAGTAGATAGATAGATGGATGATAGATATAGGGAAGAGAGAGATATAGCATTTATATAAAACATAATATGTTTTAAGAATTGTGCTAAATACTTTATAATATTTTATTTGAGCCTCAAAACAATCATGTCAGCTAAGTGCTATTATTGTCCCCATTTTATATTTGAGGAGACTGAGGCAGACAGTGGATCAATGGTTACTGGATTTCACTAGCTACTGTTGGAAGTCAAATTTGTATTAAGGTATTCCTGACTCCAGGCCCAGTGCTCTATCCCCTTTCCTAGTCATTGAGGGTATATACAGATGGATGCACATAAATATGGATATCCATAATATGGATATCCATATTATCCATAAATGGATGCACACACACACATATACACACATACAGATATATATATATATACATATATATATTATATATATGTAGATATATAATAGGCATGTACATAGACAAATGTCTATTATTAGATTGAGAAATAGAGCTAGATAATAGGCCTATATCATTTGATGACAGGTATAGAGGTGAAGGGAACTCATCTACGCCTCCATCAATGTGCAGTCACTAGCTCAAACTTTTTATTCCTATTTTTTTATTTCAACCCACTCACTAGAAAAATGAAAATATTTTAGTGAATTTATTGATAAAGAAATTATTTTTAAAAATAATTCATGCTCCCTATTTTAACAGTTTGAAAATATCAAGGCACAAGTAGATCAACTGGCCTAACCAAGATCAGAATATTAGTGAAGGGCAGAGTGGATAGATTGGCATTGAGGACTCAGGTTGCTATATTCAGAGCTCTTACATCATACTGGTATTTTTGATTCATCAGTCTGTCCTAACTGTGAGTTTGTTTTATAGCATAATTTTCCATATAATTGTGTATGAGACACTTGACTAAGGTAATTTTTATTTCTTTCTTCAAAGACTTGCCTTTAGAAGACATTATGTCCCTTATAAAATCCCTTGCTTCCTGCCCACAGAACATCATCTTCTCATAAATTAAAAAAAAAACAAATAAATGATCGAAAAATACTGTCTCCACACGTGCCAGCACACAATTCACTGCCACAGTCCTCCCACCTCGCTACTGTGAGGTAAGAGATTTGCTTCGTCATTTATTCTCTGATTCTGTGGTTGCTTTTCACAATTATTCCAATACCTCCCACCACCTTTGAGAGTCCTTTTCATTTGGAGTATTATAAACAATGTTTTTGTTCTCACAGTTGTGTCTGGTTTACTCCATATTTGTTTGTACAAGGATTTGAATTACTTACTACCCAGAATTCCTCTTACTGCCAGGGATAGGTAGAGGCTAAGAAAACAATTATAATAAATGAAGCAATTCACACTTTCTTTTAAAAATTATTATTTTCAGTTCCAAATTCTCTCTCTCTTTCTCCCTCACCCATTGGGAAGGCAAGAAATGTGATAACTATTTTACATATGAAATCATATAAAACAGAAGTCTATATTAGCCATGTTGCAAAAAAGGAAGAAAAATAAAATGTAAGAAAACATGTTTCAATCTACTCTCACAGCCCATCAATTCTCTCTGAAGGTAGAAATTTTGTTTTCATTATGAATCTCTTGGAATTCCTGTGGATCAATGAAAGCAGGTAATCATTACAGTATTACTGTCAGCATGTACAATCTTCTCCTGTCTCCTGTGTGCTCACTGCACCTTTCATCAGCTCACATAAGACTCCCAAATTTATCCACTCCATCACTTCTTAAAGCACCATAATATTCCATCACAAACATTTGCCACAACTTTTTCAGCCATTCACCAACTGAGGGAATCCTCTCAGTTTCCAATCCATTGCCATAATGAAAAGAGTTGCTATAAATATTTTGTAGATATAGGTACTTTTTCTTTGGTCTCTTTAGTAGACAAACCTAGAGGTGGTATTGATGGCTCAAAGGGCATACACAGTGATAGAAGTCTTTGGGAATAGTTCCAAAATGTCCTCCAGAATGGTTGGAATAACTCACAACTCCACTGACGTGGATTAGTGTACCTATTTTTCACATTACTTCCAGCATTTGTTATTTTCCTTTTCTGTCATGCCAATCTTATGGGTGTGGAGTAATAATTGATTTTTGTTAAACTTCTCTGATTATTAGTGAATCAGAGCATTCTTTCATATGATTGTTCATAATTTTAATTTCTTCTGAAAACTGCCTGTACATATCTTTTGGCATTTATCAGTTGAAAAACGGACCTTATTATTATAAATTTGGCTCATGTTGCTATATACATGAAAAAATGAGATCCTTATCAGAAAATATTACTGTAGTTTTCCTCCTTTCCTTCTAGTTTTGACTACATTACATTTGTTTCTGAAAAAAAAATTTTTGAAAAATTTCATGAATAATAAAATTATTCATTTCACTCTCCATAATCCTTTGCTTATGAATCTTTCCCTTATCCACAAATCTGACGAGTAATTTTTTCATGCCCTCTTCATTACTTTTTATATCTAAATAATTAATCAATTCTGATTTTATCTCAGTATACAGTGTGGGATTTTAAACTATCTATACTTGGTTCCTGGCAAAATGGTCTCCAGTTTTCCCAGCACCATCTTTCCCTGTTTTCATTAATTACATTGATATTATTGTCTTTTTTTCATGCAGATAATTTTTTAAAATTATTTTAACTGTTATGGCAGTGATTCAGTATTTTATTTACAATTGTCTTTTTTTATTATATTGACTCATTCTACCTCTGAGCAATTAATATTTCTCCAATTGTTCAGATTTCTATTTGTGTGAAAAAGTATCTTGTAATTGTGTTCACATACTTCTCAGTGTTTTGTTTTGTTTTTTTGTTTTTGTTTTTCTTGGCAGGTAGACTCCCAAAAATTTTATACTATAGGTAGTGATTTTAAATGGAATTTATCTATCTCTTCCTGCTCGAACTTTTTGGTAATATACATAAATTCTGATGAATTCTGAGGGATTGTTTTATACTCTGCAGCTTTGCTAAAGTTGATAAAATTATTTCAATTATTTTTTAAATGATTCTCTAGGGCTCTCTATTACATCATCTGAAAAGAATGATAATTATGTTTTCTCCTTACATATTTGTATTCCTTCAATTACCTTGTTTTGTCTCCTTGATCAAAGCTAGCATTTCTAAATACAATATTGATTAATAGCAGCAATAATTAATGTATTTATTCAACCCTGTTCTTAATGGGAAGGCTTCTAGTATACCTTTATAATAGATCACTCCTGCCCCTAGATTTAGGTAGATATTATTTGTCATTTTAAGAAAAGATTTAATTCATTCCTATATTTTCTAATTTTCTTGATAGGAATGGTCATTGTTTTTGGCAAAATATTTTTCTGCATCAATGAATATAATTAGGTAATTTCTATTGGATTTTTCATTGATATGGTCAATTAGAGTTTTAGGGTGGTTTTTTTTTGTTGTTGTTGTTATTGTTTTTGTTGTTGTTGTTGCTTTATTTTATTTTATATTTACTATTAAACCACGCTTCATTCTGGGTATACATTCCATGTGGTCATTACATACAGTTTGTGTTTATTGATGTGATTTCCTGTTTCCTTTCTACAACTTTTATTTTTTTTTAATTTTGCATCAATATACTTTAAGGAAATTAGGTTACAGTTTTCTTTGTGTTTTTCTATCCCTGGTGTAAATATTGAAATTATATTTATGACATAAAAGGAATATGGTAGGCTTGGTTTTTGCCTATTTTTTTCAAATATTTTACATAGTATCATGAATAATTGCTCCTTAAATATTTGGTAGAACTAATTTGTAAATCTTGAGGATTTTTTAGTGGGCTTGATGAATTTTTAAATTTCTTTTTCTAAGAGAGGTCATATGACTATTTTATTTCCTTTACTGTTTGGTATATAGTCTCAATGTTGCTTTCCTCTTAAGTGAAATTATGGATTGTTTTTTTCCCTTTAATTCACTAAATTTTTGCATTAAATTATCGAGTTTCCCATTAGTTTTTTTTTTAATTTTTAATTTTTATTATTACATTTTTATGGACCCTTTTTAAAAATGCTTTATTAACTTCTGGTTTACATAATTCTTTTCTGCCAGATTTTGAGTTACAAATTTTCTGCCCATTTTCCTCCTACACACCGCCCCCAAATAGCTGTCCCACAGAATATCACCTACTCCAATCTTCTCTCTCCCATATCTTCTCCCACACACCTTCTAATTTTCCATGAGGGTATAGTGGATCTCTCTGCCCCAGTGCCTATATACCTTATTTCCCAATTACATGTAAAGTAGTATTAATAATAATAATAATAATATATACATATATAAATATATATGTATACATACATATATATATATATTTAAACATTTGATTATGAAACTTTGAATTCTAGATTCATTCTCTTCCTCCATTGTCACCCACCCTTATTGGTAAGATAAGCAATTCAGTATAGGTTGTACATGTGTAGCTATGCAAAACACTATCATAGTAGATATATTGTAAAAGTCATTACATTTCCCTCCCTCCTATCCCACCTATGAGTTCTTCTATTTTCTACTTTGATCCTGTCCCTTTTCAAAAGTAGGTGTTTCCAACTTCCCTCCTCCCCAGGCTGCCCTCCTTTCCATCATTCCCTGCCTCATCCCCTTTCCCACTACTCTCCTGTAGGGTGAGAGACCTTATTTAATGTGTATGTAATTTCCTCCCTGAGCCAAATTCAATGGGAATAAGGCTGACCCATACCTTTTTACTTCCTGTGCTTCTTTTCCATTGTAACCATTTTCCCTTGCCTCTTCTATATGCGATAGTTTACCTCATTCTGTCTCTCCCCATCTCCTCACAGTATATTCCTCTCTCACCTTTTAATTTCAACTTTAAGTATCACCCCTTCCTATTAAATTAGTCCTGTGACCTCCATCTATGTATGCTTGTAAACACATATGTGTGTGTGTATATATGTATATATATATATATATATATATATGTGTGTGTGTGTGTGTGTGTGTGTGTATGTATATATATATACATATATATATACACACTCACATATGTATTCATATGCCAATATACGCTCCTACACACACACACACACACACACACACACACACACACACACACACACACATATATTTGCTTCAGTTACAATTATCCTCTTTCCATGTAGGAATGTGAATAGTTCAACTTTGATAAGTTCAAAGTTATTTCTTTTCCCTGTTTACCTTCTCACGTTTCCCTTGCTCCTCATATCTCATATCTATTCAACTCTGTTTTTTTCATCAAGAATGTGAGAAAGTTCTCTATTCCACTGAATGAGCATATTTTCCCCTGAAACATGATACTCAGTTTTGCTGGATAAGTGATTCTTGGTTTTAATCCCAGATCCTTTGACTTCTGGAATATGCTTTCCCAAGCCCTTTGATCCCTCAGTGTAGAAGGTGCAATATGCTATGTTATCCTGACTATGTTTCTACAATATTCAAAGTGTTTCTTCCTGGCTGCTTATTCTCTCCTTATTATGGGAATTTCATTACCTTGGTATAATATTCCTAGGAATTTTCATTTGGGTATCTTTTTCCAGAAGGTGATAAATGGATTTTTTCAAACCCTATTTTGCCCTCTGCTTCTAAAACATCAGGCAGTTTCCCTTGAAAATTTATTGGAGGATGATTTCTAGGTTCTTTCTTTTATCATGGCTTTCAGATAGTCCAATAAGTTTTAAATTATCTCTCCTGGATCTATTTTCCAGGTTAGTGGTTTTTCCCATGAGATATGTCACATTGCCTCCTATTCTTTCATTTGTTTGGATCTGTTAAACAGCATCTTGATTTCTCATAAAGTCACTAGCTTCCATTTGCTCCAATCTAATTCTGAAGGAATGATTCTCCTCAGTGAGATTCTTTTTCCATATGGCAACTTGGGCTTTTTAAGGCATTATTCTTCTCATTGCCTTCTTGAGCCTCTTTTGCTATTTCAATCTGTATACATTTTAAGGTGGTATTTTCTTCAGTCAGGCTGTTGGGTCACATTTCATAATTTTCTTGCATCCTTCTCATTTCCCTTCCCAATTTTTGTTCTACTTCTCTTGTTTGCTTCTTAAGGTCCTATATGGCCTGTAACCAGCTTGTATTTTCCTTTGAAACTTTTGGTGCAGGAGTGCTGACTTTGCTGTCTTCCTCCTGTTTTATGCTTTGATCCTTTTTGTCACCCAAATAGGAGTGTAAAGTTGGGTTGCTGTGTTCATTTTCTTTCTTTTCCTGCTCACGTCGCCACTCAATCACTCGACCCCTAGGCTTTTTGCCACAGTAGGACTCTGACACCAGACGGGGGGCTTTGTCCCATATGCTAGGCTTTTCTCAGCTTCCCAAGGTATTAGTTGGATACCCTCTCTGAATCCTCCACACATTCTGGCAATCTGGTCACACACCCAAGACTTTCACCCTAGGCCATAATCCATATCCAAGCAGGTTAAAGCAAGAGAAATTACCCCTCAGAATGGTTGCTTGATCTCCCTATACTCTGCAGGCCAGGAACTGAAGCTGCTATGTGGGGGTGGCTGCACAGCCCTCGCAGTGTGTCAGTGCCTTCTCACTCTGGGGACACAGGCCTATGGCACTCTCAACTACTGGACCCCAAAGTCCACACTGCACTGACCTTTCACTGGCTGATTCCTGCTGGCCTGCAGGTTTCTCCTCAGCTGCAGGTTAGCTTCTCTGTGTCATTTTGTGGGTTCTGTAGCTCCAAAGTTTGTTCAAAGTACCTTTTACATGAATTTGGGGAGGTGGAAATGAGAGCTCTGCAGAAGTCCTGTTCCTACTCTGCCATCTTGATTCCAGCCCCCATTAGTTATTAATCCATACTTCCACATATACTTTTGGTGGAATTTTTCTGTACCATTGTATAAAAACGGTTCTTTTAATATTTCGGTTTTTCTGTATTTGTGAGGTATTTATGTTTTAATAACATGATCAAATTTGGAGTCAAGTTGGCAGAGTAGAAACAGGACTTGCCTGGGGCTCCTGCTTCCACCTCCTCCAATTCATGTAAAAGGTTACTTTAAAAAACTTTGGAGTTACAGAACCCCAAAATAACACAGAGAAGCTAACCTCCTACTGAAAACAGCCTGGCAGGCCAGCAGGAAGCAACCAGAATAGCACTGTGGGAGCTAAATCCAGCCCTGGGCAAGTGAGAGATTTTAGCCTCAGAGTGTGTCTGACCAACCACTGGCTGGAAGGTCTACAGATCACCAAAAGCTGTGGTGGATTCCAGAATTATAAACACACAGATGCTAAGGACAAAGTGATTGGTCAGCACAGTGTGGACTTTGGGACCTGTGAATTCAGAAGTGCAGTTGGTCTTTGCCCCCAAGGCAAGAAGCAGCTGAGGTTAGGAAGCTGTGCAGCAACCACCTTGTGCCTGTATCAGAGTTCCTGGACTGCAGATCATAGGGGGCCAAGTGACTAGTCTGAAGAGTAAATTCTCTTACTTTAGCCTGCTTGTATCTGGCTCTCTGTCTAGGGTGGTGGTTCTGGGGTGTGTTACCAATTTGCCAGAGAATGGGGAGTTTTCAGAGAAGGCACCCAATGAATACCTCCAGCAGCTGACGAAACCCAAGTGATAGGGACAAAGCTCCGCGCTCCTTGTAGCAGAGTTCTACTGTGGCAAAAAGCTCAAAAGTCAAGTAATTGAGTGGCAGCATGAGCAAAAGAGGGAAGCAAAGCAAGCACAGCAATGCAACTCTGTGTTCCTTTTAAGGGGACAAAAAGGATTAGGGCATGGAACAGGAGGAAGACAGCAAAGTCAGAAACTCCTGCAACAGAACGTTGCAAGAAAAGAATAAGCTGCTCTTGGGACAGAGAGGAGCTTAAGAAGGATATTGAAAACCAAATAAGAGAAGTGGAAGAAATACTGGGAAGAGAAATGGAGAATGATACACGAAAATTATAAAATGAGAGTCAACAACCTGACTGAAAAAAAAATAACACCTTAAAAAAATAGACTAACTCAAATCTCAAAACAGGATGAAAAAGACAATGAGGAGAATGGTGCCTTAAAAAGCCATATTTGCCAGATCAAAAAAGAATGTTAGAAAACAACTTCTGGAGCCAAAGCACCCACAGAATGGCACAGAGAAGCTAACCTCCTGCAGAGGACAGCCCAGCAGCCCTGCAGGGAGAGGCCAGCGCAGCTCTCTGAGAGCAGGCAGCACAGTGCACTGGGAACCAACAGCGCAGTGAGCAGAGCAGAGCCCAGGTCTGCAGTTTTAGCCCCAGGGTGGCCGAGCCATCAGGTGGCTGGAGGGACCCCAGAACACCAGCAATTGTGGCGATTCCAGAATTATCAGCACAGATATGCCTAGGACAAAGTGAGAGGTTAGTGCCCTATGGACTTTGGGACCAGTATTTGGGGAATGCGCAGCTGCTTCCCCTGGGGGCTAAAAGCTGCTGAAGAAACTGCATCACAGAAGCCATTTTGCAGCTTCAGTAGTGGCTCTAGCTCCTGGTCTGCGAACTGTAGGGAGATCCAGCAATCAGTCTGAGGGTTAATAGCTCTTGCTTTAAACTGCCTGGATCTGGATTGTTGTCTGGGGGGAAGTTTGGGGCGGGTATCCAACTTGCCAGAGTGGGTGGAGGCTTTACAGAGGCCACACAACTGGCGGAAATTGTGAAGACCCCACGTTTGGGCGGAAGCTCCCCTGTCTGGTGGCAGAATCCTACTACAGCAACAAGCCCAAAAAATCAAGTAATTAAGTGGCAACATGCCTAGGCAAGTGAAACAAAATAAACAGAAAAGTTCAACATTGGACTCCTATTTTAGGGGCAAAGAGGCTCAAAGCATGGAGGAGGACTGTGAGGTCAGAACTCCTGCTCCAAAAGCCCCAAATAAAAATACAAGCTGGCTACAGGACATAGAGGACCTTAAGAAGCAGATAAGAGAAGTGGGGGGAAATTTGGGAAGAGAAATAAAAAAGATGCAAGAAAAGTATGAAATGACAGTCAACAGCCTGACTGAGGAAAATAACACCTTAAAAAATAGACTAACTCAAATGGCAAAAGAGGCTCAGAAAGGCAATGAGGAGAATAATGCCTTAAAAAGTCAAATTTGCCAGATGGAAAAAGAATCTCAAAAGCTCACTGAGGAGATTCATTCCTTCAGAGTTAGACTGGAGCAAATGGAAGCTAGTGATTTTATGAGAAATGAAGATGCTATTAAACAGATCTAAACAAATGAAAGAATAGAAGGCAATGTGAAATATCTCAAGGGAAAAACCATTGACCTGGAAAATAGATCCAGGAGAGATCATTTAAAAATTATTGCACTGCCTGAAAGCCATGATCAAGAAAAGAACCTAGAGATCATTCTTCAAGAAATTCTTAAGAAGGGGGTAGAGCCAAGATGGCAGAGTAGAAACAGAAGTTCCAAAGTGCTCTGCCCCCCACCGTTTTCAAACTATGTAAAAGGGGACTCTGAACAACTCCTGGAACTCCAGCACCCACAGAGCAACACAAAGAAGCTAACCTCCCACTGAGGATAGCCCAGCAGCCCTGCAGGGAGGGCCAGCACAGAGCTCGGGGAGCTGAGCCCAGGTCCCTGTGAGGGGTTTTAGCCCCAGGACAGCTGGCCAGCAGCCAGCCGGTGGGACCCCAGAAGACCATCAGCTGTGGCGATTCCAGGATTATCAACACAGACATGCCTAGGAGAAAGTAAAAAGTTAATGCCCTATGAACTTTGGGACCAGTATTTTGGGAACACGTCAGTTTCCTCCCCTGGGGGAGAGAAACCACTAAGGAGACACTCACCATTTTGCACCTTAAGTGGCAGCATCAGCTCCTGGCCTGCAAACTGTAAGGAGATCCAGTGATCAGTCTTGGAAGTTAATTGCTCTTTTATTAACCTGCTTGGATGTGGATTGTGATCTCGGGGGAGGTCTGAGGTAGGTATCCAACTTTCCAGAACCGGAAGTTGGGAAGACCCCAACGTTCAGGACAGAAACTCCCCTGTCTGGTGGCAGAGTCCTACTGTGTTAACAAGCCCAAAAGTCAAGTAATTAAGTGGCAACATGCCTAAGCAAAGGAAACAAAATAAACAGAAAAATGCAACATTAGACTCCTATTTGGGGGGCAAAGTGGATTGAAGCAGGGAACAGGAGGAGGACTGTGAGGTCAGAAATACTGCTCGAAAAGCCACAAAGGAAAATATGAGCAGGTTACAGGCCATAGAGGACCTTAAGAAGCAGATAAGAGAAGTGGAGGAAAAACTGGGAAGAGAAATGTGAAGGATGCAGGAAAAGTATGAAATGAGAGTCAATAACCTGAAAGAGGGAAATAGCACCCTAAAAATAGATTAACTCAAATGGCAAAGGAGGCCCAAAAGGGCAATGAGGAGAAGAATGCCTTAAAAAGTCGAATTTTCCAGATGGAAAAAGAATCTCAAAAGCTCACTGAGGAGATTCATTCCTTCAGAGTTAGAATGGAGCAAATGGAAGCTAATGACTTTATGAGCATTCAAGACACTGTTAAACAGATCCAAACAAATGAAAGAAAAGAAAGCAATGTGAAATATATCATGGGAAAAACCACTGACCTGGAAAATACATCCAGGAGAGATAATTTAAAAATTGCTGGACTACCTGAAAGCCATGATCAAAGAAAGAACCTAGAAATCACCCTTCAAGAAATTCTCAAGGGAAATTGCCCTGATGATTTAGATCCAGAGGGCAAAATAGAGGTTGAAAGAATCTACCTATTGCCTTCTGAAAAAGATCCCAAAAAGAAAACTCCCAGGACTATTATAGCCAGGTTCCAGAATTCCCAGATCAAGGAGAAAATACTACAAGCAGCCAAGAAGAAACAATTTCAATATTGTGGAAACACAATCAGAATAGCCCAGGACCTGGCAGCTTCTGCAATGAGGGATCGAAGGGCATGGAATATGACATTCCAGAGGGCAAAAGAGCTGCGATTGAAGCCAAGGGTCACCTACCCAGCAAAACTGAGTATTTTGTTTCAGGGGAAAATATGGTCATTCAGTGGAATAGAGGACTTTCAAGCATTCTTGCAGAAAAAACACAGAGTTGAATAGAAAATTTGACATCCAGACACAAGAAGCAAGAGATGCCTGAAAGGTAATCAGAGAAAGGAAATTGAAAGGAACTTATCAATGTTGATCTATTTACATTCCTACATGGAAAAACAATAACTGTGACTGATAAAACCTTTCTCAGTATGAAAGTAATGGGAGAAGGGTATATAGGCATATACATACACATGTGAATATGTGTATATCTGTCTACAGTTATACATGGATAGAGGGCACAGGTTGAATTTGGTGAGAAGGGATGTTACTTAAGGGGTAAAGTTATGAGGTGAGAAAGGAAGTAACAAGAGGAGATTTGGAGAATATAGAAGAAGCAAGGGAAGTGGCAGCAGGGGAGGGGAAGAACAGGAAGGCAAAAAGGCAAAACCATATTCTCATTTATTTTGGCTCAGGGAGAGAATGACATACATACTAAATGGGATATTTCACCTTGCAGCAGAGTAGGGGGAAGGGGAAAAAGAGGGGATATGATGGATGGGAGTGCATTCTGGGGAGAGGGGAGGCTGGAAGTACCCACTATTGAAGATGGACCGTATCAAAGTAGGAATGGACCAGGTGGGGGTGGGATGAGTGGGAGGGAATTATAAGCAGCCTTTTACAATATATCTACTATGGCAATATTCTGCATAGCTATACATTTACAACCCATACTTAATTGTTTATCTTCCCAGAGGGAATGGGTGATAAGGGAGGAAGGGAATGGATCTGAAATTCGAGGTTTTAAAATTAAATGTTTCAAATAAATATAAATACTATTATTAATACTATTTTACATGTAATTGGGAGATAAGATATTCAGTCCTTGGTGCACAGAGACTCACCTCTCCCTGATGGTAAAGTCAAAGTGGGTATGGAAGAAGATACGGGATAGAGCAGATTGGATGAGGGGATATTTTGTGGGACTGATATTCTGGGGTGGTGGGTAGGGGAAAAATGGGGGAAAATTGTAACTCAAAATCTGGTGGAAATGAATGATGTAAGCCAGAAATGAATAAAGCATTTGTTAAAAAAAATTCTCAGGGAAAATTGCCCTTATGTTTTACAGGGCAAAACAGAGGTTTAAAAAACCCACCAATCATCTCTTGAAATAGATCCCAAAAATAAACTTCCTAGGAATAGAAATGCAGATTTGAAGATCTTCCCTGCCCCTAGGCCCTTTGATTGGCTTAAGTGACCCTGAGAACCTTCCTTGATTTGAAAATATACTCTGCCTCCTAATAGGCTGAATGTGTTCACATGGAGCCTATGGTAGGAGGCTTGGTTTTCAGGACTGACCACACCTTGATGCTGTGGGCAGAGGGTCAAGAGGGTGGTTGCATTCTCTGACCCAGGAGAAGGCTATATAATCCCTGATGGGAGGCTTTGCTTTGGGGCTCACTTTGAGAAGTATTGTGTGATTTGACCAGATGAGACTCTGAGCAGGCATTGAGAGCCACCCGGCTTTGAAAACCCAGATGCTGATGCTTCCCTCTCTGGTAACTAATTGGTTATTTGGTATTGATATGATGGTTGGACACTTTGGAAGCCTGTCTATTTGATCTGTCTCTATACTTTGAAGTTTGGGGTGCTGACCTTTTTCCCCTGAACTAGGTAATATATGTTTGTTTGATTAAAGTATGCTTGTTAACTGCTTTTGAGTTGCTTTCCTTTTGAAAAGCAGATCTAAGAACTTGTGTTGGCAGCCACCCTGGGTATGTTGGGGTCCTTGCTGCTACCGGATATTACATCCAGGTTCCCAAATTCCCAGATCAAGGAGAAAATATTACAAGCATCCAGAAAGAAACAATTTGAATATTGTGGTAACACAATCAGGATAACAGAGGATCTAGAAGATTCTACACTGAGGGATCAAAGGCCTTGGAATATGATGTTTTGGAGGTCGAAAAAGCTGGGATTAAAACCAAGAATCACCTATCCAGCAAAACTGAATAATATGTTTCGGGGGAAATATGGTTGTTCAATGGAATAGAGGACTTTCAAGCATTCTTCATGAAAAAAAAAAAAGAAACCAGAATTGATATCTTGGCTTCAAGTGGTACTTATCAATGTCTTAATGTATGGGATTTAAGTAAAATTGGAGAAGAACAGTCAGCTGAAGATGCTGAAGACGGGCCTCCAGAACTTCTGTTTATTCATGGAGGACATACTGCCAAGAAATCAGATTTTAGTTGGAACCCCAATGAGCCTTGGGTAATTTGTTCTGTTTCTGAGGATAACATCATGCAGATTTGGCAAATGGATGAGAATATTTACAATGATGAAGAACCAGATATAGCAGCATCAGAGTTGGAGGGTCAAGGATCTTAAACCTTTTATGTCTAAGATGAAATAAATATTGCTGGATTATCTGTGAATTGGCTAAGATTCATTTAAATTATCTTTTGGTTTTTGGACTACTATACGTTCAAAATATATTTTATTGAATGTAATGAATGTACATGGATGCTTGATTTCTCAGATGCAAAAAAAAAAAAAGCTTGTATATTTGAATTATAAGCATTCCTTATACCTGAGTATTTCGGTACTTTTGAAGTGAGCATACTGTACAACATTTTGCTATTTGGGAAAACAGGAATTTTAATGAAGAGCAGCTATATATCTGTTTGAAATAGAAGTTGCCAGGGTACCACCTATTCAATCATTTTTTCCCAGTATCTGTCTCCTCTCCTCCCCCACTTGCAAAACAGCTTTTTACTTTTTTCAAAACACTTGATTGGGCTTGCATAAATAAATCTTTTGGAAAAAAAAATCAGAGTTGAGTATAAAATATGACATTTAAATATAAGAAGCAATAGAAGCATGAGAATATAAGATGGAAAATAAATCATAATGAACATATCAAAGTTGAACTCCTTACATTCCTACATGGAAAAACAATAACCGTAACTTATGAAATGTTTCTCAGTATCTAAGAAAAGATGAAGGGAATGGAAATGTACACACACACACAGTGTGTGTGTATGTGTGTCTTTATAGGAGGGAATACTGGCATATGAATACATGTGTGAGTATGTGTATAAATGTGTACAGGTATACATAGAATTTATAGGACAATTTGAATAGGAAGGGATAATACTTGAAAGGTGAAATTTAAGAGGTGAGGGGGATATAATGAGAGGAGATGGGGAGAGATAGAATGAGGTAAATTATAGAAGAGGCAAGGGAAAACTGTCACAACGGAGGGGAAGAACAGGAAGGCAAAACAGAATCAGTCAATCTTATTCTCAATGAATTTGGCTTAGGGAGGGAATGACATACACATTAAATAGGGTACCTCACCCTACAGAAGAGTAGGGAGGAAGGGGGTGAGAGGGTGAATTATGGAAGGGAGTGGACTGGGGGGAGGGAAGTTGGACACCCCCACTTTTGAAAAGGGACAGGATCAAAATATAGAATAGAACAAGAGTGAGTGGGATGGGAAGGAGGGAAATATACTCAGTCTTTCACAATATACCCACTATATATATATTCAGTGGGATCACTGTTTTAGGCTGCTGCATAGGGGAAAAATGGGGAAAAAATTGTAGCTCAAAATCTAGTAGGAATGAATGATATAAACTAAACTAAAAATTAATAATAATAATAAAAATAGTAATATCAAATTTTATGAAGTTGACATGTAAAGCTGAGGAAGAGAAAGTATTTTACTTTCTATTCCCATTCAAACATCTCCAAAGGTCTAGGATATCAAACTTTTTTTTTCCTAAAATTATATTTATATCCTTAACTTCTTCATTACTAATTTGGTGATTATCTAGCTATGTGAGGAGAAAGTGGAATTCCCCCAGTAATAGAGATTTTCTATTTGTTTCATTCAATAATTATTTTAACTTTTCCTTTACAAATTTATATGCTCTGCCATTTTGCGAATAGCTAGATAGCTAGATAGGTAGGTGGATAGGGAGGTAGGTTAATAGGTAGGTAGGTAGTAGGTAGATAGATAGATAGATAGAGATATCTATGCAGATATCTATCAATATTGATACCAATGATGACATAGATATAGATAGATAGCTATATATATATAGACAGATGAGAGAGACAGAGAATGATAGGGAGAGAGAGAGAATGACAGAAAGGAAGAGAGGAGAGGAAGCAGAGAGAGAGAGAGAGAGAGAGAGAGAGAGAGAGAGAGAGAGAATGTTTTTCCATCATATTGTTTCATTTTATGTGGCACCTTTAAAAAGATATAGTTTTGCTACTTATTTCTTTTAATTAGGACTAGTTTTGCTTTTGCTTTGTTGATGATTCATGCCCATTCCTTTTCTCATAATTCACCTGAAGCATAATAGATTCTGCACCCACCCCTTATTTTAACTTGGCTTGTCTTTATGTTTCATGTAGGTTTCTTAAAATAACAAATAAAAATAGATAATGTTAGATGCTGGTTTCTCATGAATTCTGGTTTCTCATAGATTTTGCTATTCATTTGTGTTCTATGAGTGAATACATTATATTCAAATGTGTAGTTATGATTATTAATTATATTTTTCTCCATCCTGTTTTTTGCTGTTTATCCTCCCACTCCCTATCCCTCTCTCTGTCCTATCAATCCTCAGAAGACTCTTGCCTATCTTCCCTCCCTTTCATTATGCCTCCTTCCACCCATTTCTTAGTTCCTTCCTCTCCCATCATGGGTAAGATAGATAGGTAGATATATATATATATATATATATATGAGGCAGAGTCAAGATGGCAGTGTAGAAACAGCACTTCTGCTGAGTTCCAGCCGACACCACTTCAAAATTATGTAAAAACAGGGCTCTGAATGACTTCTGGAGCTCCAGAATCCACAAAATGATAAAGAAAATTTAACCTTCCACTGAGAACACCCTGGCAGCCCGTCAGGGAGTGGCCAGCACAGCACTCTGGAACACGAGCCCAGGCCCCCACATGAGTCAGAGGTTTTAGCCCCAGGGTGGACAGAGCAGCAGCCTGCTGGAGGGACCCCAGGACACCAGCAGCTTTGGCATTTCCATAATTACCAACACATAGATGCCTAGGACAAAGTGAGAAGTCAATGCCCTATGGACTTTGGGACCAGTTGGGAGAACGCATCATCTTCTCCCCCTGGGAGTGAGAAGCCACTGAAAAGCCAGCGCAGCTTGTGGCAAATTGCCTCATTGCAGCTTCAGCTACTTTCATGCAGAGTGTAGGGGATCCAGCGATTCATTCTGGGGTGTAAGCGTTCTTGCTTTAAACTTCTTGGACCTGGATTGCGGTCTGAGGTAGAGGTATTGGGGTATGTGACCAGCTTGCCAGAGTTTGTGGATGATTCAGAGAGGCCACCCAACTAATACCTCCAGAAGTTGGGAAAACCTCAGCATTTGGGACAGAAGGTCCCCTGGCTAGTGGCAGAGGCCTACTGTAGCAAGAAGCCCCAAAGTCAAGTAATTGAGTGGCAAAATGCCTAGACAAAGGAAACAAAATAAACAGCAAAATTCGACATGAGACTCCTATTTGGGGGCCAAAGAGGATCAAAGCATTAAACAGGAGTAGGACTGTGAAGTCTGAAATCCTGCACCAAAACTCCCAAATGAAAATATGAGCTGGTTACATGCCAATAGAGGACCTTAAGAAACAGATAAGAGGGGGCAGAGCCAAGATGGTGGAGTAGAAACAGCACTTCTCAGGTGCTTTGCCCCACACAACTTCCAAACAATTTAAAGGGGAATATCAACAACTTCGGTAGCCTCAGCACCCACATAACCACACAGAGAAGCTAACCTTCCACTGAGGACAGCCCAGCAGCCCTGCAGGGAGCAGCCAGCACAATGTTCTGAGAGCAGGCAGCACTGCACCCTGGGAACCTACAGCACAATGCTCTGGGAACTGGGCCCAGGCCCACATGAGCCGAGGTTTTAGCCCTAGGGCAACTGGGCCAGCAGTGAGCTGGAGGGACCCCAGAACACCAGCAGCTGTGGCGATGCCAGAATTATCAGCACAGATATGCCTAGGACAAAGTGAGAGGTTAGTGCCCTATGGACTTTGGGACCAGTATTTGGGGAATGCGTTAGCTTCCACCCCAGGGGGTGAAAAGCTGCTGAAGAAATGCGGCACAGAAGGCATTTTGCAGTGTCACTGGCGGCTCTAGCTCCTGGTCTGTGAACTGCAGGGAGATCCAGTAATCAGTCGGGGGTTAATCACTCTTCCTTTAAACTGCCTGGATCTCGATTGTGATATGGGGGGGAAGTTTGGGGTGGGTACCCAATTTGCCAGAGTGGGTGGAGGCTTCACAGAGGCCACCCAACCTGTGGAAGTTGTGAAGACCCCATGTTTGGGATAGAAGCTCTCCTGTCTGGTGGCAGAGTCCTACTACAGCAACAAGCCCCAAAATCAAGTAATTAAGTGGCAACATGCCTAGGCAAAATAAACAAAATTAACAGAAAAATTCAACATTGGACACCTATTTTAGGGGCAAAGAGGATCAAAGCATGGAGGAGGACTGTGAGGTCAGAACTCCTGCACCAAAAGCCTCATATGAAAATACAAGCTGGCTATAGGCCATAGAGGACCTTAAGAAGCAGATAAGAGATATAGGGGGAAAATCAGGAAGAGAAATGATAAAGATGCAAGAAAAGTATGAAATGACAGTCAACAGCCTGACTGAGGAAAATAACACCTTTAAAATAGACTAATTCAAATGGCAAAAGAGGCTCAGAAAGGCAATGAGGAGAAGAATGCCTTAAAAAGCTGAATTTGCCAGAATGAAAAAGAATCTCAAAAGATCACTGAGGAGATTCATTCCATAAGAATTAGATTGGAGCAAATGAAAGCTAGTGACTTTATAAGAAATCAAGATACTATTAAACAGATCCAAACAAATGAAAGAATAGAAGGCAATGTGAAATATCTCATGGGAAAAACCACTGACCTGGAAAATAGATCCAGGAGAGGCAATTTAAAAATTATTGGACTGCCTGAAAGCCATGATCAAAGAAAGAACCTAGAAATCATCCTTAAAGAAATTCTCAAAGAAAACTGCCCTGATGTTTTAGACCCAGAGAGGGAAATAGAGGTGGAAAGAATCCACCTATTGCCTCCTGAAAAAGATCCCAAAAAGAAAACTCCTAAGAATATTATAGACAGGTTCCAGAACTCCAAGATCAAGGAGAAAATACTACAAGCATCCAGGAAGAAAAAATTTCAATATTGTGGAATCATAATCAGAATAGCACAGGACCTGGCAGCTTCTACACTGAGGAACTGAAGGGCATGGAATATGATATTCCAGAGGGCAAAAGAGCTGGGATTGAAGCCAAGGGTCACCTACCCAGCAAAACTGAGTATCTTGTTTCAGGGGAATATATGGTCACTCAGTGGAATAGAGGACTTTCAAGCATTTTTGAGGAAAAAAACACAGTTGAATAGAAAATTAACATTCAGACACAAGAAGCAAGACATGCTTGAGAAGGTAATCAAGGAAAAGAAATCAAAAGGAACTTATAAAAGTTGAACTATTTACATTCCTACATGGAAAAACAATAACTGTGTCTGATGAAACCTTTCTCATTATGAAAATAATTGAAGAAGTGTATATGGGCATATGTTTACAGGTATACATGGATAGAGGGCACAGGTTGAATTTGATGGGAAAGGATGATACTTAAGGGTAGAAGTTAAGAGGTGAGAGAGGAAATTGGCAAGAGGAGAAGTGGAGTGACAGCGTAGGGCAAGCTATCTCATGTCGAAGAGGCAAGGGGAAGTAGTTGCAGCGGAGGGGAAGAACAGGAAGGCAAAAAAGGCAAAACCATATTCTCATTGAAGTTGGCTCAAGTAGAGAATCACATACATACTAAATGGGATATTTCACCCTGCAGGATAGAAAAGGAAAGGGGGATGAGAGGGAGGATGATGGAGGGGAGGGCATTCTAGGCGGAGGGGAGGTTGGAAGTACCCACTTTCAAAGAGGGACAGGATCAAAGTAGGGAATGGACCAGGTGGGAGGTGAGAGGGCGGGAGGGAAATATAAGAAGTCTTTTACAATATATCTACCATGGTACTGTTTTGCATAGCTATACATGTACAAAACATACTGAATTACTTATATTCTCAGAGGGAGTGGGTGACAAGTGAGGAAGGGAATGGATATGAAAATTGAAGTTTTAAAATTAAATGTTTCATAAGATGTCCAGGCATTGGGGCTCAGAGATTCACCTTGCCCTATCGGCATTTGTTTAATAAAAAAAAAGCAGATAAGGGAAGTGGGGGAAAATTGGGAAGAGAAATGCGAAAGATGCAAGATAAGGATGAAATGACAGTCAACAGCCTCACTGAGTAAAATAACAACTTAAAATAGGCTAACTTGATTGGCAAAAAGAGGGTGTAAAAGGCAATAAGGAGAAGCATGCCTTAAAAAGCCAAACTGGTCAGATGGAAAAAGAATCTCAAAAGCTCACTGAGGAGATTCGTTCCTCTAGAATTAGACTGGAGCAAATGGAACCTAGTGACTTTATGAGAAATCAACATCCTATTCAGCAGATCCAAACAAATGAAACAATAGAAGACCATGTGAAATGTCTCTTGGGAAAAACCACTGAACTGGAAAATAGATCCAGGAGAGACAATCTAAAAATTATTGGACTACCTGATAACCATGATCAAAGAAATAATCTAGAAATAATCCTTCACGAAATTCTCAAGGAAAATTGCCCTGATGTTTATAAACCACAGGGTAAAATAGAGGTTGAAAGAATCCACTGTTCACCTCCTAAAAATATCCCAAAAAGAAAACTCCCAGTAATATTGTAGCCAGGTTCCAGAATTCCCAGATTAAGGAGAGAATATTACCAGCAGCCAGGAAGAAACAATTTCAATATTGTGGAAACACAATCAGCATAGCACAGGATCTGGCAGCTTCTATACTGCAGGATCAAAAGGCATGGAATATGATATTCTGGAGGCCAAAGTAGCTGGGATTAATACCAAGAATCACCTACGCAACAAAACTGAGTATCATGTTTCAGGGGAAAGTATGGTCATTCAGTGAAATAGAGGACTTTCAAGCATCCTTGAGGAAAAAAAAACAGAGTTGAATAGAAAATTTGACATTCAGATACAAGAAGCAAGAGGTATTTGAGAAGGTAAACAGGGAAAAATATCATAAGCAACTTATCAAAGTTGAACTATTTACATTCAAACAGGGAAAAATGACAACTGTAAATGATGAACTTTTCTCAGCATGAAAATAGTTGAAGAATGGTATATGGGCATATGAACACATATGCGAATGTGTGTGTGTGTGTGTATAATATATATATATATATATATGTATATATATATGTATATATATATATATGTATATATATATGTATATATATATATATGTATATATGTAGGATATTTGGTGAGTTTAAAGTTTTCAGCTCTAGCCAAGGGAGCTACATGGCGAGTCCTCGTTGACCATAAAAGGCATTTTATGTAATCTGGAGATATGATTGGTGGTTGGGGATCCCAGGGAGGTATATAGGTAGGAGCTTTGCGGAAATAAAGAGAACTTGCTTGCAACCTCCTCTGGTGTTCTGTCTGGTGATTTCCTCTCCGAGGCCGGTGACGACCGAAGACCCGGGATGGGTAAGTAGAGGCTCCAGGTAAATAGGGGGTGGTCGGGACGTAACATATTGGCGCCCAACGTGGGGCTTGAACCCTGGACCCTCGAGTAGGGACCCCCCCCCCGGTGATAGTGGAGCTAACTCTAGACTGTGACCTAAGAGTTGATCAGACAGCCTTTGCCTGGTTTGGTGAAGAAGCCCAGCATGGGGGCGGGGAAGAGTTTCCCCATTTTGTTGCCGGCAGAAAAGGAGGTTATTGTTTCACAGTTTAGACAACTTTGTGCCTCACAGGGTGTTACAGTGTCTAAGGACCAGGCAAGTAATTTTGTTGATAGGCTTCTTACAGTTTGCCCGTGGGTCCGACATGCGGGGATAACCCCCGACCGAGTGAGCACTATGAGACACCAGATGTCTGCTTATGATTATTCCAACCCTGGTTTTCTCACACCGGAAGATTTCTCATTATTTAAAGTTTTGGAGGCGGTGGTAGTCCCCACCTCAATTCCCCTTTCCCTTCCTGCCGCCACTCAAACAGAATCTTCCTCGGTAACTATAGAGATGGAGTCTGAGGGTATGGGAAAAGAATGTCCCCTGATCTATCCTTGGGGAGAGCTGAAAACTGCAGAAGCTGAAGGGAAAGACAGGGGTACAGAAACTGCTGCCTTCACGGCAGATGTGTCTCAGAATCAACAGCTTGGTGGGGGACCTAAATCCAGGGTAGCCACTAGGGCTTTAGATGATCTGACAGAAACACGTAGAGTGGTTTTTGCTAATCATTATACTGGACATACTTCCATTTATAAACCCACAGAACAGAGAGGAAGGACAGGAAATGGAGGACGGCAGGGGCAGAGGCCTGCCGCCCAGGTTACTGGAAATGAGCCCCCCCATATGGGACCCAATGTTCAGGGCGTGGAACCAGGACCGCCCAGCAACACCTGCACCAGAGGGGAAAACAGGATGTTCTACCCCCCTCGAGGGTGGGGAGAGGAGTGGCCCCCTATGCCCCAGAGAGCTCCGCCTCCCCTTCCCCACCCTGGGCGTTGTCCTCTTACTGCCGAACATTGCTATGAACCCCTAAGGGATGTAGAGACTGCCCCCTACACGCCTTTGGGCATCATTCCTCGCTCCTTGCGAGTGGCAGCTGAAAAAGGGGAAGACATAGATTGGCAAGAGTGGGGTGGGGCCTTTCCGGTTTTTGTTGACCCGATTAGCGGCCAAAGGGAATATACACCTATACCATTTAAGGTGCTTAAGGAATTGAAGGAGGCTGTCAGCAAGTACGGCGCTGCGTCCCCATATGTCAGGAGGTTATTGCATAGTGTAGTTTCATCTAGCCATTGGACCCCAAAAGATTTTGATGATTTGGCTTCCGCCGTCTTTACTCCAACTATGTATACCGCCTTTGTGGCCTATCATAAAAGAGAGGCCGCTAAGATTGTGGTGGCCCGTGGCCTTGCGCCGACCCAGGATGCTGAAGATCTTATATGTGGTCAGGGACGCTATTCAACCCCTGCTGTCCAGGCCGCCTATGGCCCCACTGAAGAGCAGGATGTGAAAACAGCCCATTTACAAGCATGGGATAAAGTAGCTAATATGAATGATGCCAATACTACACTAAATTCTCAGGTTTGAAACAACGTCAGGATGAAACTCCCATAGAATTTATTACAAGGGTCCGGCAACATGTGGATAGGGCCTTTGGAGAAGGGGAAGCAGCTAATGCTCTAATTGTAAAGCAGTTGCTTAGGGAAGGGCTGCGGACATCTGCCTTGGCAGCACTGTCGACGCTTCCTCCTACAGCTACTATAGATCAGATAGTGGATAGGTTGATGGATGTCCCTAGAGAGGACCCTGTTACGAACCTTGCCCAGGCCCTCCTACAGAGGGAGGAGGAAAGAACAGAGCAGCAGGATGTCACACAGTGCCTGCTTGTGGCTGCGTTGGAAAAATTGTCAGTCACTCCACCAGTCCAGTCTAAAAATAGGGCTTGCTTTAAATGTGGCGTGCCAGGGCATTTTAAAGCCCAGTGCCCAAAGAATTTGCAAGTAACAGCGATCCCGGTCTGTTTTAAATGTGGAAAGCCGGGACATATTGCCAAATTTTGCCGTGCCAAGTCTGAGCAGGTGTCGGGAAACCACAGCGGGAAGCTCAAGGTCGCGGGCCCGAGCTTCCCGGGATCACACCCACGTCCTGCGGAATGCACTGGCCCCAAGGCCGCTATCCCATTTACGCAGATGCCCAAGTCACCATCCCCCCAGTAGAATCAGTGATGATTGGAGTTTGGTCTCCAACAACTGAGGGGTTGGTGGTAGGTGACTCCAATCAGTTGATGCTTGTTGTCCTGACCCAAGTTCTTTCCCCCTCCAAAAAGATTTCTGTTTTTAATCCTCATAGCGCCCCCTTTGGCCTTTTAATTGGGTTTGTTTTGCCTTTTAAGGCTGTAGAGGATGCCTACTGGGCGCAAGATATAACAGAAGAGAGGCCTATGATGACCCTGATAGTTGAGAAACTGCCCCTTCAAGGCATAATAGATACAGGAGCAGATAGCTCGGTGATAGCTAGGCATTGCTGGGACCCTTCTTGGCCTTTGACAACGGCTGGCAATATTATTAGGGGGGTGGGAGGAGCAGGAGTGGCCCCTCGGGCTGCTCGACTCTTATCCTGGCAGGCGGGAGGGGTTGAGGGTGCCTTTCTACCACTTTGTATGTCTGGCTTGCCTTATTGCCTGTGGGGCAGAGATATCTTAAAACAGATGGGTGCATGTGTTACTGCTCCTGGGGAGTTAAACTGATGAGGGCTGCTGGTTCGAAGGCCCCCCCGTTACCGCCTATTACTTGGGTGAGTGATACTCCGGTCTGGGTGGACCAGTGGCCCCTTACATCAGATAAACTAAGGGCCCTTTGGTCTATAGTTGATGAATTGTTGAATACAGGCAAAATTGAGCCCTCTTTTAGTCCCTATAATTCCCCTGTTTTTGTAGTGAAGAAAAAATCAGGTAAATGGAGGATGTTGGTGGATTTGCGAGCCATTAATGTTATAATGGTCCCCATGGGCAAATTACAACCAGGCATGCCCACCCCTGCAGCCGTGCCTAAAGATTGGCATGTTTGTGTTATTGATATTAAAGATTGTTTTTTCTCCATTCCTCTGGCTGAGGAGGATAGAATTAAATTTGCCTTTTCAGTGCCTTCTATAAATTATGCCCAACCATCAGTTCGTTTTCAATTCGTGGTCTTACCTCAGGGGATGGCTAATAGTCCAACATTATGTCAGTTTTTTGTAGATAAGGTTTTGGCCCCTGTCAGATCCATGGAACCTGAAATGATGTTTTTGCATTACATGGATGATATTTTGATTGCAGCCCCGAATCGTCAGGATATGCTTCGGGGCTTGAGTAGAGCACAGGAGGCATTGTTAGCTGCAGGATTGCTTTTGGACCCGGATAAGGTTCAGTTGAGAGCCCCCTTAAGTTATCTGGGGTCCACTCTTGACGGAGGGGTGATTTCCCGGGAATTCCCGAGGGTGTGTGCTGAGGCATGCCGCACATTGAATGATTTTCAAAAGTTAATTGGCGCTCTGCAGTGGATGCGCCCGGTGATACCCCTCCCTCCTCAGCTGATGAGTCCTCTTTATGAGATTTTGAAAGGGCCGGCGGAGTTAACATCGCCCCGCACGTGGACTATGGAAGCCTTGAAGGCACTTGATGCCATATTGGCTCAAGCTTGTTCAACCTTGGTCCAGAGAGATCCCAAAGAGCCTATATATTTTGTTGTTTTAAAGGATGCTTTGGCTCCTTGGGGCGCGCTGTATCAGCGCCATGGCTGTTTAGAGTGGCTGTATACTCGCACCTCTTCCCGTTCCCTAGATGATTGTCGGGAATGGGTTGCCCATTTTGCTTTAAAGGCCCTTAATAGATGCAGGGCTGCTTTTGGGTGTGATTTTGTTTTTGATTTTCCTGATTTTGACCTTATAGGTCGAGAATTGGCCCTGACTTCATGGCATTGGGCCATTTTACTAACTTCTGTTTCAGTTGCTGCAGGGGCCCGACCCCGATTGGTTCATGCTTTTGATTTGCTTCCTTTGAGCCCACATCATACAGTGGTCTCCCAAACTCCAGTGAAAGGCCCCAATGTCTTTACAGATACTACCAAATGCCACCGAGCCGAGGTATATGATCCTGTCCGGCAGTGTTGTTGGGCCTTTAAGACACCTTTTCAGTCAGCCCAACAGAATGAGCTATTTGCCATTTGGCAAGCTCTCCGCCTTTTTTTTTGATGTTCCTGTAAATATTATTTCAGATAGTCAGTATGCTGTAAATTTGCTACAGCGGGTGCAATCTTCTTTTTTGAATAGCGCTGTACCTTTGTTTCCCCTTTTTCGTGAGGTTGCTTCTTGTTTGCAGTTATGTTGTTTTCCAGTTTATTTTTTGCATGTTCGTTCCCATCTGGTGCAAGCAGGCCCCATTTTTGAGGGTAATGCGATTGCTGATGCCGCGCTTGGCTTGTTTTCCGTTGATGCCATGGGATTAACTCAATTGAGTGAACTTGTAGAACTGCCAGTTTTGGCTCATCGCAGATTTCATTTGTCTGCGCGATCCCTTAGATGTTTATATGGTATCTCCCGGGAACAGGCTCGCAATATTGTTAAAGCGTGTGTATCCTGTGCCCCTTTTCAACCCCGGATTCGGGAATCAGCTTTTAATCCTAAAGGGACCTTTTCCAATGAGTTGTGGCAGATGGATGTGACCCATTTTGGTCACAAGTGCGTCCATGTAGTGGTTGATACATTTTCAGGTTTTGTTATGGCCTCCCTACAGACTGGTGAGAGTTTTCGTGCAGTTAGATCTCATTTGTATTTTGTTTTTTCCACCATGGGAGTGCCCTTATCTATTAAGACTGATAAAGGTCCTGCATATACTTCTAGATCTTTTGCCCTTTTTTGTGAGGAGTTTGGTATTTTTCACTTGACTGGTATTGCCTATAATCCTACTGGTCAAAGTGTTGTTGAGAGGGCTAATCGCACTCTAAAAGAGGTGCTAGCCAAGTTGCTGGGCAGGGTTCCCCGAACCCTTTTATCTTGTCAGTTATTTCAGGCCCTATATATTATGAATTTTTTACAGTTTAGGAAAGATGGCACGACTGCTGCCATGCGTTATTTTGCTGGCATTTGTGCTCTACCAGCCTCCGCCCTGCGACAGCTCCCGTCACCGAATAGAGCCCAAGAGGGTTCGAGAGTTTTGTGGCGAGATGAAAGGGGCGATTGGAAAGGGCCAGCAGTAGTGAGGAAGAGAGTCAGGGGTGCCCTGGCTGTTTGTCCGGAGAATGATGATGATTCCTCCTTAATTTGGGTGCCCCTGCATAAAGTAAGAGATATTATGTTTTGTTAATTTTTTTATTTTTGGTACAAATATCCTTTTGTTTTTCTTGTTTTCCCTTTTTGGACCTTTTGTTGTTTTGGGGGAGATTCCTCCAAGCCTGCTTTGGGCCTTTTTGAAAGCTTTGCCCAAACTGCTTCCTGTGACCTATTCTTCATTGATCTATCCGATTCTTCTGGTGCGCAATGCTTCCTTGGGATTGCCTACAGCAATGGTGGACCAGAAGGAGGAGCCCTTCAATGCTACTACATCTTGGCGATTGGAGGGTGCTCTGTGTTTTGTCCTGACTTTTCAACTGAGGAATGCTTGTCGTGTGTCTTCATGGGACCACGATCCGTGCGTGGTCCTGCATCATCAGCGATCCGGTCCGCACTTCGGGTTCCCGAAATGGGAGACTCCTCCCACCGCCACCGGTCGCCGCAGGGGCAAGCCATCAATGTTTCAGAGGGTACGGTCGCCTATATTGAAGGGCCTTCAAGCTTGGCGTCCGCTGATTAATACAACTGTCACCGAGAGATACCCTCGTTCCTTCCTTATATCTCTTATGGCCTCCGCAACATCGGTTGCGTTGGCATCGGTGGCGCTCCAAGGCGGAACTGTGACTGCAACAGCTTTAAATAATTTGTCTACTGGTACAGCTGAAGCCCTGTCTCAGACAGGGGATCTTCTTACCCATCTAAAAGGAGGACTCCTCCTGATGAATCAGCGCATGTATTTAATGCAGGAACAATTAGATTTGATGCTTGAGGTCGGCCCCGGGAGGTGTGTTTCTTCCCTTTCAGGTATATGTATTACTGGGGTCCACTATTACAATGATTCCTTAGCTGCGGCTTTGGGCCGGAACATTTCAGTTTATTTGAATGGGACCTGGGATCATACCTTTGAAGAGCAACTGGCGAGCCTACGCCAGTCGATTTATCAAATAAATGGGACAAAAGTTAATTTTGATTGGACCCCAGTGCAGCCGATATTGAACTTTTGGCAGTGAATTGGGGTTTGGTTTCAGTCTTGGGGAACCTTTGGAGTTACTTTCCTGCTAGGTATCTTCTTGATAGGCATAGTGATTTGGGTTTGTTGTTGGAGACGGAAGTATTGGAATTATACGCTACTAACCAGACGGGCTGTTGATTCTTTGGCCCATGATGAGAGACCTGACCTTTGGCTCCAGGCCTTGGAGGAGCGCCTGTAACACCCGGGAGAAGACGGGGTGCCTCCATGACGGGCAACTTCTCCACATTCCGGCCGCCTAAGACAGGGCCTGAGGGTGTTGGGTTCCTAAGACGGGTAAGGTTCGTGACTGTGGAGGAGACCTAAGACAGAGGCCCCTGCTCCCTACTCCTTGTTCCACGGCAGGCCTTACTTTCTCCAGGAAGCATCCGGCCCTAAGGTTTGGTTTTTAGCAAGCCCGCTCCATTCTAAATTGCATAGGCTATATAGCCTCCTTTATTTTGCCTTGCTGATTTGTTATTTTCTTTTGGGTTTTTTCCTTTTTCTTTTGTTTTTAAATAAAAAGGGGTGAGAGGTAGGGTATTTGGTGAGTTTAAAGTTTTCAGCTCTAGCCAAGGGAGCTACTTGGCGAGTCCTCGTTGACCATAAAAGGCATTTTATGTAATCTGGAGATATGATTGGTGGTTGGGGATCCCAGGGAGGTATATAGGTAGGAGCTTTGCGGAAATAAAGAGAACTTGCTTGCAACCTCCTCCGGTGTTCTGTCTGGTGATTTCCTCTCTGAGGCCGGTGACGACCGAAGACCCGGGATGGGTAAGTAGAGGCTCCAGGTAAATAGGGGGTGGTCGGGACGTAACATATATATATATATATTTTTTTTTTCAGGTGTACATAGATAGAGGGCACAGGTCAAATTTAATAGAAAAGGATGATACTTAAAAGGTGAAATTAAGAGGTGAGAGAGGAATATAATGAGAGGAGATGGGGTGAGACAGAATAAGGTGAACTATCTCATATAGAAGAGGCAAGGGAAAATGGTTAAAGTGGGGGAAAAACAGGAAAGCAAAAATGCAAAACCTTATTCACATTGAATTTGGATCAGGGTGAGAATGACATACATACTAAATAGGGTTTGTCACCCTATAGGAGAGTAGGGGGGAAGGGTATGAGACTGGGGATAATGGAAGGGAGGGCAGACTGGGGGGGAGGGAATTTGGAAGCACCCACTTTTGAAAAGAGACAGGACCAAAGTGGGAAGTAGTCCAGATGGGAGGTGGGATAGGAAGGAGGGAAATATAATCAGTCTTTTACAATATATCAACTATGGTAATGTTTTGCGTAGCTACAAATGTACAGCATATACTGAGTTGCTTATCTTCCTTTTAAAATCAAAAATTTTAAAAACATATAAATATTATGATTAATATTATTTTTTATATAATCCGGAGATAAGATATGCAGGCATTGGGGCATGGAGATTCATATTGCCCTACTTGAAAAGTCAAAGGGTTATGGGAGAAGATATGGGAGAGAGTAGATTTGATGAGGGGATATCCAGTGGAACTACTATTCTGGGGTGATGCATAGGGGAAAAATGGAGAAAAATTGTAAATCAAAATCTGATGGAAATGAATGATGTAAACCAGAAGTTAATAAAGCATTTAAAAAAGAAAAAAAGATATATATATATATATATATATATATATATATATATATATATATATATATATATATATAGCCAATAAAGTTTTTACATATCAAATTGTTGAACCAACATAGATGGAAGTGAGCTAAAAGCACTATTCCCATCACCACCATTTTATTTTCCCATGTAAAAGCTCTTCCTTGCTAACCTCTTTTAAGAGAGAGATCATTTGCCCCATTCTTCCTCTCCTCTCCACCTTCTCCTAATGGCTCTCTCTATTCAGTTTTTTGAGATCATCCCTTCACAATTGACTTTCTCCTGTGTCTTCTCTATATTTGACAGCCTTCTATCTGCCCCAAGAAAGCCTTCTGAGTATTATGTCGAGAAGAAAATACAGAAATCACTGCAGCAGATTTCTACCCAAATTCCCCTCCAAAATAATGAAATAATATGTCTAAATGCTTAAGAGGTGGAGCAAATAAAGGAGCATGTGTCCAGCCTGAACCAATGTAGGAAGTCAGAAGGAGAGGTGTGTGGCTCAAGAATGATGGCTATGCTCCAATACACAGGGATGTAACACCAATGCTTGAACTTGGTGGTGGTGAAAGCAGAAACTTCATGAGTTCCCATGCCAGATATGGTAAGAGGGTCTGCCAGCTGGTCAGATAGAAACTCCAGGGCCCTGTGTGCTAGCCCTGGGCACAAGCCAGAATGCTATTTGGCAGCTTCATTACATATTCCTGCTTCTGTGTCATAGTTCAGGGGTGGAGAGAAATGCATTTGGTCCAATGGAAGCAGAGCCCAGAGGAAGAGTATTTCTTATATTAGGAAAGGATCAGGATTTCAGTGATCATACCTCTCATCACATCCTGCCATCTTGGAAGAATGAAATCGTCTAAGACCCCAGAACTAGCTCTGAAAGCAACAGTTTATGTGGGGGGAAAAAGGAAATCTTATTCTCTTGAAATTTCTCTTTCATGTTTACATTTTTCTGCTTCTCTTGAGTCATGTGTTTCAATGCTTTTTCATCAGAGATACTTGAAAATCTTCTATTTTTTTTAAACTTCCATTTTCTCTATAGAATTATGCTCAGTTTTGCTGATTTCGATATTCTTGGTTGTAATCTATGCTCCTTTGCCTTTTGAAATATCATATTCGAAACCCCTTTCACCTTAACTTGGAAACCGCTAAATTTCTGTGATCCTGACTGACTCCATGGAATCTGCATGGTTTCTTACTCGGTGCTTGCACAATTTTCCCCTTAACTGGGAGCTCTGGAATTTGACTATAACATCCCTAGGAATTTTCATTTTCAGACTGCTTTGAGGAGATGATCAATGAAATTTTTAATTTTTACTTTGAATTTTGCATGACATTAAGGGCACTTAAAAATATCCATTTCATTCAGATTGTTAATTTAAATTTTTGTTTTTGTTTGGAGGGCAATTGGGGTTAAGTGACTTGCCCAAGGTCACACAGCTAGTTTGTGTGTGTGTGTGTGTGTGTGCACGTGCGTGCATGTGTGCGTGCATATGGCTGTGCGTGTGTGTGCGTGCATGTGTGCGTGCATGTGTGCGTGTGTGCGTGTGTGCGTGTGTGCGTGTGTGTGTGTGTGTGTGTGTGTGTGTTAAGTGTATGATGCCTGATTTGAATTCAGGTCCTCCTGACACCAGAGCTGGTGCTCTATTCACTGCAACACCTAGCCAGCACCTAGATTGTCAATTTTGTGGGTATGCACTTGGGAAAAATGGCTCCAAGTAACTTTTAAATTCACCTTCATTGGTCATTCTTTCACCATTTTGATTCTGTAGCATGGTAATTAGATTTTATTTTCCTTTTTTAATAAATTAACCTATAATTCACCTATTTTTTTTCATAAAACCTGATGCTGGTTTCAATTATTAGTTCAAAATTCATTTTCGTTTAATTTTCAATTTCATTAGTCACTTTTTTAATTGTCCAGAATTTTAAAAATGTTTAATTGGGGATTTTTGATTTATTCTTTTTCTATTTTTTTATTCTGTTTTTTTTTGTTTACATGCCCAATTTGATGACTATTATTTTCTCTTTCATTGATTTAATCATTTAGATGTATAAATATTCTCCTATGTATTTCCTTGGTTCATCCCACTGATTTTGGAATGTTGTTTCATTGTTGTCATTATATTTGGTAAAACTATCAATAATTTCTATGATTTGTTCTTCAACTCACTCATTCTTTAGTATTAGACTATTGAATTCTCAATTCCCAAAATTTAATTTATGCTTCAAAGGCTCTTTATTAAATTAAAATTATAGCATAATGATATTAAAAGCAGATTTAATATTTCTGATTTTCTGCATTTTAATGCTTTTAATTTACTAACACATGGTAAAATTTTAATGATGCCATGTACAGCTGAAAAGCTACTATTTCTATTCCTGTTCAATACTTTCAGAAATCTATAACATCTATTATAAAATTCTATATATCTAAATGCTTTCTAATTTATTTTATCATTAGGTTCATTTAGCTTTGTGAGAGCAAAGTTGAGTTCTCTCCACTAATATAGTTTTTTTGGTTTTTTTTTTGTTTTTTGCTTTTTTGGAGGCGATTGGGGTTAAGTAACTTGCCCAAGGTCACACGGCTAGGTTTTTTGTTTGTGTGCGTGTTAAGTGTCTGAGGCCGGATCCGAACTCAGGTCCTTCTGACTCCAGGGCCAACACTCACTGCACCACCTAGCCACCCCCACTAATATAGTTTTACTAGGAATTTCCTGTTATAAGTCATTGAACTTTTCTTGGAAGAATTTGAATTATATGCCATTCCATGCATATATGCTCATAATTGATATTACTCCATTGACTATGGTACCTTTTGCCATAACACAATTTCTCTGAAAATCTCTTTTATTGCTATATTTTTTTTGTTTTTGCTTTCTCTGGGCTTATGATTTCTAACCTACCTCTCTCCCTCTCCTTCTCTCTCCTCTCTCTCTCTCTCTCTCTCTCTCTCTCTCTCTCTCTCTCTCTCTCTCTCTCCAGCTGAATCATAATAGTTTTTTTGGAGCCCTAGTTTATCTCTGTGTCTTTCTTTTACATGCATGTCTCTTGTAAACATAGTGTAGGATTTTGGTTTCTAAATATTTCTGCTATCTTCTTACATTTTGTGGGTGAGTTATTTCATTTTCAATCATAGGTAAAATTACTAACTTTATTTCCATAATATTCTCTTTTTATTGTCCTCTTCTTTTAGCCTAACCCCTCCTCAAAAACACGTTTAGCTTTCCTTCATTTCCTCCATTAATCTCCCTTCCCCCCAGTCTTTTCTTAACCCCTTCCCCCTCCTACTTCCCTGTTGGTTAAAAGAATTGCCTATAACCAATTGTGTGTGTATGGGTACATGAATGAATGTTTTTGCATGTGTAATTCCTTTCTTTGAATACTTTCAAACTGGAGTAAGGTTCAAGTATTGTCTATTCTCTTTATTTTCCCTTCCATTGTAAAAAATATATATCTCTTCTTTGAGTGCCTCTTTTCTGTGAGATATTTTTTTTTTCCATTCTATCCCTACCTTCCCACTTCTTCCAGTGCAACCTTCTTTCTCGTCCCTCCATTTCTTTCAAGATCACTTTCAACATTATTGACTCATATGCATGTCCTCTGAGGAAGTCATTCTTGGCTGTAACCTTAACTACTTTGCTGAAATATCATACCCCAAGCTCTCTGTTCCTTTAACTTGGAAACTGCTGGATTTTGTGTGATGCTGAGTGTGGCTCCATGGCATTTGTATGGGTTGTTCCTGGTTGCTTGTAATATTTTCTCCTTAACCTGGGAACTATGGAATTTGGCTATAACATACCTGGGAATTTTCATTCAGGCATATCTTTCAGGAGATGATAAAGGAATATTTTCAAATTCTACTTTGACCTTTGGTTCTATAATATCTTGGCAATTTTATTTTCTTTATAGTTTCTTCAAATATGGTGTTTCAGCTCTTTTTTGATAATGGATTTGAAACAATCCAATAATTCTGAAAAATATCTCTCCACAATTTGTTTTCCAGGTCAGTAATTTTTCTGTTGAGATATTTTATATTTTTCTTTTTATTCAGTCTTGACTTTGTTTTATTGATTTTTTTCATATCTCACATAGTAGTTACCTTCTCTGTACAATTCAATTTTTTTTTAAAGCAATTGGGGTTAAGTAACTTGCTCAGGGTTACATGGCTAGTCATTATTTATGCGTGGGTGCTCATTTTCTGAGGCCGGATCTGATCTCGGGTCATCCCAATTCCGAGGCCGGCTCTCTTACTCACTGCTCCACCTAGCCGCCCCTTTAGGGCAATTAGGGTTAAGTAACTTGCCCAAGGTTACACGGCTAGGTTTTTTTTGTGTGTGGATTAAGTGTAGGAGGCCGGCTTCGAACTCAGGTCCTTCTGACTCCAGGGCCGGTGCTCTATTCACTGCGCCACCTAGCCGCCCCTATAATTCAAATTTTAAGGAATCATTTTCTTTCATTAGAATTTGTCCATCTTTTACCAATTTATTAATTCTCTTTTCTTAGGGTATTTTTTTACATTTCTCCAACTTTTTACCCATTTTTTCTACTCCTTAACTTATTTTATTTTATAAATTGTTTTTTTTCTTCTTTTTAAAAAATTTTATGTACATATTCTAGGCATTTTTTTTGGTCCTTCTCCAACCAGCTTTCCCCCTGAAAATACTTTTACATGTTTTTAAGATATTGTATGTAAGGGCCCTTTAAGACTTTACCCAAACTCTGAGAACTCAGAGAACTCAGGCAAATGATAGGGCAACTCAGGCTGGGTCCAAGAGGCACCCGAGCATATGTTTCTGCCGCACCGCTCCCCGCCCCAACCATGTCCTATTAAACAGGTTCTAGGATTTCATGGTATTGAGCACATGCTGCTAATAGGGGAGCACTCTCCTCCCATGAGGAGCCTGTTGCTGAGGCAAGTGAGGGAGCAGAGTAAGGGAAAGGTGATAAAAGGAGGGAGGTGAAGGTGAACAGGGAAGGGGAAGAGAGGAGGAGGTGAAGAATGAACGACAAGTTATACACTACACTTTGGTGTCAGACTCCTTTGTCTATTTCGGAGGAGTTCTGAGGCTTCGTGGAGGCGACCAAGGTTGTGGGGGCAGCCAGAGTAGTGGAGGCGACTGGGAAGGAAATCTCCAAGGGGTTTGTGGAGGTGACCAGGGTCGTGGGGGCGACTGGACTCGTAGAGGTGACTGGAGATGTATGTATAGGCGCTAGCCCAGTACAGTGGGATCCATACAAGTGGAGCTGTGGAATAGGGATCTGTTGGACGAGGTGCTGGGACAAAGGAGCCATGCAAACAGAATTCACAGGGAGTAGCTGAGGCTAGGGACATGAAATAGCGTTAGAGATGGGGGCTAAGTTTAGTTCCCCTAATTTGACACCAGACACGGTAGACATGTATTCCCGCCAAGTTTACAAATTTGGACATACTCAAGGCATAGAGCTAAATCTAAAACAATGCTGAAAATGTGTTTGCAATCTCCTCACAGTATCTCCATGTTTGGAACATACGGGCTTTAACTTGGTAGGACAGAAATCATAAGTCACCAAATGACCTCCTATGAGGAAATCTCCCCTGGACTCCTCACAGATTTTGATTTCCTCGTCTTTAGCATAGTGAAAGCCGCACATCAAAAGCCAGAGAGACACCCACTGCAATGTCCCATGGAGTGTCAAACAGGGGATTCATTAGCTGAGGAGAGCGAGGACGAAGGGACAGCCTCGTCCCCTGCCTATGAGCCAAAAACAAGAATTGAACCAAAAAGAACCCCATTATACACCACACTCCCCCCTTATCCCTCCAACTTCCCATCAGCACCCCTGGTGGAGTTGCAGAGGGATAGACTAGGGAAACTTGAAGGCTTGGTTGCTACACTCACAAAGAGGCTACAGGGGATAAGCATGTTATCAGTCCCATCCTGTGGTCTGAGGTTGATATCACAGACATCAGAAATGAAACCAGTCCTCACAATTCCCCCATGGCCCTCCCCTTTGCAGGCCGCTCTTAGAGAAGCCATGGCTTCTGAGCCATGGCAAGACCTACAGGACTGGCAGGAGTAGGTGGTCACCTATCCGATGGAGACCAATCCCTTGACTGGGCAGCAAACCTATCCGCCACTTCCATTTAAGTTGCTAAAGGAGTTAAAGTCAGCTTATACCCAATACTGGCCAAATCCCCCCTTTGTCATTCAGATGTTAGAGACCACATTACCAGCAAGAGGGCCTTTACTCAAAATGACTGGTGGTCTTTGGCCTAAGCCTGCCTCTCATCAGGCCAGACTGTCATGTGCGAAGCCCTATGGGGCAAGGAGGCTAATAAGTGGCTCAGGCAGAACCCCCAACAGGACCAGAGAGCGGCCTTTTAGGGATAGGCCCATATGCCACCAAGGACACGCAGTCTAGGCTGCCCCCAGAATCTTTGCCCATAACAGCAGGCTGTACCATTAAGGTGTGGAGCCAACTTGACCCACCTGGCTCCTCTCATAAACACCTAAGTGGCCTGAAACAAGGGTCCAGGGAGCCTGTCCAGGTCTTTGTAGCTAAGGTGGGGAAGGCAGAGAACCTTAGGTAAAAATCCTGGCACCAATCTCATTTTCCTGAGGCTTCTCCGCGAAGGACTTAACAGACTTTGCGTGCGAGCCAGTGCTACCTTACCCCAGGATGCCACCCTGGATGAGTTCCTGGACCAGTGATCGGAGGTGAATTACCAAGGCCTCGATAGAAAGGCTATGCCCACTGCAATATTGCAAGGGGTCATTCAGGGCTTAATGCAGAGGGGTCTGAGGGCCGGTCCCAAAATGACAACCCCCAAATGCTTCTCCTGTAATCATTTAGGCCATTTTCAGAAACATTGCCCCCAGAAAAACAAAGCTTGCTTTATATGTGGGAGGCCAGGGCACTTTGCCAAGCAGTGACAGAAGAGGCAACAACCCCGCCCTCAGTCTAGAAACGGGGTGGGGGGCCTCTGGCAGGCCCCGAAAACCAGTCAAGTCTTCCCGGCTGACATACCCAGAAACAGCTTCGAGGAGAGGTATACGAGAATGAGGACTTGGGATGGTGGTCAGTAGAAACGGAAGTGGGCATCACCACAGGGCCATGGACCACAATGCCTACAGAAGTTAATCCTTTCCCCGAGGCATGTCTGGTGGTCAGATTAACTGACTATGTTCCCTGCCTGGTCCATACAGTAGTGCTACCACCTCAAGGTACCACCATACCTGTTATAAACTCACAAGCTCATGTAGTTGCCCTTCCATGAGGACAAAAAATCACCAAGGCCATATTCCTGCAGGTAGTGGAGGTCAATATATGTCAATATATCTCCTGGGAGAAACCCATGTTCACCATCTAGATAGAGGGACTTCCATTTTCAGGCATGCTGGACACAGGTACTGACAGCTCGGTACTTAGATCTTTAGACTGGCCCCCTTCTTGGCACCTAACCCATGCCAGGACCACTATCACTGGTGTGTGGGGGGGGGTCCCAAACAGCCCCTGTATAGGCCTGTGTGCTTACTTGGGAGGCAGAAGGCCAAACTCGCTAGTTCTGGCCCTTTGTGGTAGCAGGCCTCTGCAACTCATTATGGGGCTGGGACCTTATGAAGGCCCTAAAGATTTCCCTAGTCTCACAGCCCCCAAACGGCCGGGGGCCACTGCCTATGCGGCAAAAGATAGCCTCTCTCTACCAACCCTAGAGTAGCTTAAGCCTAATCCAATATGGGTAGAGCAGTGGCCCCTTACCAAAGAAAAATTACAGGCTCTCAGGGACATTGTAGATGTGCAGCTTACAGCAGGACATATAGAAATTAGTTTCAGTCCTTATAACAGCCCAGTCTTTGTAATTAAGAAAAAATCAGGTAAATACAGGATGTTTATAGATTTGAGAGCTGTCAATGCAGCTATGAAACCCATGGGCACATTGCAACCAGGATTGCCCAGCCCGGCCATGATCCGCAAAGATATGCATATAGTAGTACTAGACATTAAGGACTGCTTTTATTCAATACCTCTGAATCCCCAGGATTATGAGAAATTTGCTTTTACAATTCCATCTGCCCATTGGGAAGAGCCAGCAGCCAGGTACCATTGGAAAGTACTGCCTCAAGGCATGCAAAATGGCCCTACACTATGTCAATGGTTTGTAGGCAAGATAGTGTCTCCTTGTAGGAGGGAGTTCCCAGAGTGTCAGGTAATTCATTACATGGATGATCTGTTGCTAGCTGCACCTTCCCATCATACACTACAACGGCTACACGAGGCCGTTCTAACAGCCCTGGCCACGGCCAACCTCCACCCAACCCCTGAAAAGACACAGACAAAAACCCCTTTTCTCTATTTAGGTAGAGTGCTTGACAATACCAGAGTATCACTGAACCCCCCCCCACCATATACAACCCGAAAAGGTAAAGACCCTTTATGATTTCCAGAAGTTGGTGGGCACCATCCAATGGATGTGCACAGTGTTACCTCTCCCACCATCTCTCATGCATTCTCTATATGAGATCCTCCCTGGAGACCCTACATTGACATCACCGTGACAATGGACCCCCACAAGCCCAGAAAGCCCTTCAAAAGATACGAGAGTTATGATCTGGCTCAGTCTATAGAGTTGATGAGGGGCCGCTAACTCTATCCCTGACTAAAGATCGCCCATTGTATGGAGTCTCACACCAAGCTAATAGACATATAGAATGGCTGTACCCTACCAAGCCCAGTAATGTTTTTATGAACTGGTATGAAGCTATAGCAGAGTTTATTTCGGATTAGAGTCCAATGGTCTATATGGCTCTTTGGATGTTTTCCCGTCCTTACCACAACCTTCCCTGAGACCTATATACGCGCTTTTGCTCAATTTGTTATGGGCCCAAATATGTTCCACCCTTATGTTTCCAACAGCCCATGCATCAGCCCTTCAGGCCTTTCATTCGTCTATTTCACCCGAGCCCACAGAGGGACCCAATATATTCACTGGTGCCACCAAGCATAAGAAGGTGGCAGTAGAATGCCCCGAAATGCATCAACAATGGGTCTTTGATACTCCACATGCCTCAGAACAGAAGAATGAATTATTTGCCATAATAGGTGCCCTGCAATTGTTTCCACAGGCTTTCAATCTTATTTCTGATAGTCAATATGCAGTGTGGGCCATAAGTAGATTACCTCAAGCCTATATAGAGCCCAGACATACCTCCATCCACACCCTCCTAGGACAGGCACAAAGCCTTCTCTTAGCCAGAACCGATCCTCTTTATCTCATGCATGTCTGCTCCCACATGGGCAGGCTTGGGTCGATCTTTGAAGGCAACAACCTTGCTGATGCCCTGCTGTACCCCTTGGAAGAAGGTAAGTAAGTAACGTTTAGAGGGTTAAGTTGGGAGAGCTCAGTTGAAAAGCTTCCTATGCTATCTCTCATCCCCCCAAATCTACATACTCAAAGAGCTTACATTCTAATGAGGAGGGATAAATAAAGGGTATCAAATTATACAGAGAATAAAAGCAAATAAATTGAGGGGAATTTGAGAGCTAAAACACTAAAATGTAAGGTATTAGGAGAGTCTTCACTAAGGAGGTAACATTTGAACTTTATCGTGAAGGAAGAAAGGTATTCTAGGAAATCGAATTGAGGAGGGAGCACGTGAGTCAATTCCAAGGTGCAAATATAGGAGTGTGGTTTGTGAGGAACAAGACAGGAGGGCAGATTTACTGCATTTGAGAGTGTTCAGAGAAGTCACGGATGCACAAGAAATGAAGAAACAGAGATAGAAACATTAGCTCAATATTTTCCTTACAACTTTCAGGGGAGGTAGGCGTTATTGTCACTATTTTAAAAATGGGGAAAATGTGGAAGAGGTTAATTGACTTTTCCAGGGTAACACAAATAATAAATATAGCTGAGGGTAAATTTAAATTTAGAACTTTCTAACTTCCAACCTTCTAAGTTAAATGTACTCACTTCCTTCAACAAATCCTCATGTCGAAGATCATTAAAGTGCTATGTAATTATCAGCTATGATGAAAACTATCACTAACTTCACTTGAGGCAACTATCAGTCTTCTCATTCCCTTCTGTTTTATAGCACCAGCTCCTATGGATTCAATTTGCATCACTATGCTATTGATTCTTTTTTTTTATTTAAACAAATGCTTTATTAACTTATGATTTACATCATTCATTTCTGCCAGATTTTGAGTTACAATCATCCCCCCCTCCGTTTTTCCCCTACCCACCCTCCCAGAATAGCAGTTCCTCAAGATATCACTTCCTCCAATCTGCTCTCTCCCATATCATCTCCCATACCCCCTTTGACTTTTCCATTAGAGGAAGGTGAATCTTTGTGAACCAATGCCTGCACATCTTATCTCCCAATTACAAGCAAAAGAGTATTAATAATAGTATTTATATATATTTGAAACATTTAATCTTAAGACCTTGAATTTCAGGTCCATTTCCTTCCTCCCTTGTCACCCATTCCCTCTGGGGAGATAAGTAATTCAGTATATGTTGTACATGTCTAGCTATGCAAAACATTATCATAGTAGATATATTATACAAGGCTGCTTATAATTCCCTCCCACTCATCCCACCCCCCACCTGGTCCATTCCCTACTTGATCCTGTCCCTCTTCTATAGTGGGTACTTCCAACCTCCCCTCCCCCAAGGATGCCCTCCCATCCATCATCCCTCCTCTCATCCCCCTTCCCCCTACTCTGCTGCAGGTTGAGATATCCCATTTAGTATGTATGTCATTCTCTCCCTGAACCAAATTCAATGAGAATGTGGTTTTGCCTTTTTGCTTTCCAATTCTTCCCCTCCCTTGCAACCACTTCTCCTTGCTTCTTCTACATGAGATACTTTACCCTGTCTCTCACCATCTCCTCTTGCCACTTTCCTCTCTCACCTCATAAGTTTACCCCTTGGGTATCCTCCTTTCCCAACAAATTCAACCTATGCCCTCTATCCATATATAACTGTAACCATATACACACACATTCACATATGGATTCATATAACCACACACCCTTCTTCCATAATTTTCATACTGAGAAATACTTCATCAGTCACAATTATTGTTTTTCCATATAGGAATGTAAATAGTTCAACTTTGATAAGGTCCTTTTGATTTCTTTTTCCTGATTACCTTCTCAGGCATCTCTTGCTTCTTGTGTCTGGATGTCGAATTTTCTCTTCAACCCTGGTTTTTTTATCAAGAATGCTTGAAAGTCTTCTATTCCACTGAATGACCATATTTTCCCCTGAAACAAGATACTCTGTTTTGCTGGGTAGGTGACCCTTGGGTTCATTCCCTGCTTTTTTGCCCTCTAGAATATTATATTACATGCCCTTTGATCCCTCAGTGTAGAAGCTGCCAGGTCCCATGCTATTCTGATTGTGTTTCCACAATATTGAAATTGTTTCTTCCTGGCTGCTTGTAGTATTTTCTCCTTGATCTGGGGATTCTGGAACCTGGCTATAATAATCCTAGGAGTTTTCTTTTTGGGATCTTTTTCAGTAGGTGATCAGTGGATTCTTTCAACCTCTATTTTGCCCTCTGGATCTAAAACATCAGGGCAATTTTCCTTGAGAATTTCATGAAGGGTGATTTCTAGGTTATTTCTTTGATCATGGCTTTCAGGTAGTCCAATAATTTTTAAATTGTCTCTCCTGGATCTATTTTCCAGGTCAGTGGTCTTTCCCATGAGATATTTCACATTGCCTTCCATTCTTTCATTTGTTTGGATCTGCTTAACAGCATCTTGATTTCTCATAAAGTCATTACCTTCCATTTGCTTCAGTCTAACTCTGAAGGAATGAATATCCTCAGTGAACTTTTGAGATTCTTTTTCCATCTGGCAAATTCAACTTTTTAAGGCATTCTTCTCCTCATTGCCCTTTTGGGCCTCCTTTGCCATTTGAGTTAGTCTATGTTTTAAGGTGTTGTTTTCCTCAGTCAGGCTGTTGACCGTCATTTCATACTTTTCCTGCATCCTTCTCATTTCCCTTTCCAATTTTCCTCCATTTCTCTTATTTGATTTTTAAAGTCCTTCTTACGGTCCTCTGTGGTCTCCAACTGGCTCATGTTTTCCCCTGGAGTTTTTGGAACAGGACTTCTGACCTCACAGTCCTCTTCCCCTATGCCTCGACCCTCTTTGCCCACAAAGTAGGAGTCTAGGGTTGCATTTTTCTGTGTAATATGTTTCCTTTGCTTGGCATGTTGCCACTTGATTACTTGACTGTTGGGCTTGTTGCCACAATATGCCTTTGCCACCATATAGGGGAATTTTCGTCCCGAACATGTGGGGGGGGGGGGGCCAACGTCCGTTTCTGCCAAGCTGGAAACCCACCCAAGACCTCCACCCCACATCACAATCCAGATCTAGGGAGGTTAAAGCAAGAGAGTTTACCCCCCAAGACTAATTGCTGGATGTCCCTACAGTTCGCAGGCCAGGAGCTGGAGCTGCCTCTGAAAACTACAAAATGGTGTGTCTCCTCAGTGGCTTCTAGCCCCCAGGGGAGGAAGCCAACCCGTTCCCTAAATACTGGTCCCAAAGTCTATAGGGCAATAACCTCTCACTTTGTCCTAGGCATGTCTATGTTGATAATTCTGTTATCACCAGAGCTGCTGGTGTTCTGGGGTCCCTCCAGCCGGCTGCTGGCCCTGCTGCCCTGGGGCTAAAACCGCAACTCAGGCAGACCTGTGCTCGGCTCCCCGTGCTCTGTACTGCCGGCTCCCAGAGCGCTGCACTGGTCCTTCTTACAGGGCTGCTGGGCTGTCCTCAGTGGGAGGTTAGCTTCTCTGTGTCATTCTGTGGGTGCTGGGGCTCCAGAAGTTGTTCAGAGTCCCCTTTTACATAGTTTGGAGGTAATCTGGGGGCAGAGTGGCTTGGATGGACTGTTTATACTCTGCCATCTTCTATGCTATTTATTCTTACCTTTGCTTGCCCAACCCTGAGCTCCCTCCCCACTTCCAATATCATATTTCCAAATACTCAGCATTATGCACTGTATGTCCTATAGGCATCATGTCTGAATCTGAACTCTTCTTTCCCTGAAACCCTCATTTATTTCAAACTTTTCCATTATTATCAGTGGGAGCATCCTACCAGACACTCAGGTTCTGAACATAGGCATTATCCTCTAATTCTCATTCCCTCTTACCCCTATATCCAACAACAGCCAAGGCTTCTCATTTCCATCCCCTGAAACTGCCACCAAATTGGTAGAACCTCATACCTCGGTTGCCTCCTGATTACTCTCCCTGACTCAACTTTCACCAGTCTAGCTCATCCCTGACTCAATTAATAAACTGATCTTTCTAAAGCACATGTCCCATCATTGTACAAACTCACCATTCAAGAACCTCAAGTGGGTCTCTATCACTTCCTAGATCACATTAAAAAATCTCTTCTATTTTAAAGCCCTTCATAACTTAGCCTCTTTTTACCTTTCTAAATTGTTGTTCTTGTTGTTGTTTTTTAATATACATTACCCCCTTCACATACCCAACTAGCCTTTGAAAATTGTCTCCTTTTGCTGCCTAACATATGACCCTACCAGTTTCTGTTTCATAGTAACTAAGAGATCCTGGATAAGTCAGTCAACTTCTCCTGCCATAGGCTTATCTCTATGACAATATATTTTAGAGAAACTACTGACCTGCATTGGAATAGGGAGTTCTCTCATCCAAGAGTTTCTTATACTCATGAAATCATTGGTACACCATTGACATATGTATTAGTCTTCACTTAAAGCTCTATTGACAGTAAGGTTAATTCTGCCAAGGACAGAGTATGTTGTGAGAGTGTAGAAATATCTTCAGAGGCTGAAATTTCCATATTCATTATTCCTCTGCTAATATACATGTTACATATTCCTTCATTAAATAAAAAAAGTTACTAAGCACCTATAGTAGATTAGGCACCATGCTATTGACATTAGAGATATCCAGTCTTCACGTGAAAAAATAAAAGTCCTGGATCTAAGCAAAAGACAGAGGCAAAAATTCATTTCTTTCTCCTTGTTCATTCATACTGTGGAATGATAGCTACTCAAGTTCATTTTGTATCAGTTCTAAAGGTTAAGCAACTTTCATCAGCTACCTGCTTTCACATAGTAGTTAAATCATCACTACTGTTTGGTATTTGATATTAACATGACCAAAGAGGAAGAATAATGGAAGATAAATTGGATTTTGAATAAACAGGGATGGCATCTTCCATCCCAGATATTCTCAAAGGGCAGAAATTCAAGAAACCTGACTTTCATTCACCATAATGTTTATGTTCTAATATATTGACATTTTTAAGTTGGCATCAGTATTCTTTAAAAAAAATAAAAAACATAAACAAAAACATGTCCATGAACTTCATGCAGGGGCTGGGAAAGGGGATACAAAGGAAAAGCATGGAATATCTGTCTGATCTTATTCTATGTAGCAATGTAGCCTCTGTCATTTAACTGTTTCATGCATAACACAGTCACAGGTAAAATGCCTTTATTTTGCATATCCTCTCTTCATCAGAATAATGGATATTGAACAGAAAAGAGAAAGGGAAATTATTAGAGGGAATTTTATTAAAATAATACATCATCCATTAACATGTATATGTATACATTATAATTACATACACGTGTATAGACACATACATATATGTGAGGTATGTATACACACATGTATGTATATATAACACACGTGTATATATATATACGTATATGTGTATGTATGTGTATATATATATGTACACACACACACACACACACACATACACACACACATATAAGTTTGAGTTCCAGATTCTTTCTCTTTCTCCCTTGCCATCCACCCTGGCTGTGAAGATAAGCCATACAATATGGGTTATACATGTGTAGCTATACAAAACAATTCTAAGACAGACTATATTTCCCTCCATCCTATCCCACCACCAAATTGTTCGATTCTCTATTTTGATCCTGTCCCTTTTCAAAAGTGAGTGCTTCCAACTTCCCTAGCCACCCACCTGCCCTCCCTTCCATAACCCCCATCTCATCCCCTTCCCCTCTACTCTCCTGTAGGGTGAGATACCCTATTTAGTATGTATGTCATTCTTTCCCTTTGCCAAATTCAATGAGAGCAAGGTTGACTCATTCCCTTTTGCCTTTTTGTTCTTCCCCTCCCTAGTAACCATTTTTTCTTGCTTCTTCTATATGAGATAATTTACCCCATTCTGTCTTTCCCCATCTCCTCTCATTATATTCCTCTCCCAAATTCAATTACACCTTTCAATATCATCCCTTCCTATTCAATTGGTCCTCTGCCCTCTGTCTATGTACACCTGTATTCATATATAAAAGCACTCACATATGGATTCATGCAACCATATACCCTCCTATATACACACATATATGTATGTATACATACATATATAGAGACATATGCCTGTATATGTATGTGCATATATATATGTCTGTGTGTATGTATATATACACATTTCTATTCTCTTCAACAATTCTCAAACTGAGAAAATTTTCATAAGTTACAATTATCATCTTTTCCATGTAGGAATGTAAATAGTACAACTTTGATAAGTTCCTTATTATTTCTTTTCCCTGTTTACCTTCTCATGCTTCTCTTGCTTCTTGTATCTGAATGCCAGACTTTGTATTCAACACTGATTTTTTCATGAAGAATGCTTGAAAGTCCTCTATTCTACTGAATGACCATCTCTTCCCCTGAAACATGATACTCAGTTTTGCTGGGTAGGTGATTCTTGGTTTTAATCCCAGCTCCTTTGACCTAGGGAATATCATATCCCAAGCCCTTTGATCTCTCAGTATAGAAGCTGCCAGATCCTGTGTTATCCTGATTGCGTTTTCCACAATATTTAAATTGCTTCTTCCTGGCTGCTTGTAATACTTTTTTGTAATACTGTCCCCTTGATCTGGAAACCCCAGAATCTGGCTATAATATTGGTAGGAGTTTTCTTTTTGGCATCGTTTTCAGGAGGTGATCTGTGAATTATTTCTATCCCCATTTTGCCCCCTGATTCTAAAATATCAGGGAAATTTTCCTTGAAAATTTATTGAAGGATTATTTCTAGATTCTTTTTTTGATCATGGCTTTTAGGTAGTCCAATAATTTTTATATGATCTCTCCTGGATCTATTTTCCAGGTCAGTTGTATTTCCAATGAGATATTTCACATAGCCTTCTCATTTTTAATTTGTTTGGATCTGTTTAATAATATCTTGATTTCTTATAGTGACTAGCTTCCATTTAATCCAATCTAATTCTGAAGGAATTATTCTCTCCAGTGAGCTTTTGAGATTCTTTTTTGATCTGGAAAATATGGTTTCTTAAAGCATCCTTCTCCTCATTGCCTTTTTGAGTCTCTTTTGCCTTTTGAGTTAGTCTATTTTTAAGGTGTTATTTTCTTCAGTCAAGTTGTTGACTTTCATTTTATAATTTCATTATCTCATTTCTCTTCCCAATTTTTCCTCCAGATCTCTTATTTGGTTTTCAAAATCCTTTTTAAGCTCCTCTATGGCTTGTAACCAGATCATATTTTTTCTTGAAATCTTTTCCTGAAAGAGTTCTGACTTTGCTGTATTCCTCCTATTTCATGTTTTGATCCTTTTTGTCTCCCAAATAGGACTCTAATGTTAGATTTCTCTGCTTCCTTTGCTTGTGCATGTTGCTACTCAATTACTTGACTTTTGAGCTTTTTGCCACAGTAGGACTCTGCTACCAGAGAGGGGAGCTTTGCCCCAATCACTGGTGTTTTCTCAGCTGCCAAAGCTATCAGTCGGGTGGCCTCTCAGAAGCCTCCACGTTCTCTGGCAAACTGTTCACACACCCCAGGAACTCTACCCTAGACCACAATCTAGATCCAAACAGGTTAAACCAAGAGCGATAACCCCTCAGATTGTTTGCTAGGTCCTCCTACAATCTGTAGGCCAGGAGCTCTGAAGCATCCAAATGGCTGTGCCTCAGCTGCTTCTACCTCCAAGGGCTAAAGATGGGACTGCACTCCCAAACTCCCTGTTCCTAAAGTCCACACTGCACTGACCTCTCACTTTGTCCTTAGCATCTATGGGTTGATAATTATGGAAACTGTCACAGCTGCTGGTGATATAAAGAACCTCTAGCCAGTGGCTGGTTGTGGCCTCCCTGAGGCTAAAACCTGGTCCTCACAAATGGGCTGGGCTTGGCTCCCAGAGTGCTATGCTGAACCATTCCTGCTGACCTGCCAGACTATTTTCAGAGAGTGGTTAGCTTATCTCTGTCATTGTGTGGGTTCTGTAGCCCCAAAGTTTGTTTAGAGTCATATTTAACATGAATTGCAAGAGGTGAAAGCAAGAGCCATGCAGAACTCCTGTTTCTACTCACCCATCTTGACACTGCTCCTTCCATCTACATTTTCACAAACAATTTCAATATTTCCTTTAGCATTATAAATTTGTCCAAAATAGGACTCTTTCCACCACAAACAAATTTTTTTTTCCTACAAACTTCCAATTTTGGTTGAATTTTAAAAAATCAACAACTTCAGGGGGCTCACTTTGAGAAGTGTTGTGTGATTTGACCAGATGAGACTCTGGGCAGCCGTTGAGAGCCCCCCTGGCTTTGAAAGCCCAGATGTTGATGTTTCCCTCTCTGGTAACTGTGATTTTGATATTGATAATGGTTGTTCAGTTTGGAAGCCTGTCTGTTTGATCTGTCCATATACTCTGAAGTTTGGGGTGCTGACCTTTTCCCTCTGAACTAAGTAATATATGTTCGTTTGATTAAAGTAAACTTGTTAACCCATTTTGAGTTGCTTTCCTTTTGAAAAGCAGATCTAAGAACATGTGTTGGCAGTCACCCTGTTGATATTGGGGTGCTTGCTGCTACAAAATGGCTGAGTGATGGGATCTGCTGAGTAAAAGGTAAGTATGGGGGCTGGGATAATTGTTTGTTTCCCAGTTGTGGTAGCTGTGATTCTATGGAGCAGGATAGAAGAACAGCCTGCATGCTGACTCCACTGAGCTGAGAACAGGAATGGTGAGCTGCCTGCATGGAGACCCATGGAGAAGCCTGGAGCTGCTGCCTTCTGCTGGAGGAGAAGGAACCCAGGAGTTTGGAATTCAGCCACAGGACAAGATAAGGACTGTGAGGCAAAGCAGGGGCACTGAATGTGTTTCCTTGCTGCATCCCATAGTTTAGGACCCAGGGGGAAGATGAATTTGTGACTATGGTGGGTGGGGTGAAGTGCCATGGACCCCCAAGGACCCCACCTTTGGTTTTGTTGCCCAGCTCCCTCTCTGGACTTGAAAGCAGGGGCTGAAGCAGTGTTATGGGAAGGACACCCCCCTCCTCCCAAGAGAACTTTATTTGGACTCTTGTTTTGAATTGATGTGATAATGTACTTTGTGTTTAAGGCCCAGTGGCCACTTTGGTAACTTTAGATGTACCTTGAAAATATGACTTAAGAGATTGTTAGTGCTAATTGAAATGTAAATTGTCTATGCTATGGACATACTTATTAAGACTTTACTGAATAAGTGACTTATTGAACTTTGTTACTGATGAGGGACTAATTGAGTTAATCAAGACTTTGCCCCATGAGTGGAAGACTTTGACTATTGTACTTTGAGGTTATATTGTGATTTTCTTATGCACCTGGAAAATGTGACCTAAGAGATGTTTTAGTGCTAATTCAAATGTAAATTGTGTATGCTATGGGAGTGAAAGATCTTGGGGCTGAATGTAATGGAAATGCAGATTTGAAGATCTTCCCTGCCCCTAGGCCCCTCAATTGGCTTAAGTGACTCTGAGAACCTTCCTTGATTTGAGAATATACTCTACCTCCTAATAGGCTGAATGTGGTCACTTGGAGCCTGTGGTAGGAGGCTTGGTTTTCAGGAATGACCACACCTTGATGCTGTTAGGGTTAGGGTTAGGGTTAGGGTTAGGTTAGTAAGGTTAGGGTTAGGGCAGTGGGTCAAGAGAGTGGTTACATTCTCTGAGCCAGGAGAATACTATATAATCCCTGATTTGAGGCTTTGCTTTGGGGGCTCACTTTGAGAAGTGTTGTGTGATTTGACCAGATGAGACTCTGGGCAGCTGTTGAGAGACCCGCCCCACCCTGGCTTTGAAAACCCAGATGTTGATGCTTCCCTCTCTGGTAACTGTGATTTTGATATTGATAATGGTTATACAGTTTGGAAGCCTGTCTGTTTGATCTATATGCATACTCTGAAGTTTGGGGTGCTGACCTTTTCCCCCTGAACTAAGTAATATATGTTTGTTTGATTAAAGTAAGCTTGTTAATCCCCCCAAAAAAATCAACAACTTCTTCACAAACCCCATATGAGTTTTCATCATTTCAATAAATTCATCTCAAAATGATTTAGGGTTCTTAGTGGACTGAAAACTTGGTATATGTCAGTGGTGTATGGCAACCAATATAAGTAAAGAAATCATGGACTGTATCAGCATTGTATTAAGGATTAATTAATTCATACTCCTACACTAACCCACCTCGATCAGACCATAAATAGGCATTCATTTCAGTATCACGTACCATATTTTGGGAAGGATATTAACTTGAGAAGATGCCCAAAAAAGTGAAGGACCTTGAGTTTATGTCATATAAAGATAATTCAAAAGATCTAGGCATTTTGGCCTTGTAGAATATAAGATACTTTAATGGTATCTTATTGGAATATGATAGCTAATTTCAAGTGTTTTGAATTTGGTAGAAAAAGAGGGATTAGTCTCATTTCTATTTGACTAGAAATGGTGGAACTAGTTTGTGCTCAGATACTTATTATCATTTGTAATACCATTGATTTGGGCAGCCCTTTTAGAAAATGAGGGTTGCAATGCATCCCTACCTTCCCACCTTCCCTAAGAAGGTAAAGAATAAAATTAAAAATCTTAATTGTCAGGGCAGCTAGTTGGCACAGTGAATAGAGCACCAACCCTAAAGTCAAGAAGACCTGAGTTCAAATACAACCTCAAACACTTGATGCACATTAATTCAATGACCTTGAGCAAGTCACTCAACCCCAATTTCCTTGTTTTCCCCCCTCAAAAACATGAAACATCTTAATTGTAATAACAGAATTCAACTGTCTGAAAGTTAGAAGGTACATCAGTCATTATTTAGAGTCAGTTGGTGACACAGTGGAAACAGTATCAGGTCTGGAGTCAGTGAGACTCATCTTCCTGAGTTCAAATCCTGTCTCAGACACTTAATTGGCTGTGTGACTCTGGGTAAGTCCCTTAACCCTGTTTTCCTCAATTTCCTCATCTGTAAAATGAACTAGAGGAAAATGTCAACCATTCTAGTGTCTCTGCTAAGAAAGCCCCAAATGGAGTCATGAAGAGTTGGACATGACTGAAAAATGACAACAACAATATCAAGTGTTTAGTCCAAACCATAACTGAAAAGGCACTTCCAGCATCAGTTAAAACTATCTCTTGAAGATGCACCTCTAAGTGCAACTCATTTGACCCTCAGATTTCTGTTTTTTTCAAGTATTAACACTGATCCATTTCACTTAAATCCTATTTTCTTTTTCTTTCTTTTTTTTTTGAGAGAACTTGATTTTTTCTTGTATTCTTACTTCCTTCCATGTAGTTGCTATTGCTCAGGTGTAAGCTAGACACTGAGTGATGTTTTGCTTACAGTAAGCCAACTCCTCTCACCTAAGGAGTAAGAAATCTACATAGATAGGTATATTGCTCTATCAGGTTTACTACACCAAAGACTGTCCTGACTGTGAAGAAATATATATTCAATCCTTTGGTGGATTAGAGATTTTATAATTGTAGAATCTCCCTCTCCCCAAACAGATAGAAGCCATACTCTTTTTATTCCAGTATCATTCTTACATCTTTTCACAGATTCTCATAGATTTAGTGCTAGATAAGGCTGTGATGGCCATATAGTACAATAGTCCTATTTTACAGATGAGAATAAAAAGCCAATTGACTTCCCTGAGAAAGGTGAATTGACTTTCATGGAGCCATATATGTAGAACTTAATGGAGAAAACTTAAATGACTGAAGAATTCAACCCAAATCTCCAAAGTCCAATTCTCCCTCCTTCTCTGGGTTCTCTAGGTCCATTCAGTCTCCACAGATGAGTCAAATGGCCCTGAGCCGTCTAGTCTCCACATCACTCTTCTCAAGAAGCAACAGCTGCCCAAAAAAGGCAAAGCCAAATTCCATGAGAGGCACAAAGTGTGTGTTGTGCATCTGTGTCCAAGTTAGGGGCAGCCCATCAGAAAAAGTAATTGTGTCCTGTTTGGGGGTGTATTGAGTGCAGGAGTAGGAAAATCAGAGCATCTAGGCCAGATGCTTTGAGCAGGGTAATCTGATTGGCGATGCTGAGTCCTGTGAAGCCTGGTAGCCTCTTGGCAATCTCCATAATCTTGATGAAACACTTGGTGCCCAACACACTGTTGTCCAATAGGCTGAGGTCTGCTTGCACCTGGGGATCTGCACTTGAGGTTGTTGCATACTTGCCCAGCTGACATATGGCGGGGAAGGTCTCTTTATGAGCCTTGAATACCTCAGTGATCAGCTCCTCCAGCTGGAGGCTCAGCTCACAGCTGTCAGGAGAACCCTCTTCCTTGATTTCCTTTTTCATCTTATTTCTGTCATTCTGAACAGCTTCCTTGGACATGCCAAATTCAAAACACTCCTGCAGGGGTCAGTGCTGACATCTATTTCAGGTAACCTTGTTGATAATAAAGTTCTTATCCTGGTGACATGTGTACACCATGTCCTTCTTGATACTTCCTTGAAAGAAGCCCTTGCACCCCTCACAGGAATGACCCATAGTGATAAATGGAGATCTTATCGATGCAGATAAAATGTGGCTTACCAAATCTGGGAGACTGAGGGGATGAGGGTTAGCTGGGTACCATTTCCTCAGAGGTTGTGCAATGGGTCTCTAACGATTAAAGACTAGTGAGCTATGACCAAGCAAAGGACACAAGTCTGTTGAAGTAGGGGCTGCTGGTGGCTTTGCACAGCAAGGCAACCCAGAGATCCACCTCCCGATACAGCTGCCTGAGGCTCCCAATAAATGTTTCCATGCAATCGTACATTGCAGTTTGGGGTGGAGGGGATAGAGCGGGAGGCTGGTGCTTGGGATCCTCAGGCAATCAACCCCATCCCCCAGGGAGCACCCTGATACTCTAACTTGATCTATTAAAAATCAGTTTGGAGCTCTCTCATGGTCTGAGACCAATTCATATTTTTGTTTGAGGCTTTGTATATAGGAGTTTTGACTTTGCTGTCTTCCTCTGAGGATGTGTTTAGATCTTCCCTGTCTCCACAGTAACTCTCTATAGTCACAATTATTTTTCCACGGTTAGCTAATTTTCCCAGTCTATTTCTTGACTTCTGATTCTATACCAAAGTGGGGCTATGCTTTTGGAGTGGGGGGGCGGGAGGGCACTGTCCCAAGCTTCAGGGTTTTTGGTGCAGGTGTTTCAGAGATAGTTCTTGGAACATATACGATTTTGGCTTTCCAACGGTGGTTTGATGTAAGAAGAACACAAGCTATACTTGTGTTCTTGTTTGCCCTGGGACTGAGGCCCAGGACTGCAAACTAGATTGAAGTATGGGCAATGTAGCAGAGTTCTGTCCCTACTGTCAGCAACAGGATCCCTTTAGTCTCCTTCTGACCAATTGTCTGACACTCTTACAATCTGTGGATTAAAAGGTCCACTAAACATCATTGCTGCCACTGATTCAGTCTGCAGCAAGACCTACTTTTAGTTTGCTGGATTTCTGTCTGAGCTGGACTGAGTTTCACTTTCACCCATATGACACAACTTTCTGGCTGACCTAAGTTGTCTTGGGAAGATGGTGGAGTAAGCAGTAAATTGCTGAAACTTCTCCATATTCATCTTCAAACAACCATACAATAGTGTCCCCCAAACAACTCCTGGCATAGTGGAACCAGCAAAAAGATGGGGCAAAACAATCTTTTAGCCTAAGAAACTTGACAGGTTTGCAAGAAAGATCTGTCTCATTTGGGTAAAAGTGGAACACATTCCAGGACAGGAAGCATTCCAGCAAACCAGCAGCAAATCCCATCTCAGGAAAACAGTGGAAGACCCTGGCCCCAGGACCAGAGCAGGACCCCCATATGCTTTAATAGAGCAAGAAAAAACAGAAGACTCCATCTCCATGAGCCACTACATGCTTCAGTGTAGCCCCAGGAAAGTCAAGCATCCTACCTTAAGATGAAAAAGTAGACCAGACCTCCATATGCTTCAATATAACAACAGGAAATACAGAAACACTCGACTTGGCCTCAGCACACAGAAGACACCAGCACTAGGACACCAGCTCAGCACCAGGCTAGCTACCAGATGTCTACAGTCTCCAGTGGTGCTAACCACCCCCAACTCCTCAGCAGAGCACTAGTAATGAGGGTGCACCACAGGCCTCAGGGCAACATCAATGCAGCACCAGGTAAATGGTCAGGACCTGCAGCCACTAAGACAAGAAGTCTGAGACAATGCCCCTCCTACTTCTGGTTTAGAGCTCAAATCCAAAAGAAATCAAAAAGGAAAAAAAGAGGATCCCAAAACAAATAAACAAAAGGAATTGACCAAAGAAAGTTATTATGGTCATAGGGAAAACAAAGACACAAATTCAGAAGGGGACAACAATGTTAAAACACCTATGGGCAAAACCCCAAAGAAAAGCAAGAAGAAGCTTCAAGTTCAGAAAGAATTCATGGAAGTGCTTATATAGGAGAAGTGGAAAAAAATGCAAAAGGAAAAGGTGATGTAAGCGGTCTTGGGCTAGAAAATTGTTTCACCTCATCACTTCAGAATTTGTTTTAACACATTATTTAAAGTTGTTTGGAGGAGTTTTGGGGACAGCCAAGGCAAGTCCTGAACTTTCTACACCATCTTCAGTGGGATGTTTCTTTTGATGGATTAGAGGGGGGAGGAAGTGGTAGAAAGAAAACTAATCAGAAAAATATCACTAATTCAGGGAAAAGATAACAAGGACCCAAATTCAGCTGACAGATTTGTGAAGTCATAGAAAACAACACTTCTAACATGGTAGAAATGAGAAGAAATGACAAATATCTGAATGTGATGGGGACAGATGAACTCAGCATCAAAGCATTGGAGACTAGGACCTGGAAAGGACTGTGGATGTCATTGAATCCAACATTAATTTTAGAGTTGAAGAAACTGATGCCCAAAGCAATGAAATGACTTTCATAGGGTCTCCCACCTAGGAAACATAACAGCAGAGTTTGAGCCTAGGGACTACCTGACTTTTATGTCAACTGTATGTCCATTTTGACATTTTGCTCTTTATTCATTACCAATGAACCATTAGAGATTTAACTGTTCTTTGAATAATTGACTTGATTTTCAAAATTTGTCTATATCTCATAGATGTCACATGACTTGGTCTGGTCACATGGTTAGATAAGGGAATGACAAAAAAGGTTATCAAACAATGAAATTATTCTTTAACACATTGATATTAATGTATTAATTGAAAAAACAGAAAGATATAGTGGACAGAGAACTAGCCTCAGAGTCAGGAAGACTGGTTCAAATTCTATCCTGATGGGTTACGTTTTGTGAATCAATATTTCATTGTCTCAAGCCAGTGCTTATAAGATTATATGTGAAATTATTTATAAATTGGGTAGCAACTACTGGTCTCTCATGTTAATGGGAACCTGTCCTTCTGGAACTTTTGTGTTAAGAAAATCATAGATACAGTAATAGTAATAGTAATATTGATACTGGTAGTAGTATTAATAAGAGTAGTAGTAGTAGCAGCAGCAGCAGCACCAGGAATGGGAGAACCAGGAGTAGTGAACTTTACAACATCTATTCTACTACCCTATAAAGTTCAGAATATAAAGAAAATTCGTGCCTGATGTTTTCATAGTGGAAATCATTCTCCCCAGGTCTATTTTGCATCTGGATTTCTGTTGATTGAGTTTTCTTTCAACCCCAGTAGTAACCATCAATTTCTCTCTCCTCTTAGGGGTCATCATAAAATGAAATCCTCTGATCTTCTCCCTACTGAGGTTCTAGTTGCTAAGTGTTCTACACTGAGTGGCTCAGACTCCATGTCCCCTGTTCAAAGCCAAGGGATGCCCAATGAGAAGCCCTTCAGCTCTTTCAGCAGTTGCCACTCGAATCTCCTTTCCCACAGTATCAACTGGCTGGCAAATGTTCATCGTTGTGCATCCCTTGGACTGGATATTCTTAGTGACAGCAGCCCTGCAGTTTAAATTGGCATAAACAACAGCTGCTTTGGCCTCTTGTGATGGAAAAAAAATCTGATGTCTTATGTAAAAGCTAGGCATGCAAACAACATCAATTGGGGATTTCAGTGCATGTGTTGAACTAGAGGAATCCAGGATTGATGTACAGACCAAAAGTATCTGTCAAAAATGTCACATATTTGCTTACTCACTGAACAGCCAGAATATCTCTCTTTAGGTCTGTTTCTATAATGCTCCCTTGAGGCCTTGAAAACAAAATACCACAAGTATTCAGGGCTCTCATGTTGATGACAATGAAACATTTCTTCATCAACAGCAGATGGCACACGTACAAGGTATCTTTTTCTATTTTTTGTCTTGTTGTTTTTGAATAATTCTAAAACAATACCCTCATTGTTTAATAAAAACTAAAATTAATATAGAGCTTTAAGATTTACAACACACATTTTACCTAAATTAATTTACCTATTTAGTACCATACTAATCAAACTAACCAAAAATTATTTTATAGAGCTAGGAAAGAGTAACAAAATTCACCTGGAAGAAGAAAAGAACCAGAATATCAAGGGAATTCAGGAAAGAAATGCTATGGGAGGTGGCCTAGACATACAAGATTAGAAACTGTATTATAGAGCAATATTCACCAAACCACTTGGGTCTAGTTCGGGAGTAAGGTGGTAGGTCAACAGTATAGAATAGGCGCTCAAGAGACAGAAGCCAACGACCATAGTAGACTAATGTTTGATAAACCCAAACGCCCCAGGCTCTGGGAGAAGAACTCACTATTTAACAACAACTGCAGGGAAAACTCAAAAATAGTATGGCAGAAACTTGGCATAGACCAATATCTTACATCATAAACCTAAATAAAGTTTAAATGCATTTGTGATTTAGATATGAAAGCTGATACTCTAAGCAATCTGGGAGAACAAGGAACGGTTTACCTGTCAGATTTATGGAAAAGGTGAAGAATGTATGACCAAAGAAGATATAGAGCTTTATGAAATGCAAAATGGATAATTTTGATTACATTAAATTTGAAGGTTTTGTACAAAGACAATCTAACCAAGATTAAGAAGGAAGTTGAAAATTTGGAAAGATTTTTTTACAACCAGTGTCTCTGACAAAGGCCTAATTTCTATAACATAGAGAGAAGTGAGTCAAATTCATAAACATACAAACCATCCCCCTATTGATAAAAGGTCAGTTTTCAGAGGAAGAAAATGAAAAATATCTATAAGCATATGAAAAATGCTCTAAATCACTACTGATTAGAGAAATGCACATCAAAATAACTCTGAGACACCACATCTCACCAGTCAGATTGGCTAAGATGACAAAAGAGGAAAATGATTAATGCTGGAGAAGATGTGGGAAATTTGGAACACTAATGCATTGTTGGTGGAGTTGTAAACTAACCCAACCATTCTGGAGAACAATTTGGAACTATTCCCAAAGGGCTATAAAAATATGCATGCCCTTTGACTCAGCAATATCACTACTAGGGCTGTATCCCAAAGAGATCATACAATTGGGAAAAGGACTTGTATATAGGACTTGTATATATATATATATATATATATATATATATATATATATATATATAGTATATTGTATATGATGCTGAGTCAGGGGAACAGAACCAGGAGAACATTGTACACAGTTACAGATACATTGTATCTGTGATAACTGACTAATTGTCTAGGCTCCTCTCAGCAATGCAAGGCTATAAGGCAACTCCAAAAGGCTGATGATGGAAAAGATTATCTACGTCCAGAGAAATAATTAAGGAGTCTGAATTCAGATTAAAGCAAACTACTTACTCTCCCTCTCTTTTTTACTTTGGTTTATTTTGTTTCCTCTTCCTTGTTATTCATTCTATTGGTTATAATTCTTCTTTACTACTTGACTAATGATTAATGTGAAGGTATATGTAGAAACTATATTGGATTGCATGCTGCCATGGGGGAGGGGAGGAGGAGGATGGGGAAGGGGAGAAAATTTGAAACTCAAAACTTGTGGAATTGAATGTTGGAAATTAACAGTAAATTTAAAAAAAGATTTAAAACCCACTTCCTATCATTTACTGCACCTGATGCTCAGGGGCATCTAGTTGGCACAGTGGATAGAGTGCTGGGCCTGGAATCAGGAAGACTCAACTTCATGAGTTCAAATCTGGTCTCAGACACTTACTAGCTTAGGGATCCTGAGCAAGTCACTCAACCCTGCTTACCTCAGTTTCCTTATCTATAAAATGAGCTGGAAAAGGATATAGCAATTCACTCCACTATATTTGGCAAGAAAATGCTGAATGGGAGCACAAAGAGTCAACATCAACAGCATTTGATCCTCCAAATAGTACTGTGACAGAATTATGCACATTTTAAAGATGAGGTGATTGAGGGTAAAATAAATTAACTTATTTGACCAGAGTTGCACATCCATGTGAGATGAAACATATCATGTTCCTTACTCCAAGGACAAAATGCTATTCAATGTGCCATGTAGCTTCCTGTGTAAGGAAATTGTGTGTGTGTGTGTGTGTGTGTGTGTGTGTGTGTGTGTGTTATTTAGGCAGCATAATATATAGGAAAACTTATGTAATAGTACTGAAATTTGAAGATCCCTTTGTGTTGCTAAGCTAAGAAGTATTTAGCAACTAGATTCAAATTAAGCCTCTCTTAAAGAAACAGAAGGTATGAACCCCTGTTGCTGATGTAACAGGAAGGGACTCAACAGGAAGGAGAAAAACTGTATATAAGGAAAAACTGCAGTCGAGAAAGTCAGAAGTTCTTGGGATGAGCACCTGAAGAATGGACTGCTGCTGATGGACTAGAAATTCAATTGGGAAAGTGATTTTGATTTTGAGAGTGAAGGTGCTAAAGACTTCTGAGCATGAGCCAGAGCTGCTGAGGATTTCTGAGGGCCAGATGGAGGTGCCAAAAACTGAGGAAGCAAGACTGTGATGTTGGTACTCTGTACAAATGTTGTTGTCAATTTTTTTTTTTTGAAAGCAATTGGGGTTAAGTAACTTGCCCAAGGTTACACGGCTAGGTTTTTGTTTGTATGGATTAAGTGTCGGAGGCCGGCTCCGAACTCAGGTCCTTCTGATTCCAGGGCCGGCGCTCTATTCACTGCGCCACCTAGCCGCCCCGTCAATTTTTTTTAAACAATTGGGGTTAAGTGAGTTGCTCAAGGTTACACGGCCAGTCATTATTTGTGTGTGGGTGCTCATTTTCTGAGGCCGGATTCGATCTTGGGTCATCCCAACCACCTAGTCCAGCGCTCTTATTCACTGTACCACCTAGCCACTCCCGTTGTCAATTTTCTAAGGTTAATGAATGTTCTTGTGGCTTTGTTAAGCCTTGTTTTCCCAGGAACAGAGACTGTGAAGGATTTGACTTGGACTGGGCACTGAGAGCTCCAATGTGGAGCAGGAACTGCACAGAGAGCTGGACAAGGAACAGGGAGTTGTCTGCCTTTGAACTCAGGTGGCAGTTGGTTAGATTTGGGCAGGAGGTGGGACCATGGAAGAGGAGCCATTGAAGCTGAGAGCCTGCCACAAGTCAAGATTAAAAGACCTTTCCATGGGTACTGAGTAGTAACTGAAATTGTAATTTGCTAGTGACAAAGAGATGGATAGCCTGTGTATTTCCCACTACCTGTTAAGAGAGTACTGAGTAGTGACTGATGACTGAGTAGTGACTGATTTGTATCTTAGTGTGCCCCATGGGTGGAGGACTTTGATCTGTTGTTCTTCATGATTGAATCATTGAGTTACTAAGTGAGTGGTTGACTAAATGACTGTACTTTGTTCAAAACTACATGACCACTTTAGTCAATACTATGTGACCATTTTAGTGATAAGTTGTTGAGTTGTGACATTGCGAATGCTGTATTTTGATTTTCTGTGATAAGTTGTAAGATTCTGAATGCTGTACCTTGATTTTCTGTGAATGTTTTCCTCTGATTTCTTATTGAATAAACAGAATGTTCACTATACTATGTAATCAGAACCTTGAAAGCTGTTCACAACAGTCATCCTCAGGAAAGCTGCTCATGGTTAGCTTTATAACTTGGAATCACAAAGTGTGAATTTATGCTCTTATGTTTTCCACTTAATACCAATTAATTAGTAACAAACATTTGTTATGAAACTATTACATCACTGGCAATGTGCTAGTTTGGGGAGAATACTTGTGTGAGGAATCTTGGTCATTTTTTGATGAGTGTTGGTCATTACCTTTGTTCCCTAAGTCTTAATTTCCTCATTTATGAAATACTACCATCATCACCAGCACCACCAGCACCATGACCACTACTATTAGAAGCACAAATATTTTTATAAAATTCTAGGCCTTGTAAGGGTTATGGGATTTAAAGATCTTCCATGCCCCATTGGACTTGCTGATGAAGCAGGAAGGGGTGGGGCAAGAGGAAGTGGAAGCCAAGCTAGAGTTCCTGTGGTGACTGGTGGTGGTGGTGGCAGCAGCTGCAGTGTTAGTAGCTGAGGCAGAGGCGGAGGTGAGAAATCTTTTTTGAACCAGCCAGAATTTCTGCTAAGAACACCTGCTGAGGACTGCCAGGGATGAGAACTGTGGGAGGCGGGAGCTGCTGAGAGCACACGGCCTGGACACAGAGCAGTTGCTATGACTGGGGAGAGGAGAACCTTCGTTCTGTTTTGAAGGCCTAGAATGTGAGTGTTTACTACATTAACAATGTGTGCCAACTTCATAACTACAGTGATAGCTTTGACTTTCTGGTTTGGGGACTCAGTTTTCTGGTATTTGAATAAATGTTCTAGCTCTATTCCCCATTTAGAGAGCCTGGTATATTTTGTGATTAATAACCATGTCAGCATATTTATAGTTACCCTAGGCATTGTGAATACTTCATTGCTGATACATTTGGTGACAGAGATGGAATCAGAAAATGTCAGGCCTCTGTTTGAAAGCAGGGGCACTTTAAAGGGAGAAATGGCTATCCCAGGATGGGAGGATTTGCCTTATTCCTCTTTAGCCAGAAAATGGGCCAAAAGCACAGGGCCCTGTGAAAATAGGGAACCCAGACTAAAAGAGTGAGAACCTGGTGATTTAGAAAGATGTTTGCAAGGAATACCCAGAGAACCAGACAAAGAACTGGCAGGAATATGCTGGAAAGGCTGGGTCTTGCTAAAAAGTTATTGCCTTATGTGTAAAAGTAGGGAAAAGCTGCTGGAAGAAAGAACTCAGAAGGCTAGAGAGTTGGCTAGTTTGCCTAAGGATTCTTCTGTATCACAGTATTTCAGAAAAGGAAACTGGGGGGACTCAGGAGGTCCGGGAACAAGTTATTGTTCATGCAGCTAAAAGGAACCAAAAATCTAGCAGAAGAAATGTGCATGCAGCTTTCATAAGGCTGGGCAGAGTTGCCCCCAACAGCTGCCAGGAGAATGTGATTGAGGAGAATGGAAAAAGGTTAGATGAGGAGTCATCTAATGTAGAAGTTCTCCCCATATGAGGAAGAAGACAGGAGAACCACCAGGGCCAAACAGAATCCAGGGAGATAATTGAGGATTTCACTCAACAGGAGATTACTGATATATTGATTAGATTCACCCAAAGAATGGGAGAGTCTTTAGTGGCTTGGATGGTAAGAATCACTGATGAAGGTGCTGGAGGAATATCACCAGATAGACTGGATTGCTTACAATTCATAAATATCAGTCAGAATCCTTTTGTACACCAAGCTTTTAGGGATCATCATATGTGATGAGGGATGCAGAAAGCAATATCCTATTGACTCTATGTGGCCTGGTGGAGACAGACCCTAGTACTCACTTAGAGATTGTATGAGAAAGCTAAAGGAAGAGGTAATGAAAACTGCTATCATGGTTGGAGATGCAAATGCATATCATGAAACCCCCCCTAGGAGTTCCTCATAGAAATATCATAGTGAAGACAGCTCCTCCTGCTTATAAGCACTTAATTATGACTTTATTGATTGGAGAAATAGGGCACCCTCTTTCAGAGGTGCTGGATAAGATTTTACAAGTGACCTAAGGCAATGGGAAAAAGATAAATTTCCTCAAGAGAGAAGAGTAAACAGCCAGAGGATTCAAAGGCAAAATTGACCAACAAGAAGGCAACTGTTTTCTGCTCTACTGACAGCAGGGGTGGATTTTAGAAGAATAGATGGTATTCCAACTGAAGAGCTGCATAAGTTGTACCAAGAAAAGGTACTTAACATTAGAATGAATAGGGAAGCAGGAACCATCCCTGCAGGTACTCCTGAATCTGAATCTTTGTATCCAAGTTTGCCCCACCTTCAGGGAGAACAGGAAAGAGGCCAGTCCCCAGCCCAGATTAGAAAAATATACAGAGGAGATTGTAGACCGCATAGTGATTTAACAATATATTGGAAGTATGTATCAACTATTGTAACTCAGGCATTGCTGGCCACATTGAGGCCACACTTATCTATGGTAACGCTAATAAGTTTAAACATTGAACTCCTATTACCATCACAGTTCTAGGAAGGGCTGAAATATCAGCTAGACAAGTTAGAATAACAATGAAAATTGTGCAATTACCTAAGAAAGAATATACTATGGTTGCTGTACTCATTCCTGAATACATCACTGGAATAGATATATTGAGAGTCATGACTGAATTTACCTGAAGGAAGATACCAATTTGCTATAAGGAAGAAAGGAATTAATACAGTTTTAGTGGGAAAAATAAAAATGGGCCTAATCACTTTACCTGAACCTTCTGAAGTAATTACTTTAAAACATTATCTTTTGCCAGGTGGGCAAGATGTAATTACTACTACTATAAAGGAATATGTTGAAGCAGGAGTGTTAGTCCCTACAACCACACTATGGAATAATCCTGTTTGTCCAGTAAGAAAATCAGATGGGACATGGAGAATGACTGTGGATTATAGACAAATGACTAAGGTGACTCCTCCTTTGTATGCTGCTGTTCCAGATACCATCACCTTAATAGAAAGGATCCAGAAATATGATGGGACTTGGTATGCAGTTATTGACTTGTCGAACGCTTTCTTCACCATCCCAATAGGACCTAAACCATGGGACCAGTTTACTTTCACTTGGCAGGGTAGACAATATACTTTCCCTGCTTGCCACAAGGGTACCTGCATAGCCCCACTATTTGTCACAGGATTGTGGCTGAAAAGTTGGATGAATTGAAGCTACCTGGTGTACGGCTCACCCACTCCATTGATGATATCATGATACAGGAAAAAGATGTAAAAGAAGTGGAGAGGAGTTTGACCCTTCTAATTGAGCTTATGAAAACGAAAGGGTGAGAAGTTAACCCTGGAAAGGTTCAAGGACCAGCTCAAAATTTGGGGGTATACAATGGAACAAGTGACTTCAAGATATTCTTCTGCAAGCCCGACAAAAGATTAAGGATTTTATTACCCTTACCAATAAGAAGGAGGCCCAGAAGTTCATAGGATTGTTTGGATACTGGAGACAGCACATTCCATATTTGGGACAGATTTTGAAACCTTTGTAGAGAGTAACTCAGAAGAAATAAGAATTCAATTGGGGACTTGAGCATAGTAAAGCTTTTGAAGAAGCCAAGACTTCCATACAATTGGCCTTAGATTTGTGGCCCATGCAAAATCGTCCAGTGGAATTACAAGTGACTGTACAAGAAAATTATGCAAACTGGAGCTAATGGCAAAAACACCAAAGCTGAAATGTACCCTTAGGATACTGGTGTAGGAAACTCCCTTCATCTGGAGTTTAGTATACACCTTTTGAAAAGCAGTTGGTAGCTGCATATTGGGCTTTGGTGGAGACTGAAAAACTTAGTCTGGGCCATGAAGTGATATTAAGACCTGGAATCCCGATTATGAAGTGGATAATGAGTACCCCAGCTTCTCACATAATTCTATATGCCCAAGAGGCTAGTATAATCAAACAGAAGTGGTATATTCAAAATAGAGCAAAAACAGGCTCAATTGGAGTCTCTGTTCTACACGAATCTTTAGCAAACATAGAAATTGAGAGGCATGACAAACCCTCTCAGCCAAAGCAACAGTTGGTACAATCCTCTATAAAATGGAATGAGGGATATGATGGGTTAACTGAAGAACAAAATGGACATGCATCATTTACTGATGGGACAGAGAAATATTTGGGCCACAAGAGACATTAGAAAACAATGGCCTGGGGCGGCTAGGTGGCGCAGTGAGTAGAGTGCCGGCCCTGAAGTCAGAAGGACCTGAGTTCGGATCCAGCCTCAGACACTTAACGCACACACAAACAAAAACCTAGCCGTGTGACCTTGGGCAAGTTACTTAACCCCAACTGCCCTCCCAAAAGCAAAAAAAAAAAAAAAAAAAGAAAAAAGAAAACAATGGCCTATGGGGCGGCTAGGTGGAGCAGTGAGTAGAGTGTCAGTCCTGGAGTCAGAAGGACCTGAGTTCGGATCCGACCCCGGACACTTAATGCACACACAGACTAAAACCTAGCTGTGTGACCTTGGGCAAGTTACTTAACCCCATTTGCTCTCCAAAAAGCAAAAAAAAAAAAAAAAAGAAAAAGAAAGAAAGAAAGAAAGCAATAACCAATAACCCATGTACTAGAAGAATTTTGGAAAGTTCTGGGATAGGTGGAAGTAGTCAATATGCTAAACTTATGGCAGTATATCAATCAAGCCATCAAAATAGAACAAGGAGGACAGTGTCACATATTCACTGATTCATGGGCCTTAGCAAATGGGATAGCTACATGGATGCCCATGTGGAAAAATCAAAATTTGGAAATTCATGGCAAACACGTCTGGGGCAAAGAATTATGGGAAGATATCTAGAACATGTATTTGGTCACTGATTTGTCAGTTTTTCATGTATATGCTCATGTGGCCCTCACCACATGACAACATGAGTGCAGTGCTCATGCTGATCACCTGGCAAAGATTGCTATTGAACATATTGTCCCTACTTTGACAACAACTGATGATCCAGTATTAGCAAAATGGGTCTATCAAATGGCCGGCCATTTAGGGTTCTATGCCACACACTGGTGGGCGTAAGATCGAGGTATTAGTATCTCCCATTTACCGTTAAAATGGATAGCAGAAGAATTTCATATATGTGAATTGGAGAAGGAGCAAACTGTTCCTCAAGTAGTAAATGGAGAGACAGCAAGAGGAAAGGTCCCAGCCCAAATCTGGCAAACAGATTATATTGATCTATTACCACAAGATAAAGGATGCAAATTTATATGTAATTGTGTTGACACCTATTCGGGTGTATTAGAGCCTTGTCCTTATAATAATGTAACCCAGAAAAACACTTGTAAAACTCTAGTTCTCACAAGTTTATAATACGGAAACCCAATGCAGATTCAAAGTGACAATGGGTCACATTTCAAAGGTACTGAAATGAAGAAGTATTGTATACTAAACAATATAGAATGGATACATCATATTCAATATTATCCACAAGCATCTGGGTTAACTGAAAGAATGAATGGATTACTGAAAGAATAGTTAAGGAAGTTAAGTTCCAATAATTCATATCAACATTGGAAGTATAATTTGTTCATGGCTTTATGTAATTTGAATAATAGACCATTGGGAGGAAGTACACCTCTAGCCAGAATCATGACCCCAAATCTGCAAATTAGAAAACAATAAAAACAGAATTTATTATGCCTCAGCTAAAGTAAAAAAAATCTGGGGTAGCAATCCTTATCTCAGATAAAGCAAAAGCAAAAATAGATCTAATTAGAAGAGATAAGGAAGGAAACCATATCCTACTAAAAGGCACCATCAAGAATGAAGCAATATCATTACTTAATGTATATGCACCAAGTGGTATAGTGTCCAAATTCCTAGAGAAGTTAAAGGAATTAGAGGAAGAAATAGACAGCAAAACTATACTAGTGGGGGACCTTAATCTCCCCCTCTCTGAACTTTATAAATCTAACCTCAAAATAAACAAGAAAGAAGTTAAGGAGATGAATAGAATTTTAGAGAGACTAGATATGATGGATCTCTGGAGAAAACTGAATGAGGATAAAAAGGAATTTACTTTCTTCTCAGCAGTGCATGGTACATACTCAAAAACAGACCATGTACTAGGGCATAAAAACCTCACAATTCCATGCAGAAAGGCAGAAATATTAAATGCACCATTCTCAGATCATGATGCAATAAAAATTATATGCAATAAAGGGCCTTGGAAAGATAGACTTAAAACTAATTGGAAATGACACAATTTAATCCTAAAGAATGAGTGGGTCAAACAAGAAATTATAGAAACAATCAATAATTTCATTCAAGAGAATGATAATGAGACAACATACCAAAATTTGTGGGATGCATTAAAGGCAGTTCTTAGGGGAAGTTTTATATCCCTGAGTGCATACTAGATTAACGCATAGAGAAGGGAGGTCAATGAATTGGACATGCAATTGAAAAAGCTAGAAAAAGAACAAATTGAAAATCCCCAATTTAGTACTAAATTAGAAATATTGAAAACCAAAGGAGAGATTAATAAAATTGAAATTAAGAAAAATATTGAATTAGTAAATAAAAGAGCTGGTTTTATGAAAAAAATCAATAAAATTGATAGACCCTTAGTCAATTTGATAAAAAAAAAAAGGTGTTATCCCTGGACCTGGCATCAAGCACATTAAAAACTTACCTCTCAAATGGTACCCCTTGGGACAGGGACATCTCTACATCCAATTTCAGTAGCAAGTAGCCATGGAATAATAGACCTATACCCCTTACCCCAAGATTTTGGGGCTCCATTTGATTGGAAGGATGATGGGGAGCTTGTGCTTAAAAACCACCATAAAATATTTTTCTGTGTTTATTTTATGCTATCCTTTGTAAAATTCTGTTGATACCAGCTACTCTTAAAACTCCTATTAATCTATGTAATGAAGTATATTGTTAGTGTATTTTAGCCAAGTAAGGGACATGAAAGGTCTTGGGGCCAAATGTAGGGAGTATGGGATTTAAAGATCTCCCATGCCCTGTTGGACTTGATGATGTAGCAGGAAAGGATGGGGCGAGAGGAAGCAGAAGCCATGCTAGAGTTCCTGTGGTGACCAGCGGTGGTGGTGGTAGCAGCAGCAGCAGCAGTAGCAGTAGTGGTCAAGGTGGATGTGGAGGTGAGAATTCTTTTTTGAACCAGCTAGAATTTCTGGAAAGGACTCCTGCTGAGGACTGCCAGGGATGGGAGTTGCGGGAATGGGGGCGTGGGGAGAAGCTGCTGAAAGCATGCACCCTGGATGCTGAGCATTTCCTGTGACTGGGGAGAGGAAGACCTTTGCCTGAAGTAGCCTGCTCTGTTTTGAAGGCTTGAGAATGTGGGTGTTACTAAATTAATTACATTTTCCAGCTTCATAACTACTATGATTGCTTTGACTTTCTGGCTTTGGGAATCAGTTTTCTGGTATTTGAATAAATATTCCAGCTTTGTTCCCCATGTAGAGAGTCTGATATATTTTGTGATTAATAACCATATCAAAATATTTATAGTTACCCTAGGCATTGTGAATACTCCATTGTTGATACAGGATTTCAACAAATGTTGCATACACACAAAAACATATATATGTGTGTATACACACACACGCATATATGCATATGGGTTTGTTTATATATTCATATATACACATTTGTCTAAGTGAATATATATTCACTTAGAATCAAGAATAATTTGACCTTATTATGAAGATCAAATGCAAATCATGTATATATATGATTTGTATTTGATCTTCATAATAACCTTCTAAGTATGGACTGAGACCATTACTTTCCCAGTTTTTATAAAGGTTGGATATAGAGCTCAGGGAGGTTTAAGGAGTTTGCTTATGGACATAATGCTTGCAAATGACAGATATAATTTGAACCCAGGTCATGAGTGACTCAAAGTATTTCACTGGTTTTTTCATAATTATTTTAAAAATTCAATACCCTCCCTCACAGCTTTCTAGTAGAAAAAGAAAAATATAAACTTTAATGTAGAGATGTTACTTTTTATCATCATTACTAACATGATCATTGTTGTTATTGGTAATATAATTATTATATAATTATACTCATCTTTTTTAATGTCATTCATATAAAATCATTTCTGGAACAAGATTTTTCAAGTACTGGAAGACAACTATTGTCCCTCTCCCACCCACAGCCCTGCTTCCTGTTCTCTACTAAATAGTTTGAGTTTTTTCAGAATGTGTACGTGTGTGTGTGCGCATGTGTACACACACATACATACATATATACGTATGTGTGTGCATATATAGCCATATACATGTACATAATACAGTATACTCAAATAATGTGTGTGTATATAGGTGCATGTCTGTGTACCTACATGCACTCATGCCTGAGTGTAGGTATTGTCATTTTTTTTTTTTTAAGCAATTGGGGTTAAGTAACTTGCTCAAGGTTACAAGGCTAGTTATTTATGTGTGGGTGCTAATTTTCTGAGGCCGGGAACCGATCTCAGGTCCTCCTCATTCCAGGGCTGGTGCTCTTACTCTTAATTTTAAGATGTTTATTGACTGATTGATCATCAACACTTTCACTATCATAGTCATCTTCATTCAGGTATCGTACAGCTTATAAACATTCCTCCTAAAATATGACTTCAATATGCTGGACATAGTGTAATTTTGTTTCCAATTCTTTAATACAAAATTTTGTGAAACCACAAGATGTTTTTTCCTTTATTAAATAATTTTTGTCTTTATTAATTTGTTTGTTTAGTTTTAGTTTGCAAGATTCAGTTCCATAGTTCCTTGATTTTCAAATTTTCTTTCTTCTCCTCCCCCCTCCCCATGGTGGCATGTAGTCAAGTATTAGATCTGTAAATGGGTTCATATTAGACATTATTCAGGTTGTAAATGAGTATTGTACTAGTTGGATGAAAGATGGTAAGGAGGAAATAAAATCAAAGATGGAAAAGAAAGAGATCATTTAGTTTGCTTCAATCTGGATTCAGGCTCTGTAGTTTTTTCTCTGGATGTAGTCTTTTATCATCTTGAGTCTTTTGGGATTGTCTTATATCACTGCATTGCTGAGAAGAGTCCAGTCTGTCATAGTTGGTCATCACATATATGTTGTGTGTGTTGTTGTGTACAAATTTCTTCTGGTTCTGCTCTTCTCTCTCAGAATCAGTTTGTATAAGTTTCTCCAGGTAATTGTGAAGTCTGTCTGCTCCTTGTTTCTTATAGCACAGTAATATTCCATTACATTCATATAACACAACTTGTTTAGACTTCCCCAATTGATGGGTACCCCTTTATTTCCAGTTCTTTGCAAACACAAAAAGGGCTGCTATAAATATTTTTGTACATATGGGTCTTCCTCCCACTTCTATGATCTCTTTGGGATATAACCATAGAAGTGGTATGGTTGTGTAGAAGGGTATGAAATTTTTATAGTCCTTTGGGCATAGTTCCAGATTGCTCTCCAGATTGGGTTGAATCAGTTCATAAGTCCACCAACAATGCAGTAGTCTTCCAATTTGTTCACATCCTCTCCAGCATTTGTCATTTTCCTGTTTTGTCATCTTAGCCAATCTGACTGGTGAGATATGGTACCTCAGAATTGTTTTGATTTGCATATCTCTGATCAATAGTGATTTACAACATTTTTTTTTCATATGGTTACAGAAATCTTTAATTTCTTCCTCTGAAAACTTCCTGTTCATATCCTTTGACCATTTATTAATTGTGGAATGTCTTGTATTCTTATAGATTTGACTCAATTCTCTGTATATTTTAGGAATGAGGCCTTTATCAAAGACACTGGTTGTAAAAATTCTTACCCAATTTCCCACTGTAGCAGCAAGCACCCCAACATCCCCATGGTGGCGGCCAACACAAATCTTAGATCTGCTTTTCTAAAGGAAAGCAACTCAAAATGGGTAAACAAGCTTGTTTTAATCAATCAAACATATATCATTTACCTAGTTCAGGAGGAAAATGTCAGCACCCCAAACTTCAAAGTATATAAATAGAACTTACAAGAAAAATAAAAACATCAAGCAGACAGGCTTCCAAACTATCCAACCATTACCTCAATAACAAATCACAGTTACCAAAGAGGGAAGCATCAACACCTGGGGTTTCAAAGCCAGGGGGGCTCTCAATGGCTGCCCAGAGTCTCATCTGGTCACACAACACTTCTCAAACTGAGCCCCAAAGCAAAGCCTCACATCATGGATTATATAGCCTTCTCCTGGGTCAGAGAATATAACCACCCTCTTGACACACTGCTCAATCACACTGGGTCAAGGTGTGGGCATTCCTGAAAACCAATCCTCCTACCACAGGCTCCATGTGACCACATTCAGCCTATTAGGGGGCAAAGTATATTTTCAAATTAAAGAAGGTTCTCAGAGTCACTTAAGCCAATCAAAGGGCCTAGGGGCAGGGAAGATCTTTAAATTTGCATTTCCATTATACCCACTTTGCTCTTAATCTTGGTTACATAGGCTTTGCTTTACAAAAACTATAAATTTAATGTGATCAACATTGTCCATATTGCATTTTATAATGCTCTCTAACACATTTGGTCATAAAATCTTCCCTTTCCATAAATCTGACAAGTAAACTCTAACTTGCTTGGCCAGTTTGCTTACAGTATCAGACTTTTTACCTTCATTGTGCAACCATTTAGACTTGATTTTGGGATATGGTATTAAATTTTGGCCTATGCCCAGTTCTGCCATATTATATTCCAGTTTTACCAATAATTTTTGTCAACTAGTGAGTTCTTATCCCAAATTCTGGGGACTTTGGGTTTATAAAACAGTATATAACTATAGTCATTGTCTATATGACTTATTCTTTTTTTTTTCAGTATACACTCTGGTTTATTTTTATTTCTTTTTTGTTTGTTTGTCTTCTTTTCCAAATGCTTTATTAACTTCTGGTTTACATCATTCATTTCCGTTAGATTTTGAGTTACAATTTTTTCCCCATTTTTCCCCTATCCACCACCCCAGAATAACAGTCATACAGGATATCCACTCATACAATCTGCTCTCTCCCATATCTTCTCCCATACCCCTTCGGCTTTTCCAATAGGGTGAGGTGAATCCCCACACCCCATTACCTGCACATTTTATCTCCCAATTATATGCAAAATAGTATTAAACATAGTATTTATATATTTTAATTGATTTTAAAAGGAAGATAAGCAACTCAGTATATGCTGTCCATGTGTAATTATGCAAAACATTACCATAGTAGATATATTGAAAAAGACTGACTATATTTACCTCCCTCACATCCCACTTTCTACCTGGTCCACTCCCTACCTTGATCCTTTCCCTTTTCAAAAGTGGGTGCTTCCAACATTTCTCTACAACCAGCCCACCCTCCCCTCCACCACCTCCCACGATCCCTCTCCCACCCATGCTCCTGTAGGGTGGGACATGTCATTCCCTCCCTGGTCCAAATTCAATGAGAATAAGGTTTTGCCTTTTTGCCTTCCTGTTCTTTGTCTCTCCCCATTACCCCTAACCACATTATTCTCTCACCTCTTAACCTTACCTTTTAAGTATCATCTCTGCCTATTAAATTTGACCTGTGCCCTCTATCTATGTATACCTGAAAACATATATACACACATTCACATATGTGTTCATATGCCCATATAGCCTTCTTCAACTATTTTCATACTGAGAAAAGTTTCATCAGTTACTGTTAATTTGTTTTTCCATATAGGAATGAAAATAGTTCAGCTTTGATAAGTTCATAGTGATTTCTTTTCCCTGTTTACCTTCTCAAGTATCCCGTGCTTCTTATATCGTAATGTCAAATTTTCTATTCAACTCTGTTTTTTTTTCCTCAAGAATGCTTGAAAGTCCTCTCTTCCACTGAATGATCATATTTTCCCCTGAAACATGATACTCAGTTTTGCTGGGTAGGTGATTCTTGGTTTTAATCCCAGGTACTTTGACCTCCAGAATATCATATGCCCTTTGGTCCCTCAGTGTAGAAGCTTCCAGATCCTGTGTTATCCCAATTGTGTTTCCACAATATTGAAATTGTTTGATCCTGGCTGCTGGTAATATTCTCTACTTGATCTGGGAATTCTGGAACTTGGCTACAATATTCCTGGGAGTTTTCTTTATGGGATCTTTTTCAGGGGGTGATCTGTGGATACTTTCAACCCCTATTTTGCAATTTTCCTTGAAAAATTTCTTGAAGGATGATTTCTAGATTCTTTATTTTTTGATCATGACTTTCAGGTAGTCCAATAATTTTTAGATTGCCTCTCCTGGATCTATTTTCCAGATCAGTGGTTTATCCCATGAGATATTTCACATTGCCTTCTATTCTTTCATTTGTTTGGATCTATTTAACAGGATCTTGATTTCTCATCAAGTCACTAGCTTCCATTTGCTCCAGTCTAATTCTGAAGGAATGTATCTCCTCAGTGAGCTTTTGAGAATCTTTTTTCCATCTGGCAAATATGACTTTTTAAGGCATTCTTCTCCTCATTGCCTTTTTGAGCCTCTTTAGCCACTTGAGTTAGTCTATTTTTTAATGTGTTATTTCCCTCAGTCAGGCTGTTTATTGTCATTTCATACTTTTTTTGCATCTTTCTCATTTCTCTTCCTATTTTCCCCCCACTTCTCTTATCTGCTTCTTCAGGTCCTCTATGGCCTGTAACCAGCTCATATTTTCATTTACAGCTTTTGGTGCAGGATTTCTGACCTCACAGTACTCCTCCTGTTCCATGCTTCAATCATCTTTGCCCCCAAAATAGGAGTCTAATGTTGAATTTTTCTGCTTATTTTGTTTCCTTTGCCTAGGCATTTCGCCACTCAATTAATTGACTTTTGGGCTTTTTCCCACAGTAGGACTTTGCCACCAGCCAGGGGAACTTCCATCCCAAATGTTGGGGTTTTTTTCAATTTCTGGAAGTATTAGTTGGGTGGCCTCTGTCTAGCCTCCACACACTCTGGCAAGCTGGTCACACACACCAAGACCTCTACCTCAGACTGCAATCCAGATCCAAGAAAGGTAAAGCAAGAGCGCTTACCCCCCATACTGATCACCAGATCGCCCTACAGTTTGCAGGCCAAGAGCTGAAGCTTCAAAGGTGTAATGTGTTGCAAGCTGTGCTGTCTCCTCAGTGGCTTCTCACTCCCAGGGGAAGAAGCTGATGCATTCTCCACACCAGTCCCAAAGTCCATAGGGCACTGTCCTCTCACTTTGTCCTAGGCATCTATGTGTTGATAATTCTGGAAATGCCCACATCTCCTGGTGTTCTAGAGTCCCTCCAGCTGGCTACTCTTCTGGCTGCCCTCAGGCTAAAACCATGACTCACTGGGGCCTGGGTTCAGCTCCCAGAGTGCTGCACTGGCAGCTCCCAGAGCACTGTACTGTCTGCTCCCTGCCAGGCTCTTGGTCTGTCCTCAGTGAGAGGTTAGCTTCTCTGTGTTGTTCTGTGGGTTGTGGAGCTCCAGAGGTCTTTAAGAGTCCCCCTTTTACATAATTTTGAAGTGGTGTGGGTTGGAGCTCAGCAGAAGTGCTGTTTCTACTCCCTTCATATATGACTTATTCTTAATGAAATGGATGGATGAATACCTAATTTATTCCAGTGATCCACTACTCCATTACTCAGTCAGTACCAAGTCGTTTTGATGACTGGTGCTTTATAATACAAATTAAAATATAGTATAGCTATATAAACCATAAATACCACTAAATTCGCTAGCATTTCTTTTAATTAATTCCTTTGTTGTTCTGCACCTTTTGTTCTTCCAAATGAACTTTGTTACTATTTCTTTTCTAGCTATATAAAGTATATTTTGGTCAATTGATTAGTATGGCACGAAATAAGTTATATAATTTATGCAAAATTGTCATTTTTATTGTATTAGCTCTACTCAGCCATGAGCAACTGATGGTTGTTTGTTTCTTTGTTTTCCAATTAGTTAGATCTGACTTTTTTTCTGTTCATATGGGTCCTGGGTTTATTTTGGCAGGTTTATTTTGCGGAACTAAATCTTCTAAATTCAAAGTAAATGAACAAATTAATAAAGACCAAAAAATAAACCTAAACAAATTTTTTAAAGTGATGTAAAATAAAAAGGTTATTTAAAAAATGACTGAAAATATTTACTCTTGCTTAATAAAAATAATAAAGGTAGATTAGATCACATTGATGGTATTTTTTAATCTCCACTAAATAGATATAATTGCTATTTAATTCTATGTTTCTATGTTAAACTTCTCATAATTTATTTGTTGTGTATTCCTGATCTTCTCCAAGCACACACAGTTCTACAATAAAGGTGTTTCCGACTTTAGTTATGAGATAAGATCATCTCTTATTTCATGTATTTCAAAGCTTTTAAAATGTATCACTATAATTCTAACATTTAGATGAGTATAATTTTCAATTGCTATGGATCATAGATTAACAATTTTTAAAAGCAAAAACTTCTTGAGGCACTTTCCTAGTGTCAAAATTTTAGATTTGTGTGATCTGAGTACTTTTCATATCTCTAGCCCTGGTTTTATTTTAAATGCTATTTGTCTAATCTCATTTTTAATAGCTGAATAGAGTTAAAATAGACAATTCTATATAATCCTGAATGTGCGCACACACACACACACACACACACACACACACAAACTGCAGACCCAACTTAACATCAGTGTTATCATAAAGACTACCATACATACATACTATATCCTAGAGCTTTCTGTAGGAAACCAAGAGGTACCATAAGATGGTCACTTTTACTGGGTCTGGAGGTATTGTGATCACCTGGTTGAACAACTTCATTTTGAAATGAGTAAATTGATTTCCAGAGAAGTAAAATGTATTGTCTAAGATCACAATAGTACTACTGTGCAGAGCCAGAAACTAAACTCCCATCTTCTGTGTAGTATCCCACTACTTATGCCGGCCTCAAAGTATGAAACATTTGTAATATAAAATGTGTGCCTACTCAGTTAAGTAAATTGTTTTATATTTAAGGAATAACACCACAATCCAAATCAATCCAAAAATATGCAACAGGTTCCAACATTAATACATTAAAAAATACTTTTAATTTCCAGCATTCAAAATAATTTCACTAGTTTTGGCATGCAGCGAAACCTATTTTATATTGAATCTGAGAAAGCTACAGATCTTAATTCAGTTTCTTCTTATCTGTGGTTTATATTTGTTATCCTGGGAGAAAGGTCGATAACGTCTGTATAAAGCAAGTCAACTTCTCCAAAAACACTGTAATCGAAAGGGTCATGTTTCTCCTTTGTCAGTTGGTGTTGACCCTCGAGAGCCATAGAGGATATAAAGAGTGGGGAGAAATAGGGGTAAAGCTTTAAGCCCTGTACTAGTTGACCTGTGACATTGTGTTGATGACTTATTAAGAAAGATCAGTTCTGGACCCTTGGGTCTCTCACAGAAGACAAAATGTTTCTTTCACTGTAATTTGCTATGTGCCACAGAGAAGGTCTCCAGCTTCCTAGATAGTTTTTAATTATTATTAGGAATTCCGAGGTTTTGGGGGTGGCTAGGTGGCGCAGTGAGTAAGAGAACCGGCCTCAGAGTTGGGATGACCTGAGATCGAAAACAGCCTCAGAAAATGAGCACCCACACATAAATAATGGCTAGCTGAGTAACCTTGAGCAAGTTACTTAACCCCAATTGCTTAAAAAAAAAGAATTCCAGGGAGTACAACAATAGCTTTCAAAAACTACCATTTATAATGAAAGACATTTCTTTTCTAGAGTCTCTTCTCCCCTTAAAAACCCATTCAGTTTCTTGTCAAATAAGAGAAAGATTTTACTTTATTGTGTGCCTGCCATAACATCACATTAACCACCACCACAAACTGTTACATGGAAATAGGTGGATGTTTCCATTGACAAACATGTCCACTGCATGTAAATGATGCATTTATCTTTTTAACACAGGTAGAAATTGTGGATCTGTCTTTAAAGCCTAATGCTCCTAAGTTTGACATTTAAGGACACAAATGATCCTTGCATATACATTTTACTATAGCACTTTCTGGTATAAGGAGAACACTCTGACTTATTTTCTGAGATTCAAGGTGACTTGAATCTGTCCCTCAAGGTAACAGAGGACCCTAAAGGACTAGGGATATCTTTTCTATAATTCCTTCAGCTCAAACCACCATCAGTTCTGTTTTGCTCACTATTAGTATCTGGAACCATTTTATTTCAGCCATTTAATAACGATTATCTTTTACCAAGGGATATTTATTCTGATCATCTAACAGCGAAAAAAGTACAACTTTGCAGCCTGATATATTCCTACCTATGATACTTCGTGTATTCAGGGAAATTAGGTTCAAATTTAACCTAGTTCCTATATCATTAGTCCCACAAAGTTCATATAGAAATGCAAGATGGATGAGTTTTTGCCTTATCTAATGGATCAATTATCTTCTCAACTACCATTGGGCTGAGTTTCAATGGTTTCTGTGAAATGTTACTACTTGCCCCTCAAAGCATAAATTCTATGCTATCTTCAAAACACAGATTCTAGAGAATCACTCTTATTTCATCTAAAACAGGAAAGAACAAATTCATATGACAAAGACCAAAGCCTGTTTTTCACAGGGTCACAGGTCAACTTCAGGATGGTCTATGACCTTTCTTCCTTTATCACTATCTCTTTTGTGAAGGAACCAGAGAAATATTCTAACGTCATTCAATCAAACAGAAGAAATCAAGCAAAATAACTGAGGCCAATTAAGGCTTTGTTGAAGGTGGTACTAGTTTTAAGTCAGCAGCTAATTGAAAAATATTTCTTGTAACCAGATGGTGAGCATACTAGAACCAGTCACCAAACATCTCTTCATATTCCACGTTCTCTCTAAGGCACTTTTCCATTATCAGATTTTAAGGGGCAGCTTCACCAGTCTCTCACACAAAGAAAGTTTCCCTTAACCAAAGAAGTTACTATTTTCTCCCCAAGTGCAAGTCACATGGAAAGATGGAAATTGTCCAAATATGGGATTTATTTACCTGAAATTAAACATGTAAGAACTGGCTGTTCTTTGTTAACTTAGTAATTTGAAAATGTTCGTATCCCTCCTCTCTTTACAATCCAGAAGCGAAAGCTATTCCAAACTATTGTCAGAAAACCAAAGGAAGAGTATCACAGATAGAAAACTTGAAGGTATAGTAGACGTTATCTTTTCTGTTCTTCGTGGTTTACGCTTGATGCGGTTAAAGTCAATAATACTGATATCATTTGCCCAAATTAATATATATGAGAGACAATTCAAATAGAGATACTCAATTCAAGTCCGAAGTATTTTCTCTTACATCATGATGATATGACAAGGGGACAGGTAGTGTTCAGGAAGAGGAAATGTTTGACTATGTCAAAAGCCACAGAGAGAATAATAAAATCATACCTGGTAGAAGGCAAATAGATTTAGGATAAAACAGTCCCTGGATAACCATGAAGAGAATAGTTTCTTGCCAGTGACAAAGTCAGAAACCAGAGTGAAATGAATTCGACGCTGAGTAACTGTCTTACCAAAAGTATGGAATGCCAGACACTATCTTCAGTATATGCTAACTCTTTTTTTCTCTTTCTCTAGAGAGACAAAGACAGACACAGAGGGAGATAGAGACTGGAAAAGATGAAGACAGTAAGAAACTGAGAGACAGAGAGGCATAGAGGCACAGAGAGACACAGAGGGATTTTACACGAGTAAAAGATACTGAAAAAAAGTTTGTAGCCAAGTTCCAGGGAAGTATCCATAAACAAAGGGTGTGTGTGTGAGAGAGACTGAGGTCCAGGAGAATATAATGGGGAAAATGCTGAAAAAAATTAAGAAAACCTAATGAGAGAGAGAGAGGGAGAGGGAGGGAGAGAGAGAATATAAATATGTTATCAGGAAGGATGAGCCCCAAATCCTCAAAGGATTTGCTAAAATTTCATGTCAATGACAAAAGAAAGTGAATCAATGATTAAAGATATATAATCCCCCTGTTTAATCTACCAAAAAAACATAAAAGAGCAATGAAATGTTCCAAAATGTTATCCAAAGAGACATAGAAGGTATAAGAGATGACAAAATTAAACCCATTTAAGATCCTAGTCTTCACAGCAAAAATAACAAGTATAACACAGACAGACAGACAGACAGACACACACACACACACACACACACACACACACACACGATAGTAGAGGTCTCCCAAAGAAGTAAGAGAGAAAAGAATAGATTTAGAATACGAAAATATTGAAGCAAAGTACAATCTTAAGGAAGTCAAAAGAAAATAATATTAAAAGCATATATTTCTAAATAAATGAAATCCATTAATATTAAATACATCATATAAAGCCTATTTATATGTCATTATTCTTCCATATGAATATTGCAAATAAAAATGTGAATAGCATACCATAAGAGATAAAACAAGAAAGCACCTAATACAAGAACTTCTGAATAAAGAATGAAGAGTAAATAAAAATTCTAATTTATGCAAAGCAAAATAATATAATCTGACCCGAAGGAAAATGTCAATTTTCTATAAATTACTAACAGAATATACCATGAAGATATAACAACCACAAGCTTCACCACAAAAGTAACCAAACCAGAAATAAATATATTGGAATTAATCTACTAAAATATATAAAGACAAGAGTATTCCTATAAAGCATTATTTACATATATAAAGAAAGACATAAAACTGGCAAGACATATATTATGCATGAAATAGTTTAGCACTAAACAAAATGGCAACAAAATTTATATACATGAAGACAATGTGAAGAATATCAAGCCAAATCTATTTTATGGAATGAACTTACATGACTGGTCTCAAAGTATACAATAAATAACAAGCATTAAAAAACCTATTTATTATCCATTTAACAATATTAGAATTGATACAAAAGCAATGCGGTGAGATCTACCTGCCAGATCCTGTTTCTTAGGTAGGGCTGTGCACTAGACATCTCCCAGCCATTCTGCAGTTGAGGAGCTTCACCCTAGTGTGCACAGATTCTTCTCACTATATTGGCAGATGTACTGGATTTCTCAGAAACTAGATAACATTCTATAGTCACTTCTACCTCCAAGTAGATGAATGTTCCCACTTAAGAGCTTAAGGGCTATAGCTTGTATGCAATTCATCAATTAGAATCAGCTCAAAGCCTTCATCCTATCTAAAACCTCTGTTATGTGACTAATTTCCAATAATTTGTCCTTATCACAAGAATTGTTTTTCCCATAGAAAGTGACATAACATACTTAACTTTATTCAGAATATAGAGGAAAAAATGTACAGTAAAATATTTTCCACATGTCCTTGTGCTCACATACCCCCATTCTTGAACCAAGATAGTATGTGTGTTGCTTTTATTCCCATAACCCCAATCCACACTTACATCTGCCCATAAAAAGTTTCATGACCTTGTTCAAGTTTCTTGACATCTATGAAACTCACTTGTTTCTTCTGGAAAATAGGATAAAAATAACTCCTATATCATAAGCTTGCTATAAGCATCAAATGAGAAAATGCATATAAAGTGTTTCATAAATCTTAAAGGTCTATATAAATGGTATATGTTTCTCCTCCTCCTCTTTCTTTACCTCTTCTCCTCTTCGTCCACTATGTTCTTCTTTTCTTCATTCTTTTGACATTATTTCCCACTCTTTCCATGTTCTCAATATCCTTCTTAAAGTGTAGCACCAAGAAATGAAAATGAAATCCCAGATATAAACTGACTAGGTTTGCATACTGCGTAATTATCTACTCCTTATTCCTGGATGCTGGCTTTTTTTTTTTTGCTTTTTTTTGAGGGGGAGGGCAGGGGAATTGGGGTGAAGTGACTTGCCTGAGGTCACATGGATAGTAAGTGTTAAGTGTCTGAGGCTGAATTTGAACTCAGGTCCTCCTGACTCTAGCTCCAATGCTCTATTCATTGCACCACTTATCTGCCCCAATGTCTTTCTTAATTAATCTCATAATTGAATTCAGCTCAATTATGGCTCTCATAATAGTGAGGGGTCATATGATCTTACAGAAAATTAATATACCCAGATCACTTTTTCTCCCTATTTCAAATATTGTCTAAACTTATTTTCCCTATCACACAATTATATTATCTATGCTTTAGATGCAAAGGTAAGACATAAGATGGCATTTAAGGCCCTCCACAATTTGGGTCTGATCTGTTTCTCTGCCTTTTTCTTCACATTACTCCCAAGTGTTCTATATCTAGTCAAACTCAATGACAAGTTGTTTCCCAATCTAGTTTCATGTACTACTGTTTCTTGGCATTTCTGGAAGTCGTATATCATATGTTGAGCATATTTACTCTAAATTCCTACCTACTGAAGGATGTATCTTTCTTTTAGGCCTGGTTCAGGTTTCACTTTCTTCTAATGAATCTAATTAAGTTTTCAGTGACCACACCCCATGGTTTCACTCTTTTTCTTAGTTTATCTTGTGTAGAAATTCCTTTTGGATTTTTACATTCTAATTTGTATCTTACACGATTTGTTACTATTCATATTTCCTTCAATAGATTCCAAGATTTCTGAGGACAAGGAGATTACCATTTTTTGGGTCACCATATCATTAAGCTAGGTGGCACAATGGATAGAGTTCTGAGGCTGGAGTCAGGAAAAATCATCTCCCTGAGTTCAGATCTGGCCTCAGACACTTACTATATGGGTGACCCTGGTCAAGTCATTTAACCGTGTTTGCCTCAGTTTCTCATCTGTAAAATGAGCTGGACAAGGAAATAGCAAACCATTTTAGTATCTTTGCCAAGAAAACACTAAGTGAGGTTTAAATGTAGAGGATGCATTTAATAATTAAAAAAAAGAATTGATTTAACATAATAACAGGAAGGTCATATTTTGATATTAAGAAGTGCTAATAAATATGAAGTATCTGAGACTGAATTTGAACTTAGGTCCTCTTGACTTTAGGATTAGTGCTCTGTCCTCTGCACAACCTAGTTGCCTCACTGAGAATTTGAAACAATCCCTTCCTTGATCATTAGAATTTGTTCTACTTTTGCCTTTGAAACTCCCATTTGTATCCCAGTGTGTGATATATAGTAAGAACTTAATACAGGCTTATTGAGTGTTAATCGAGGCTTTACCGCTAGGAACAGTAGGGGAAATAATCAACACTGATTCTGGATTCAGAGAATGTGACTTTCAAGTCCAGCTCTGATGCTTGCCATTTGTGAACATCCTCAGGCCACTTCATCTCCATTTCCTCTTTTAAAAAATGAGAGAGGGGGCAGAGCCAAGATGACAGAGTAGAAACAGCACTTCCAAGGTGCTCTCTCCCACACCACTTCAAAATCATGTAAAAGGGGACTCTGAAAAACTTCTGGAGCTCCAGCACCCACAGAACAACACAGAGAAATTAAACCCCACTGAGGATAGCCCAGCAGCCCTGTAGGGAGCGGCCTGCACAGTGCTCTAGGAGCCGATCCCAGGCCCGCATGAGCCATGGTTTTAGCCCCAGGGCAGCTGGGCCAGCAACCTGCTGGAGGGAACCCAGAACACCAGCAGCTGTGGCGATTCCAGAATTATCAACACAGATATGCCTAGGATGAAAGAATTCACCAATCACCTGCTGAAAAAGATCCCAAAAAGAAAACTCCCATGAATATTATAGCCAGGTTCCAGAATTCCCAGATCAAGGAGAAAATACTACAAGCAGCCAGGAAGAAACCATTTCAATATTGTGGAAACACAATCAGAATAGCACAGGACTTGGCAGCTTCTACATTGAGGTATTAAAGGCATGGAATATGATATTCTGCAGGGCAAAAGACCTGGGATAAAAACTAAGAATCACATACCCAGCAAAACTGAGTATCTTCTTTCAGGGGAAATATGGTCATTCAGTGGAATAGAGGACTTTCAAGCATCTTGAGGAAAAAACCAGAGTTGAATAGAAAATTTCACATTCAGACACAAGAAGGAAGAGATACTTGAGAAGGTAATCAGGGAAAAGAAATCAAAAGGAACTTATCAAAGTTGAACTATTTACATTCCTATATGGAAAAGCAATAACTGTGACTGATGATATGTTTACAGGTATACATGGATAGAGGGCACAGGTTGAATTTGGTGGGAAGTGATGATACTTAAGGGGTGAAGTTAAGAGGTGGGAGAGGAAAGTGGCAAGAGGAGATGTGGAGATACAGGGTAGGGTAAACTATCTCATGTAGGAGAAGCAAGGGGAAGTGGCTGTGGGGGGGGGGGGGAAGAACAGGAAGGCAAAAAGGCAAAACCACATTCTCATTGAATTTGCTTCAGGAAGAGAATGACATACATACTAAATGGGATATCTCACCCTGCAGGAGAGGAGGGGGAAGGGGGATGAGAGGGGGGATGATGGAGGGGAAGGCATTCTGGGGGGAGGTGGGGTTGGAAGTACCCACTATAGAAGAGGGATAGGATCAAAGTAGGGAATGGACCAGGTGGGGGTTGGGGTGTGTGGGAGGGAAATATAAGCAGACTTTTACAATATACCTTCTATGGTAATGTTTTGCATAGCTATACATATACAACACAAACTGAATTGCTTATCTTCCCAGAGGGAGTGGGTGACAAGGGAGGAAGGGAATGGATCTGAAATTCAAAGTTTTAAAATTAAATGTTTCAAATGTATATATACATAAAGAAACCAAGGGATCTACAAACAATTCTGTTTCTCTTGTCCTCCAATTCCTCTCTGTGAAGTTGTCTGGGCCATCCATTGGAAAAAAAGATCCGTTAATTAAAGGGATCCATTTTATAAAAGTCTATAGAACAGGGGTGGGGAACCTGCAGCCTCAAGGCCACATGTGACCTTCTACGTCCTTGGATTCGGTCTTTTGACTGAGTTCAAATTTTACAGAACAAATCATTTTATTAAGGGGATTTGCTCTGTGAAGTTTGGTCAGTCAGGGGACCACCCTTGAGGACTTAGAGATCCACATGGGGCCTCAAGGTCAAGGGGTTCCTGTAGCGGCAAGCACTCCAATATCCCCAGGGTGACTGCCAACACAGGTTCTTAGATCTGCTTTTGTAAAGGAAAGTAACTCAAAATGGGTTAACAAGCTTACTTTAATCAAACAAACACACATTACCTAGTTCAGGGGAAAAAGGTCAGCACCCCAAACTTCAGAGTTATAGAATTTACAGATCAAACAGACAGGCTTCCAAACTGTCCAACCATTATATCAATACCAAATCACAGTTACCAGAGAGGGAAGCATCAACATCTGGGTTTTCAAAACCGGGGGGCTCTCAACAACGGCTTCCCAGAGTCTCATCTGGTCAAATCACACAACACTTCTCAAAGTGAGCCCCAAAGCAAAGCCCCTCATCAGGGCCTATATAGCCTTCTACTGGCTCAGAGAATGTAACAAACTTCTTGACCCACAGCCCAATCACAAAGTATCAAGGTGTGGGCTTTCCTGAAAAACAAGCCTCCCACCACAAGCTCCAGGTGCACTTAAGCTAGGGGCAGGGAAGATCTTCAAATTTGCATTTCCATTACAGTTCCCACTATTGGAAAGAGCTTGTGAGGGAGCAAGAACCCCAGGATCTTGAGAATTGCCCTGTAATGAATAGCCATTGAGGGTTAACTGCAACTATGGCTAAAATAAATCTGTTCTTATGATATAATTCTTCCTAGAACCCAGAAGCCATTGCACCAGAAATCCCTCCCCCCTCCTGGGCTATCAAACATACTGCTTCTGTGAGTAGCCAGTCGTCAGGAGCATGTCAAAGGCTCCATTAAGCCTAGTTCTGATGTACAAAGAGTTCCAAAAGCATGGGCTTCAGATAGTGAAAAAAGCCCAGGGAGAAAGATGGCCTCTTTTTAGGGTTTCTAGGGCTGTAGACTATTCCAGACCTCACTCAAAAGAGGTGACCTGTGGGCAAGGGTCTGTTGGGTCCAGTTCTTTAAGATTTGCTTGTTAAATCTTTTTTTTATTAAAATATATTTAAAACACATTTTTATTTAAATTGTGTATTTCACAATATACAACAAATTTAGAAAAATAAAGCATTAGGAAGAGAGCAAGTGGCAACAATGAGACTTGGAGGAAGCCATCAAAGGGGCCTGCGTCAGTATCCTGGGGAGGTGTACCATCTGCATTAGATAAATGATTATAACTTATTTTTCCTAACAGGTGATTGGGGAAAAAAGTTTGGAGTATCTGGAGTTTGAGAATCAATGAAGCTTAAATCAATAAAGGTCTATAATGGATGATTCACCTTCAAAAGCATACTGTTACATAATTAAATTTTTCATGCTTCCATTTTAAGCTTGAAAATGTATACTGGTTATAAGAACATTAAACACAAGGCCCTTAATGTTAAACACTGAAGTGATCTACCAAAACCACATGTTTCTGACGATTAAAACTGTATTATTTTTATAATATATTTTGTTAGTAATGACTTTAAATCTATAATATTATTTATATGTACATTTATTTCTCCCTATAACTTCATTAATTTTGAAAACGCTTATATTAAGGTTTAATGTTATTTCTTGTACATTTGGATCATACTGTTTGGAAATAGTTGGGATTTTAACGTTAAGCCAATAAAGGAATTTTTTAAAATGATAATATTATTAGTTAATATAAAGGCTGTTCATGGTTATGTCAGAAGCTTATATTTTGACTTTTAAGAAATATTTTAAAATATCAATTCAACATTTATAGCACTCAAAGTGGCAAAGTATTAGGTTATTTTAAAAGTCACTTACCCTGCAAAACCGTTTTGAAATCATAAATATTCAGCTGGCTCCTTTATCTTGTCATCTAGTGCTCTCTAGCACTCAATCTAGAACTGTTTTGAAATCATAATAAATGTTCATTGCTTTTTCCAGTTGTTGAGCTATTTAGTAATATAGACGTGGGAATAAGTCACTTAGCTATAAATTCTAAATGTTCTCAAAATACTGATCTTTCAAAACTCAAAAAAAAAAAAGTGAAAAAAACTTTTTGCCTTCCATAGCAGACCACTACAAACCAATGGCAGAACTTCCACATTTCAGTGATCAGAACAGCATGCATTACTCTCAAAGATGTCAAATTCATTCAACAGTTGCCATATAATTTAATGTATGTACAGTGATTCTAAATAAAACTCAAAATTTCTGAAGGTCACACTATCTGATAGACATATTTCTTAAGATGTTTTTCTCATAATTGACTCTGAAAATTTACTTCCTAAATTGTATTCTCATAATTTAAAATACAAGATTACTTAAATAGACAATATAAGTTCTTTTAAAAAAAAAGAACATTCTGGAAATAAATTAGTGGCAGTTGGTAATATTAAATCAACTACTGCATAAGAATTCCACTCCAGTGTAGCATATATTTTTGTATGTGTTCATGATTTACTCTGACCCCCTGCCACTCCCAACTCTCTAAATTTAGAAACTTTCAGCTTTTTGCTTTTTTTAAAGAAGAGGTGCAAAAGATTTCTGGGTAGGTTAATACAATACAGAGAACATAAAGGACAAAGTAAAAGTGACATACCAACATCTATGTACTGGTTTCATTCTAGGTATAAGTATAGGTTAGGTATGTTATTTACCCTTCTCTAGTATATAAATCAAAGCCATTAACCTAAAATTGAAGTATACAGACAATACATATACAAACTAATGCAAAATATCTTTCTCATATGCAACGCTACATTTAAAAAATAGTGGAAATTAAATACTTGTGCCATTGATTTTTTTTTTTACTTAATCAAACAAAAAGACAACATTCAACTTAGGGAGGGTTATACTGATAATAAAGCTCTTGCAGTTAAAAATGTCTTCCTCTCCCTTTATACTTACCACAGACTACACAATGTCCTGAGAGGATTCATCACGACAGAAATGTCCATCATGGCTTTAAGACCGAACTTCAGAAGAAACTAATATGAAAGCAAACTGGAACGTAGGACTCCATCTTTCTTTTCAAATAAGTGGTCTTAATTTGTTTCTTATAGAAAAAAGTTTGTCAGTTTCTTATAAATATAGCTAACCCATTAATTTTTGCAGCTTTCAGGTTAATTCTAGTCCAGCACTTCATTTATGCAAAGTCTACACATAGAGGTCAGGAGAGATCATCTGATCTTAAGTCGTGACATCATCCATTCAAGTGGTGACATCATCCATTCAAGTCGTGACATCATCCATTCAAGTGGTGACGTCATCCATTCAAGTCGTGACGTCATCCATTCAAGTCGCGACGTCATCCATTCAAGTCGTGACGTCATCCAGTCAAGTCGTGACGTCATCCATTCAAGTCGTGACGTCATCCATTCAAGTCCTTGGCACAACCCCTCACCAGTGAGAGCACAGCATGCCTGGATATGCCACTGGTGATCTTTAATTGAAGTTAACTTCAAAACGGGAAATTTCAGCTACAGTCATGCATTCTTTAACATCTTGTTTGTTAGCAAAAATCAGCAATCCAGCCTTTCTTAGATCTTCATGTGCTAACATTTCATAGAGTTCTTCTCTAGTTACAGAAATCCTCTCTCGGTCTGCACTGTCCACAACAATGACAAACTCAGCGTCAGTACAGTGAGATTCTTGGCCTCCAATATCCCACATCAGGAAACGTGCATCTTCTTCTACGTCACTTCCTATAGTAGGAGATGTGTGCACAACTTCATTCATAGAAAACTGGCAAAGAATGGTGGTTTCCCCTGCATTATCCAGACCAACAATGACAACTTTGCGCTCCTGGCGACTGAACAGTCTCCATATCCTGGTGAAGGGGATCCCCATCCTCAAAGCAGCAGCCCCGCCCCGGCCACCAGGCCGCCTCCCCTCCCCCGGCTCAGGACCAGAAGGCCAAGGGGGAGGAGGAAGAAAAGGAGGAAGACAAGCCAGAGACCGCACGGCCTCGGCGGCTACTGCTCTTGCCACCGGCCTGCTCTACGAGAGCCGGAGGGAGGCTGAAGGCCAGGCTGCCGCGCGGCGCATGAGGCCCGGCCACCTCTGCGGCGCGCTCCGGGCTCGCGGACACCGCCGCCTTGTCGGGAAGGAGCCTTACAGGCCACCGTCCCCCCCTCCCCCCCAGGGTGGTCCCCTGCGATGGCGAAGGCGGGGGCCACAGTGCTTGTTAAATCTTAAGCATGAGCATTGATGCCCCCGAAATCAGAAAATGCTATCAGCTAGGGCTTTATCTCTTTTGTTGTCCTTATTTTGCCTAGATTTAAGAAAACATTAATAATACAGATGAAATTTCTAAAAACTGAATAGAAATGTGAGGGGGCCGAAATACGTGGCCCCCACACGCCTTCCAAGTCTAGACCTGCGCTCTTACGGTTTTTCTTTTGGTACCGATGCATTCGGATACAGCAGACGTTCTTCAGCATCGTCCAAACAAGTGTCTTTTTAAGGCACCGAGCCTCTCAACTCGGCCTCAGAAGGAATTCACTAGAGGGCTTGCCCGAAGTTAAAATAAAAGGCAGCCAATCAAAAAACAGGAGCCATGTGAATAAAAAACAGCGGCTTTTGCACCAATACAACCACTGCAACCAAAATTAGAAGGACAACAGAAAACGGAGGAGATTTTTTACCAGCGTCTAAAGAGATCATTTCTCAAATATATAGAGAACATAATCAAATCAATATCAATACCAGTCTTTCACCAACTTATAAATGGTCAAAGAATATGAACAGGTCATCTTTAGGAAAGAAATCGAAGTTAACTATAGTCGTATGAAAAACAATGTTCTGAGTAACTACTGATGAGAGAAATGCAAATTAAAACAACTCTGAGGCACCACCTCGAATCTATCAGGTTGACTAATATGATAAAAAGAAAAAAATATGGAGGGGATGTGGGAAAACTGGGGTGGTAATCCATTGTTAGTAGATTCATGAACTGATCCAACCATCACTGAGAGCAATTTGGAAATATGCCCAAAGGGCTATAGAACTCTACATACCTTTTGATGCAGCAATACCACTACTATATCTGTATAACAGAGATTAAAAAAAGGAAAAAAAATCCTATTTGTACAAAAATATTTATAGCAGCTATTTTTTCATTGTCTAGCAATTAGCAATTGAAAGGAAGCCCATCAACTGGGTAATGGTTCAGCAAGTTGCAGTATAAGATTGTAATGGAGTATTACTGGGCTATAGGCAATGCCAAGCAAGATGACTTCAAAAAAATCCTAGAAAGGTTAACATGAACTGAAACAAAGTGAAGTGAGCACATTGTACAGAGAAGCAGCAATGTTTTAAGATGAACAAAAGTGTGAATGACTTAGTTATTTTCAGCAATACAATGATCCAAGACAAACCCAAAGGACTCAGTGAAAAATGCTATCTGCCTCCAGAGAAAGAATTGTCATCTGAATACAGACTAAAGCAGACTATTTTTAAAAATTAATTTAACAAATGCTTTATTAATGTCTGGTTTACATCAATCATTTCTGCCAGATTTTGAGTTACAATTTTTCCCCATTTTCCCCTATCCACCACCCCAGAATAGCAGTCACACAAGATATCCCCTCATCCAATCTGCTCTCTCAAATATCTTCTGCCATACCCCTTTGACTTTACCATTAGGACAAGGTGAATCTCTGTGCCCCGATGCCTGCACATCTTATCTCCCAATTACATGCAAAATAGAATTAATGATACTATTTATACATATATTTGAAACATTCAATTTTAAAATTTCAAATTTCAGATCCATCCCCTTTCTCCCTTGCCACCCACTCCCTCTGGGAAGATAAGCAATTCAGTATGTGTTCTACATGTATGGTTATGCAAAACATTACCATAGAAGGCATATTGTAAAACACTGCTCATATTTCCCTCCCACCCACCCCACCCTCCACCTGGTCCATTCACTACTTTGATCCTATCCCTCTTCGAAAGTGTGTACTTCCAACCTGCCCTCCCCCCAAGAATGCCCTCCCCTCCATCATCCTCCCTCTCATCCCCCTTCCTCTGACTCTCCTGCAGGGTGAGATATCCCATTTAGTATGTATGTCATTTTCTCCCTGAGCCAAATTCAATGAGAATATAGTTTTGCCTTTTTGCCTTTCTGTTCTTCCCCTTCCCTGTAAAGACTTCCCCTTGCTTCTTCTACATGAGATAGCTTATCCTACCCAGTCTCCTCCCATCTCCTCTTGCCGCATTCCTCTCTCACCTCTTAACTTCACCCCTTAAGTATCTTCCCTTCCCACCAAATTCAACCTATACCCTCTATCCATGTGTACCTGTAAACATGTATACAAACATTCACATATGTATTCAAATGCCCATATACCCTTCTTCAATTATTTTCATAATGAGAAAGGATTCATCAGTCACAGGTATTGTTTTTCCATGAAGGAATGTAAATAGGTCAACTTTGATAAGTTCCTTTTGATTTCTTTCCCTGATTACCTTCTCAAGCTTCTCTTCTTGTGTTGGAATGTGAAATTTTCTATTCAACTCTGGTTTTTTCCTCAAGAATGCTTGAAAGTCCTCTATTCCACTGAATGACCATATTTCCCCTGAAAAAAGATACTCAGTTTTGCTGGGTATGTGATTCTTGGTTTTTATCCCAGGTCTTTTGCCCTGCAGAATATCATATTCCATGCCATTTGGTCCCTCAGTATAGAAGCTGCCAGGTCCTGTGCTATTCTGATTGTGTTTCCACAATATTGAAATTGTTTCTTCCTGGCTGCTTATAGTATTTTCTAATTGATCTGGGAATTCTGAAACCTGGCTAAACTATTCCTAGGAGTTTTCTTTTTGGGATCTTTTTCAGGAGGGGATCAGTGGATTCTTTCAACCTCTATTTCCCTCTCTGGGTCTAAAACATCAGGGCAATTTTCCTTGAGAATTTCTTGAAGGATGATTTCTAGGTTCTTTCTTTGATCATGGCTTTCAGGTAGTCCAATAATTTTTAAATTATCTCTCCTGGATATATTTGCCAGGTCAGTGGTTTTTCCCATGAGATATTTCACATTGCCTTCTATTCTTTCATTTGTTTGGATCTATTTAACAGGATCTTGGTTTCTCATAAAGTCACTAGCTTCCATTTGCAACAGTCTAACTCTGAAGGAATGAATCTCCTCAGTGAGCTTTTGAGATTCTTTTTCCATCTGGCAAATTCGGCTTTTTAAGGCATTCTTCTCCTCATTGCCCTTTTGAGCCTCCTTTTCCATTTGAGTTAGTCTGTTTTTAAGGTGATTTTCCCTCAGTCAGGCTGTTCACTCTCAGTTCATACTTTTCCTGAATCCTTCTCATTTCTCTTCCCAATTGTTCCTCCACTTCTCTTATTTGATTTTTAAAATTCTTCTTAAGGTCCTCTATGACCTGTAACCTACTCATATTTTCATTTGGGGCTTTTGGTGCAGGAGTTCTGACCTCACAGTCTGTCTCCTGTTCCATGCTTCGATCCTCTTTGCCCCCAAAATAGGAATCTAATGTCGAATTTACTGTTTATTTTGTTTCCTTTGCCTAGGCATGTTGCCACTCACTTACTTTACTTTTGGGCTTTTTGCCACAGTAGGACTCTGCCACCAACAGGGGAGCTTCTGTCCCAAACATTGGGGTCTTCACAACTTCTGGAGGTATTAATTGGGTGGCCACTGTGAAGCCTCCAGATGCTCTGGCAAGCTGAATACCCACCCCAAGACCTCCACCCCAGACCACAATCCAGATCCAGGGAAGTTAAAGCAAGAGTGATTATCCCCCAAGACTGATCGCTGGATCCCCTTACAGTTCACAGGCCAGGAGCTGAAGCTGCCACTGAAGCCGCAAAATGGCGTCTGTGCGGTGTCTCCTCACCTACTTCTCTTCCCCAGGGGAAGAAGCCGATGTGTTCCCCAAATACTACTCACAAAGTCCATAGGGCACTAACCTCTCACTTTGTCTTAGGTATATCTGTGTTGATTATTCTGGAATTGCCATAGCTGCTGGTGTTCTGGGGTCCCTCCAGCCAGCTGCTGGCCCTGCAAGGGAAGGTGCCCTTTCCATACCAAGATTTAAATTATATTATAAAGCAATAACCATCAAAATTACTTGGGACTGGCTAAGAAATAGAGTGGTGGATCAGTGGAATAAGTAAGTAGACCAGACACAGTAGACAATGACTATAGAAATCTACTATTTGATATACCAAAAGACTCAAGCTTCTGGGATAAGAACTCACTAGTTAACAAAAATCTCCTGGAAAACTGTGAAACAGTATGACAGAAACTAAGCATAGACCAATGTCTTATATTATTTACCAAGATAAAGTCAAGATGAGTACATGATTTAGATATAAAGGCTGATACTATAAGCAAACTAGGAGAGAAAGGAACTATTTATCTGTCAGATTTGTGGAGAATGGAAGAATTTATGGCCAAAGAAGAAAGAGAAAACAATAAGAAATGCAAAAAGATAATTTTGATTACGTTAACTTAAAGGTTTTGCATAAATAAAGCTAATATAATCAAGATTAGAAGGGAAGCCGTAAATTGGAAAACATTTTTGTAGCCAGTGTCTTTGATAAAGGTTTCATTCCTAAAATACAGAGAGAACTGAGTCAAAATTATAAGAATACAAGTAATATGCACTAGTATTTACAAAAGAATTAGCCCTTCTAGGCTTCAATTTCTGCGTCTATTAAATAAGAAGCTTAGATTAAATGACTGTGTGGCTCCCTTCTATCTCAAAATCTCTGGTTTTATAAAAGTTAGGATAATATCATGGGCGTAGAACGAAATCTCAGAGGTCTTCAAACCCAAGCTATTTATACTGCAGGGAGTAAACTGAAGTCATGGGAGGTGAAGTGCAAGTTTACAGAGGCAACAGCAGGCTGCAGCAGTTTTTTGAACCCAGGCACACCAACTCCAAGACTGGCACCCTTTCTTCTGTAGCATTATGCTTTCAGAAACAGATTATTGGCTATATAACCCAAAAGAATAATTCCAATAATTTTCAGCATGACTTAGTTTCCTTCACTTTGAAATTAATGTAGCATCTTTTTGCTGATAGAAGAAACCCTAGATACTCTCTGCACCAACTCTGTATGTGTGTGTGTATTTACAGGTTATATGCTTGATAGACATACATATATACACACATATATGTATATACATGTGTGTAGACACACATAGATGTATACATATCTCTCTATATGTGCACACATGTATATATGTATATGTGTATTATATATCCATATAATGAAATCCCCTCCATTCCACAAAATTTACTAACAAAGCAAATTGCGTACAGAGGCAGAGGGAAAGCAAGGATATTTTTCATCATTAATCAAAGTCTGGGAAGAGAAATTTCAGAGTATTTTGTGTTGACTGCGCAGTGATTTCTGCACTAGGTGGAGAGGGGAATATCATGCATGCAATGTTTAAACACACTCTGTAACTGGGTTCAGCCCTAAGATTTGAAAAAAAAATAAGTTTCCATGCTTCATTTTGGAATACCAAACAAAGGCAGGCTCCCAAAGCCTCTCTAAATGCACCCCGTTCCTTTTCCCTGGGTTCCGCAATGATTAATCATTGTGACCTGCACTTTTAAAATGCAAAGAAAATGAAATAGCCCGAGTTTTTTCTTTTATTTTGGGTGAAAGCAAGGAGACATTGTACATATTTGTTAACATCTTAATCTGGTTTATGGACAATAAATTATAATTGTGTCTAACGTCATTTGAGTATCCGAGTATCTATCACGCTTTTCTGGAGATGTCTTCTGAGAAACAAAACTTTCCTTTCTGGAAATATTTGTTCATAAGTTTGCTGTTTATCCTGCACATCACGGTGATGAATCTTCGAGCCCTGCATTCTAGATTTGTTAATGCTGGCTATAGTTTGTCTTACTGTCTCCTCCTCCAGCCTTCCAAAAGGCACACTTTTCTCTCTATTTCTTGGGGGGGCATTAATCTAAACGATGCGCTTTACTCTCTGCCCCCCTCAACCTCCTTTATTACCCAATCTGGATGGAGCAGGGGGAAGACTGACTCTCATCTAACTGTCAGGTCCTTCTGGGGTCCACTAGCAGCATCAGATGGCTGTACATTGTGTTTAATGAACCAGGAGGATGGTAAGGCCAATAAAAATGGGAAAAAAATTCTCCTGTCCTCCGAGCAGGAGGCCACGTTCATCTCCTATTAAAACTGTTTAACAGCCCACAACATCTGCCTGAGGCTGGGGAAAAGGTGAGGCGGTTATGTAGTTGAGTGACTCACCACCTCCTGTAATGAAGCATCTGCTCTGAATACGTGGAGGGCCTGATCTTGGTAAAAAGGCTTCCCAAGTAAAGGGGAAGGGAGCTTGCAGGAAAGGAAGAAGGAGATGCAAATGCATTCTCTAATCTGAGCGGGGGTGGGGAGAGAAATAGGTTCCAAAGGAACAGAAAAAGAATGGGAAGCTTTTCTCTAATCAAGTGATGTTTGCATATTATCATAAGGGCCATTTACATGGCATTTGTGTTCATCAAATCCATCATGGATGGATCTCCAGGGGTCTCACAATGACCCAGGGTCATAGAGAATACGGTTGTATGGAAACTCATTTTACAGATGGTCATATGGAAGTCTCTAAGAAGTCAAGTGACAGGGTGATATATCAAATAAAGGGTCTGAAGTTGGATTCTCATTTGAGTCTGCCTGGTTCAAAGTCTAGCATTCTAGTCATTATATGGTCTGGCAGGCTACTTGGAAGAATGGGAATGGAAAGGCAAAAAGTTATTCAGCAAGACAAGAAGAACACATTGATATGCAGTCAGTGAATTTTGCTTGAGATTTGAACATAATAAGACCCGTGGCACTCCATGGTCTTGGATTCTGACTTATTGCCCCTTGTCATCTCCTGCCCACATATTGGGCATTTCGTTTATTAGTATAGTTTGAAGTGGTGCTGGTGGAATAACTTAGGGAGAAATCTGTTAGTTTGTGCCTTACAGAGGCAACCATCATATCATGAAGACTTTCCCATTTGGGATCTTTTGTTTTTTGTTTTGTTTTGTAAATGAGAATGAAGGCAGAGCTAGAATAAAATTATGGCTACACAGAGTGGAAGCATATTTCATAGATAAAATAAGTGCCCATGAACATGGGGCTGACTAAAACTTCCAAAGTTTTTTTTCTCCTTGACTAGAACATACACACTCTTCTTCACTTATATGTCTTAGAATCAAATGATTGATCCACAAACATTTATTAAGCACTATGTGCCATATATTGTAATGAGCTCTAATTTATTTCAGTGATATTTCAAATATAATCTCCTTCAGAAGGACTTTGCTGATCCCCTCGGCCACAAATACTTCATTTCCAAGTTTCCCTGTAATGCTCTTTCTTGACACTTCAGCTCAAATCTCAACTTTTGCAGATCTTTCCTGTCCCTCCTTGTTGCTTGGACTTTCCACTCTGAGATTGCCTTCTAGCTACTTCATAAACATGTTTCATGTATCTATCAATTTAAAGATTGTTTTCCCAGTTATACCATAAGATTCTTGAGGGTAGGGACTGGATCTTTCTTCTCCTCTCTTCTCTCTCCCTTCCCCTACCCCTCCTTTCATTCTTCCCTCCCTCCCCCACCTCCAGAATTTAGAATGTATCTTTCACATAGTAGTCTGTCAACAATCATTTATTCAGAATTTACTATGGGCCAGACACAGTTCTAAGTGCTTGGGATAAAAATAAAGGTAAAAGCCATCCCTGTCATCAAGGGGCCCACACATAGTATGAATGAATCTAAATAGCTAAGTATTCACTAAGTATTTAATATGAGTAAAGCATTGAGCTAAGCTATAGGGATACCAATAGAAAACAAGGCAGTAGACAACTCAGCTACATTTCAGACATAGCAGCAGAGTTATCCTGAGGGAAGAGTAGTGAAGCTTTTTTTAATGTTTTTTTTTCTTTAAGGTTCTTCTCATGGATTAACTACAACAATTTCTGATATTGAATCATTGACAGTGCCATTGACCTTCCTTGGTGGGAAAAACTCTTTTTGTGTGTCTTCAGGCTTTGTGGCTACAAAACCCACAGAAGCAGTTACTAGGAAGCATCTCACACACACACACACACACACACACACACACACACGTATACATATATATGTGTATTGTGTATATAATATATATATATATATATATAAATTAATTATGCCCAACTGAGTGTGTTTGTGTGTATACAAATGAACACCAACATCCACATATGTATGTGTGTTTTTTCCTTCCCTCTTTAAACTAATTCCAATGAGATTGAGATTCAAGTAGTGTCCATTTCCCGCTCCACTATGAAATCTCTTCCTCATCTGCCTCCTTTAAGTGAAAAAATGCTTCTTTCTACCTTACCCTTTCCCCTCCTCCCAATACATCCCTCTTTTTAACCGCTACCTTCTTTTTTTTGAGATCTTTTCAACATACTTGACTCACATTCATATCCTCTATCTATGTAGACTCCTTCCAACTGCCCTAATATTGGTAAAGCTCTTCGGAGTTACATGCATGTTCTTTCCCAACAGGATTACAAATAGTTTAACTCCATTGAATCCCTTATCATACTCTCTCATGTTTCCCTTTCTATCCTTCCCTTCAGTCTTCTTTGCAAATGACAAACTATTATTCAACTCTGGTCTTTTCATCTGGAATGCTTGGATGTCCTCTATTTTAATGTGTCATTTTTTTTGTCTGAAATATATTCAGTTTTGCTGGATAGCAGACTTTTGGTTGTAATTCTTGTTATTTTGCCCTCCAGAATGCCATATTCCATGCCACATTCTTTTTTTAATGAAAAATATTAAGTCCTCTGCTATCCTGACTGTGGCTTCACAATATTTGAATTCATTCTTTCTGATTGCACACCATATATTCTTTCTGACATATGAGATATAGAATTTTTCTGTAACATTCCCAGGGATTTATATTTTGGGATCTCTTTTAGGAGATAGTCACTGGATTCTTTCCATTTATATTTTACCCTCTGTATGTAAGATATCTGGATAGATTTCCTTTGTAATTTCTTGAAATATAATATCTAGATCCTTTTTTGTGGTTTTCATGTAGTCAAAAAATTCTTGAATTTTCTCTCCTCGATTTATTTTCCAGGACCTTTTATTCCCAAGAACATATTTCACATTTTCTTATATTTTTCATTCTTTCTATTTTGTTTTATTGTTTCTTGAAGTAAAATGGAGTAATTATCTTAACCACTTACACAATTACAGTTTTTCAAGAATTATTTTCTTCAGGTAGCTACAGCTACCTATTTTTTTTCCATGTGACCAATTCTGCTTTTTAAGGAACTCTTTTATTCAGTCCTTTTTTCTGCCTCTTTTTTCCCTTTTTTAAACTGTTTTTTTTTTTACAAAAACTGCTTTCTAAAATATTGTTTGTCCATTTTGCCAAGCTGTTAATTCTCTTTTTATAATTTTCCTGCATCACTCCCATTTTTCCCATTTTTTCCACTACCACACTAATCACTTTCTTTGAGTCTTCCAGGAATTTTTGCTGGCCTTAGATCCAATTAGCATTTTTGTTTTTGTTTTTGCTTATAGCCATCTTAATGTGGTTGTCTTCTAAGTTTATATCTTGGGAATCCCTGCTACCATAATAGCTTTTTAAGGCTATATTCTTTCTTTGTTTAGTTGTGATAGTTTGCTCATTTTCCCAGCCTATTTTTTCACTATGAACTTGATGTAAAAAGGAGGAATCTGTTCACCTGTGGGTGGGGAGGTACTATGCCAATTTTCAGTTTGTTTTTGTGCTGACTTTTTCAGAACTACTTCTGGACATCTGCAAGGTTTCTATGTTTCCATTATCACTCTACTAACTTTCTTTAAATCTTCCAGGAATTATTTCTGGCCTTAGATCAATTAGCATTTTTACATGACTCCATTTTGATTCTACCTCCAAGAGGAAGCATTTCCAGAAGATCTGATGTAGTGGATTTAATGATTTGCTGTCCTAATGGCTACAAGATCTGTCTGCAGTGAACTATTATTTCCAGGGCTCTTTGTCAGGGCTGTCTCCTTAAGGTCTGAGGGGAGGTGGTGGATGAAATGGTGATGTTGGTTTGACTCATTTAACGCACAGTGCCTCTTTTCTCTCCCCCAAAGTGCCTTACTACTTCAGCTAGACAGATTTATCTGCCCTGCTGGGACAGTTGGTCAGTAGTTAGTCAGGGTGTCTAATCCCTTCTCTACATGGATGGCCCCTTTTGTGAATGCTACTATACCTAGATTGGAAGTATGACCAATGGCTTGGTCTCACAGCTATTCACAAGACTCTTGGCTTATTTGTCCATTGATTACAGTTGGTCGGTATTGGCTGTTTATGTTGGTGGGGAGTATGTTTCCTTCTCCACAGGGGTGACTTTCCTGGATAATGGCTGCAAGTTCTAGGCTGGAAGTGGGGCAGTTGTGTGGGGAAGGAGTTAGCATCGCTATTTTCAGGGCTCTCAGCATGCTAATCCTGGGCTATCACCTTCTGGTTTTAAGGTGGTGCTGCTGCTGCTTTGATTCAGATGGAATATGTCATGCCTTGTCACTCCTAGGTGCCTTCTGCTTTGGCTACACTTGGTTTCTTTTAACTGAGTACTGTGTCTATGGTAGCCAAGTACAAGGAAGCTAGAGGTTATTCAATTCTTTGAGTGATTAGTAAGTAAGAAACTCCCACATACCAGACACTAGACTTGCCAGTCATGGATAAAGATATAAAATTTAACATTACCTTCCTTTGAGGCTTTGACATTCTGTTAGGATGGAGATAAAGTTGTCTGTAGGTATGGTCATTTCTAATTCTTTATAATCCCGTTCAGGGTTTTCTTGGCAAAGATACCACAGTGGTTCACCATGGCCTTCTCCAGATCATTTCACAAATGAGTAAACTGAAGCAAAAAGGGTCCAGTGACTTATGTAGAGTCACCCAGCTTGTAAGTGTCTGAGGACATATTTGAACTCAGGAAGACTCATTTCCCTGACTCCGGGTCTGGCCCTCTTTCCACTGAGCCACCTCAGTTTTTTAATCTGTAAAATGGGGTTAGTAACAGCCCCTATGCCCCAGGGTTGTTGTGCGGATCAAGCAATAACTATCCTGGAGTGCTGAGGGCAGGGCTGTACAAGTTGTTTTCCTCTCATTCTCATCAGCAGGCATCTTTGCTGATGCTGAGCCAGGAAAGACACATAACCAGAATACAGCAGGGATACCATAAGGCGAGTTGCACTGAGATGGCTGGCACATTTGTTAGTCCCCAGCTGTGCCTGGTGGCCAATCTCAGAGTTGGGGGCGGGTCTAGAGCATTTTCCTTTCCCAAATATATGTGAGTTCTTCAAGCTGATAGGAACAAATCTGGAAAAAATAATCTACTGACCATGTGACTAGCGATTCTAAGCCATTATAGACAAAGTAAGTTTGTTGGAAAGCAACTTCTCAAAGCACCCAAGTTTGAAGCAGCCTCCTCAACAGAGAAGCCTCTTCTGCTCAGCAAAGTAAGTCAAGCTTCTTCCCCTACCTAAAAGGAACAGGAATGTTTGTGGAATGCCCCAGTATAAATTTAGTACTTTGCTTTTTAAGAATTAAGCTAGGGGGCTCACTTTGAGAAGTGTTGTGTGATTTGATCAGATGAGACTCTGGGAAGCCCTTGTTGAGAGCCCCCCGGCTTTGAAAACCCAGATGTTGAAGCTTCCCTCTCTGGTAACTGTGATTTGGTAGTGATATAATAGTTGGACAGTTTGGAAGCCTGTCTGTTTTATCTGTAAGTTCTGTAACTCTGAAGTTCGGGGTGCTGACCTTTTTCCCCTGAACTAGGTAATGTATGTTTGTTTGGTTAAAGTGAGCTTGTTAACCCATTTTGAGTTGCTTTCCTTTTGAAAAGCAGATCTAAGAACCTGTGTTGGCAGTCACCCTGGGGATATTGGGGTGCTTGCTGCTACAAAATGGCGACAAGGGATGGGATCTGCTGAGTAAAAGGAAAGTATGGGGGCTGGGATAATTGTTTGTTTCCCAGTTGTGGTAGCTGTGATTCTGTGGAGCCATGGAGCAGGAGAGAAGAAAGACCTGCATGCTGACTTCACTGAGCTGAGAGCAGGAATGGTGAGCTGCCTGCATGGAGACCTGTGGAGAAGCCTGGAGCTGCTGCCTTCTGCTGGAGGAGAAGGAACCCAGGAGTTTGGATTTCAGCCACAGGACGACATAAGGACTGTGAGGCAAAGCAGGGGCACTGAATGTGTTTCCTTGCTGCATCCCACAGTTTGGGACCCAGGGGGAGGATGGACTTGTGACTGGTGGGTGGGGTGAAGTGCCATGGACCCCAAGGACCCCACTTTGGTTTTGTTGCCCAGCCCCCTCTCTAGACTTGAAAGCAGGGGCTGGAGCAGTGTGAGGGGAAGGACACCCCCCACCTCCCAAGAGAACTTTATGTGATAATGCTTTGTATTTTGTGAATTGATGTGAAAATGCAATGTACTAGGTTTAAGACCCAGGGGCCACTTTGGTAACTTTAGATGTACCTTGAAAATATGACTTAAGGGATGGTTAGTGCTAATTGAAATGTAAACTGTCTATGCAATGGGCAAACTTAGTAAGACTTTACTGAGTAAGTGACTAATTGTACTTTGAGATATTGTTACAGATAAGAGACTAATTGAGCTAATCAAGACTTTGCCCCATGAGTGGAAGTTGTACTTTGAAAACTGATGTAACTGATTGAGTTAACTTAAGAGTGACTATTTTTTTGATTTTACTGATAAGTGACTGAGTTAACATTTGCCCCATGAGTGGAAGACTTGGACTATTGCATTTTGAGATTATATTGTGATTTTCTTATGTACCTAGAAAATGTGACCTGAGAGATGTTTAGTGCTAATTCAAATGTAAATTATGTATGTTATGGGCATGAAAGATCTTGGGGCAGAATGTAATGGAAATGCAAATTTGGAGATGTTCCCTGCCCCTAGCTTGGGTGCACCTGGAGCCTGTGGTGGGAGGCTTGTTTTTCAGGAAAGCCCACACCTTGATACTTTGTGATTGGGCAGTGGGTCTAGGAGGTTGTTAAAATCTCTGAGCCAGGAGAAGGCTATATAAACCCTGATGAGAGGCTTTGCTTTGGGGCTCACTTTGAGAAGTGTTGTGTGATTTGATCAGATGAGACTCTGGGAAGCCCTTGTTGAGAGCCCCCCCGCTTTGAAAACCCAGATGTTGAAGCTTCCCTCTCTGGTAACTGTGATTTGGTAGTGATATAATGGTTGGACAGTTTGGAAGCCTGTCTGTTTGATCTGTAAGTTCTGTAACTCTGAAGTTCGGGGTGCTGACCTTTTTCCCCTGAACTAGGTAATATATGTTTGTTTGATTAAAGTAAGCTTGTTAACCCCCCCCCCCAAAAAAAAAAAAAGAATTAAGCTAAGGCACTCTTTCAGACTGCACTTTCACTATATGGGAGTTTTGATTCCAGGCAGAGAAATGTGCCATCATTCTACAGGAAGAAAAATGGAAAGCCACTTTATTGGTCTATGCAGCAGAAGCCTGACCTTTTAAATGTGTATCCAGAAATGACCTGGTTCATATGGTATATGACAGGAGTCTGGTATGCAGCTAAGACTGAGAATGACCAGAGGTTCAATGCAAGTCAAAATCCACAGGTTCCCTGAAAAAATCTAGTTGCTTGTTTCCTTTTGCCCCTGGGTATGAAGAATATCAAGCAAATTCTTAACAAGCAAAGTACTAATTTAATTTATACTGGGGCATTCCACAGTGAGCTCAGGATATTTGCATCTGTTAGTACCACATTAAATAGTGACTAGGTATTCATGAGAGATTATCATTACTTATCAACTCCTTTTAATGGTTGGACTTAATTCTTTGTAACAGGCCCAGTCTGTCAGTGATGCTATTGTAGATGAAGCAGACAGACTGGGCATATATGCACACACATACATATATGTAGATATATAAACACACACACACATACACATATATACGCTTACATGGAACTGCTAGGTAGCACAATTGATATGATGCTGGCCCTGGAGTGTGGATGATCTGAGTTCAAACATGGCCTCAGCAATCTTACTAGAAGTATGATCCTGAGAAAGTCACTTCACCCTGTTTGCCTCAGTTTCCTCATTTGTAATATGTACTGGAGTAGAAAATGACAAAGCACTCCAGTATCCTTGCCCAGCAAACCCCAAATAGGGTCACAAAGAACAATGAAAACAGCATGTGGGCTCATATCCATCTATCTAGGTAGGCTCATAGCTATTCTGATTTCTATTTCTCATTGAAAAAACATCAGAGTCAAATTCTTTCGTATAATTAAGGTGTATGCAGAATTTGTTTGGGATATTTTTAGTATGAAAAATCCCCTAAACAAATTCTGTCCACTTGCAAGATTGGCAAACTCCAAGGAATTTTACTAGCTAGGTCCTTGCAAGCTGTCTGTGACACAATGTTGAATTTGACCAAGTGTCACGGAGTTAGCTTTTAGAAGCAGGATATCAACTATACCATATATAGCTATTAATATTATATAACTTTTATTATCATATTATATTGTTATGCCTATGTTACATATGATATAATTTTTCATATTAAACGATGCTATAGTAACTAAGACGCACAGAGATATGCAGGCATATATGTGTGTTTCCTAGGACACTAAGAGACTTAGTGCTTTGTCCATAACGTTACATAGTCACACAGCTAGCTGTTTTTTGTTTTTGTTTTGGTCAGGGACAAAGAGGATTTGGAAATGGGTCTTCCATGCAGTGTGGTCTACTGGCCTGAAAGCTGCCAAGCTGGAAGACCCTGCCCATTGACCTGAACCTAATGGTGGGTGCCAGGATCACACTCCCCATACAGAACATGGGCATAGCTACCTCACCTAGCACCACAGGCCCTTGGATACTTTGAGTCTCCTTTGGCTTTCCTTTCTTCTTGTTGCAACCCTGAAAAGGCAGAAGGCCCTGGATGGCTAGCGACAAGGGCAGAATCCGCCAGGGCAGTTGTGCTGGGAACAGCAGGATCAGCCTCAAGTTTACAAGAACAGAAAACAAAAATCAAAGGTAGAATCCACATGGAGTCTGGCTGGCAATGCCAGGGCAAAGCAGAAGAGGGGAATTAACAGCCTTGTGGACGTTGTGGTGCAAGAACGCTTAAGCACCATCTTCCCATCTGCCGGCATGACCAGTGGGCAGCTAATTTCTTCTCCTCTAGTCATTCTACAATTCTATCGCTGAACAGGCACAAATTACCTTGAACTGAAAAGACCTCAAAGGCCAGCTCAGCAGACCGTTCCTGGCTGTGAGTCTCAGGATCAGAGACCCCTCCAGGCTCATGTCAACTTATACTCACACGCAGGGACTGCTCCATTCCCAAGGAAAGATGGCCCACATTGGATCGGAGACTCACTCCTTTTTTTTTTCTTGGATAGCCTGACATTTGTAATGGAAAAATGAAGCATGTTTACTACTATGGGACCAGAACCACCGTGGGTCCCAGGGATATAAACACAAAGCTGAGAAAGACACTGTTCTCAAAGTCCTTAAATTATACGTACTATGTGCATCCCACATGATTGGCATTTACTGATTTTTTTTATTGATTACTAACAAGATTAATTTTTAATTGTGTTATCTGAAGTGGACTATAAAATATAATGATAATACTCTATATGGGACTTGGGCTTCCACTAAACTAATCACTGAAAGGGGGATGGATAACAGAAGTGTAAACTAGCAGTAAACATGGAGTTAGTAATGACAAAGAAGGTCCCTAATAACTGGGACCATCAGGGATGGCCTTTTGGCCAGCTTGCTACTTGAGCTAAGCCTTAAAGCAGAGGGGATTCAGGATACCACCTCTCCTACCAGGACAGCTTCTCCCCAAGCCTCCTCTACTGGAAACAACAAAGGGTCTGCAAGACAATCGGTGTTAAATCAATTCTATTTGACAGATTGACTCACTGACCTCTTTCTTAGCAATAAGCTAGACTTGGGAGTCTGGATCCTTGGCTCCAAGAGACCAGCTTTAGCTTCATCTTGCTAGAGGGCCGGCTGTCTCTGCCACTTCCCAGAATGCTTCATGCCATGCCACCTCTGTAGCACTCCAATGGCTCTGCCACTTCCCAGAATGCTCTACACCATGTCCCTTACGCACCATTCCTTTTCCACTTCCCCAAATTGCTTATTGTTTTCCATTAGAATATAAACTGTTTGAAGGCTGAGACCCTTTGTTTTCTGTAATTGTATTTTCCTAGCACTAGCACATTGATACATATTAAGCACTTCATACTCAGTTTATCTATCCATCCTTCCATCTGTCTGCCTGTTTTACCTTTCTGTAATTGTAGGGGAATAATAGATGTATCTCCTAGGTTCAGAGATGTTCATCTCCATATCTCTACTAGGCCCCGTGCAAGGTGCTGAAGGGATAAAGGCAAAAGTGAAAGGACAGACCCTGCCTTCAAGGAACTTAAAGTCCAGCCAAGAGCAATGACTATATATATGATGCCATGTATAGGCTAAGGACAGACCAATACCAGGTAAACTTGGAAGACAGTAGCACCTGGGGGAAAGAGGAAAGTTTTCATGTAGAAGATGACATCTGACATTATAAAAATTCTATGAGGGTGTGGTGTGTTCAAGCAGGGCTACAAAGTATGTTATTAGGAAGTTTGGTTTTTATGTTTGTTTTCTGTTGAGAAGGTTATCCAGAGGATGATGAAGACTATTGGGGATTCAAAGAGGTGGTAATGAGGGCAGGACTGGATTGAGCAAGGGTTGGACATGCTAGAAGGAATGGCATGGGTTAGCCCATTTCCTGGACTGTCATGTGTCTAAAGAGGAATAATATAGGATGTGGATAGAAAAGTAAACCAATGAGCAGGTTATAAAAGGCTTTACATGTCAAGTGAATGAGTTCATACTTCCTTATTTTAGTGGTAGGGATTGCCTGGAGATAGTTGAGTAGGAGAATGGCTCTTGCACTCCCTCTCTGTTTCTATCTCTGTCTCTCTCTATTTCTGTCTTTCTCTGTCTCTGTCTCTGTTTCTTTCTCTCTGTCTTTCTCCCTCTCTGTCTCTCTCTCTGTCTCTGTCTCTCTATATGCATATGTATAAACACACACATGCACATATAAAATGTTTATGTATATGAACATTTACATGTATATGCACACATATAAGTATACCCAGATTGTCACAAGAGAAGGCCAACGACTTTGGGAAAGCCTGGCTTCTGTGCTGACTCTCCTGTGCCCATGCTGTACCATTCCCACTCCCCCAGAACAAAGGCAGAGTTCCTGAATTTTTCTCTTGGTATCCTCAGAACCTCCCTCCACCTTGGGAATCCTCACTGGCTTCTTGTTGAATTGAATGGCAGACTAGAACTCCTCAAGATGGATCTTTAGGATTAGCTAGGCCAGGCCCAGTTTTTTTTATTTTCTTTGTTTGTTCTGTTTTAACAGATGAGAGGAAATAAAAGCACTTGCCCAGTACCACACAGATGTGGAGCAGCTGATCCCAAAGACAGACCCAATTCTCTAGATAGCAAATGTCAAGTGATTCCCTGACATATAATATTGCCTCCCACTCTGATGGAATGTTCCCAATGCCACAAGAATGTGACTTGTTCTGCTTAGATGGTTTGGGCCAGAACCTTTCAGCTGAGTAGGTATTAGAGATCCCCTTGTTGGCACCCAACATCCAACTCAAGAACCAGAAACCACCAAGGACAATAAAAGATCAGAGATCTGCAGCCACTGGAGAACAGCTGTTCATAATTATACAGCTCCAGTCCCATGATGCCTTTAGAACTCCCTCAGAATCCCTTTAGGCTTGAATTCGATAAACAGAGTTTGAGCCAAATATTCCTCATTTCCTATCAATTTACTTTGATTTTTTTCTAAGTAAAAGAACCCCACCTAGTGTGGGACTTACTATTCTCATTCCCCAGGCTCACTTCCTCCTGAATCTTAATGCACCATTACAAAACACAGAAGACTTTACTCCATAAAACACCTTATGGGTTCAATGTGTTTTATTTATTACACATGAATGACCGGACTGACAAAGCAGAGACGAGTGAGCTCCAGCGCCCAAACAAATCCACATAACCTCTTAGCCAGATGTGCACAGTGTATAAATCATATTATGGTTTCATCAAGGGCTTGGGAAAGGCTTCTCTATGACTAGAACCTTGGCAGTTTCTACTGCTCATTAGGGAAGGAAGGCTGAGGCCCCAGCTGGAAGAGTAGCCAGTGGAACAATATGAGCGAGTACACTGTTTGTGTAAAGTGATGTCCTAACAAAGGCAAAGCAAACAGCTCATGTTCACCAGAGACGCACATTCCCAATCTGAGGAGACAAAAGCTGTAAGACTCCAATCAACTTGGAAATCCCATGATAACATAGCTATAAAAGAAAACAGCACTGCAGCATGAGGTAACCAGCCGGAACCATGGGAGAAGAATCACGGGAGACTTTTGGTATCTTTAACGGAATGATTGCTGTCAAATGCTTGAAGAGTTCCAATGAAGAGGACCAAATAGAGTGCTGAAGATATGCAATAAGCCCCCATCATGGATGGATGCTAGAGAACTGCAATTAATCGGTGTTTACTGTGTACAATGCTTTCTGGGCCAAGAGCCGGGGATAATGACAGAAAAGACATTCTCTGGTACCTCTGAGCTCACCAGACAACTCACCAAAAGAGAGGGGGAAATTCGGTCAGCAAGGGGCATGGAGCAGCCAATTGTGACTCCAGGCAGCATGTGGGGGCGGGGTTTCAAAGTCCAGAAAGACAGGAAATACAACAGAAGAGTCTGAAAAGGAAAGGACAAAGGGAAAAGGGAATGAACACTTATATAGGGTCAGGCATTGTGCTAAGCATATTTTTTTCCTAAATAAATATCTCATTTGTAATATTTTTTTACAAATAGCAAACAATAATCAACCTACATAATATTTTTATATTGCTGCATGATCCCTAGACAGATAGAACCATAGATTTAGAACCTAAATAATCTTATCAGTCATTTAGTCCAGTACCCCCAGTTTACATATGAGGAAATGGAGGCAAAGTGACAATAAGTGGCCTGTCTCTAATCACATGACCAGGATCTGACCTTAGGGCTTCCTATAAGTCCTAGGCCTACCGGTTGTGCAGCCTAACCACCTTCTGAATGAGGTGTTTCTAGAATTTAACCTGGCTCCATCTTCTCTCGACACAGAGCCATGGCATGGACTTTGTTGTTCAGTGGTTTCATTCATGTGTTACTCTTCATGACCCTATTTGTGTCTTCTTTGGCAAAGATACTGGGGTATTTTCCTTCTCCAGCTTTTTTACATATGAGATACTGAGGTCAAAAGGGTTAAATGACTTATCTAAGATCACACAGTGAATGTCTGAAGCTGGATTTGAAGCCAGGTTCTCCTGACTTCAGGACCAGGTTCTGCCCACTGTGCCACTTAGCTGCCCTCATTGTATAGAGAGATACCTTAAATTCTAGCCCAAGGATCTCTAAGTATGGAGGGACTGCCGTAGTTATTCAATACAACCTACAGTTGAATGGAATGCTTTCTGCAACATCCTAGACAAGTGGCCACCCAGCATTGGTTCATACACCATCAGAGATGGCTATTGTTCCTGAAGCTGCTCATTCCACAGTTGGAAATCCATCTTCTCAGGACTTTTCTCCAAACATGCAATCCTAATCTCCCTCTCTGGCACTCCCACACATTGTTTCTCAGTTTGTCCTCTGGAGCCAAGCAGACAAAAAGAAAAAATAATAATAATCTGTCCCCTCTTCCCTGTAGATTTGATGTCTCAAATTCCCATCTTGTTAAAGTCACCAAAAAGAAGGATGAGACTGATATCTATGGGAAGGCCCCGTAGGTTCAGCAGCCAGCTGTCAGGTCAGGCCACGAGCTTTGTCCCACTGAGTCTTCTTTTCCCCAGATAAATGAAACAAATCTCCTTTAGGGAATCCTAGTAAGGTCTCTGGTCCTCAGTATTTTTGTGTGAATTGTCCAGTTTATCAGAAGTTGTCTTTACACTTTATCCCCTGAATAATAATCATAATCACAGCCATCATTTCTAGAGAGTTTTATGATTTGTAAGGTGCTTTACAAGTGATCCTCATAGAGACGTTGGGAGGTGCATTCTATGGTTTTCACACCAATTTTAAAGATGAGAAAACTTTAACCAAGAGAGGTTGAGTGAATTGTCCAAGATCACACAGTCAGTGAAATGTCTGAGACAGGATTGGAACTCAGGGCTTAACTAACTCCTCCCCAGTATACACACACACACACACACACACACACACACACACACACACACACACAATCCTAGAAGGAATTAGTTGAATTTAACATAGGGAACGTTTTGTTGTTTTGGGGAGATACCATTCTCCTGTTTCTCTGGTAAAAATAAGAAATGAATTCCATCTAAGTACAGAAGAAAAAAGACTATTTCTGTAGTCCAGGACCATGTTCAAAATCCAGCCTTCTCATTTTAGAGTGGCAGAAAATGAATTCCAGAAAAGCTATCCCTTATTTCAAATCACACAAATTAAATTCAAGTTTACTTCATACTGGCTTTTGACCTTGGACAAGTCATCTAGTTTTTCTATGGCTCAGTTTTCTTATCTGTAAAATGGGGAAGCTGGACCAAATGACCTCTAAGGTCCCTGCCAGTTGACAGTTTTTGAAATCTATGAAATCTCTTCTGAATTTACTTCATTTGGTTATTGGACAATAGGAATCCAGTTCATCCTTGAGATCCGGTATTAAAAACTTTTAGACTTGGTAGAAACTTTGGGAGACTGTGTTCCATCCACTGGAATACTTTTTGAAAAGTGAAGTTCCCCTTTTCCCCATGAAAAGCCTTAATAGTTCCCAATGGAATTCCAAAAGCAGAATTTAAAAAAAGAACTAAACACACACACACACACACACACACACACACACACACACACAAACATTACTGGAGAATAGCCACTGATGGCTGTGGACCTCATGTGAGAAGGACAGTGGTGCTGGAAGAAAATCAGCAATTACAGGAATTTGAAATGGGGAGGGAGTGCATTGCAGACATAGGAGATGAAAAGCCTGTGCCGCCCAAGATTTTGGAAGGAGTCAAAATTCCAAAGTATGGCAACAACTATTACAATTGGACAAACCAAATGACATACAATCTTTTTATTTAAATAAAATATTTTACTGTATATTTATATATTGTATATTATGCTTTATACTGTAGCTTTATTCTACAGTAAATTTGTAATTTCCTTGGTATGGATGTACATGCTGACATAGTTGTTTCCAGCCCCATTCTACATCCCTAATCCCTAACATCCTGTTCTCCTTTCTGTCCTGGTACAGGTAGTTTTGCTGACGGCCTTAGCTAAAGCCTCCTAACATCAAGGCAGCAATGAACCACTTGGACTGTCCATTCTTGTCCTTACAAAGGGAACCCACCTCCCTTTGTTTTCATGTATCTCTTGGATCATGTCATTTATTAATGATGTTTGATCAGAATAAACAAATATTTGATTTTTAAAAATCATCTATGGATCAGAACAGGATGGGGGAGGGAATAACTTGTGAGATAAAGGTCTGCTGTTTATTTTTCAGGGACCCCAAGCTTACTATGAGCCTGGAGTATTCCATAATAGCCAATAAAAGTATCATATACTTGGATTACGTGAATGGAAACATGACTTACCTCATGCTGTTACATAAGGTGTAGAGTTGATCTGCTGCCATCTGACCTACTCTGATCCCATATCACATACTCACTCCAGTTCTGCAGTCTCGACTTTGGGAAGGAGTGTTGAAAACATAGAAGATACTTCCACCCTTCTCTCTTCTCCATGAAGGCTCTAGTGAATTTTGCCAACGACTTTCTCCTCTGGCTCTTGCCGATCAGTTAAGGAGCATTTATTAGGGTCTCGCTTTGAGCTAATACTGTTTCATGTGTCTTTGAATGCATTGATAACATACTTTTGTATAATTAATTGATCTCAGAATGCATAGTATCCAAGACTAGACTACAGACAATGGCCTCAGGACAATGGCCATGTTTTACTAAACATCTGTCCTTCAGACATCGTATAGCACACGACTCTTTATGTTGGAGTTATTGCATAATTATTTGTTGGCTTCAATAATTAGCAGACAATGCTATATCTCGTGAATTACTTAATAAGGCAAGTAGAGCTGAAAACTCCGCTTAATATTTCTCATTATGAACACTCCTAGGATTTTCTTCCTCAAAACAAACAAACTTTAACATATTATCCCACACATTAATAACCATTCATCAGAGATAATGTCTGCCTCACCCTTCTGTCCATTCCTAGACCTTTATTCCCTGGTGAAGACACAAGCAATAGACACTAGAACCAGAAACCTTCATATCAATGTCTTGTCAATGAACTTTATAATGGCAAAGGATCTGTGAGTAATTTAAAGTATGAGAACTCCCTTCACCAATGCAGATCACAACCCAGTTAGGACTTAATAGAAAAAGTCTGTCCAGTTCTCTGAGCCACAGAAAGGTTAAGCAACTTACCCAGGTCAAACAGCTAATAAGTTTCAGAAAATGTCTCAAGTAATTACTTCTTCCCTCTGAGTACAGTACTCTGCCCACCATGTGAGGGCCCTGCCTTTGGAAGGACTCTGCTAATGGAAAGTAGAGGACATCAAGGGAAGGAGATCCCCAGGGGCACTCTCTTCTTTGACTCAGATAGCATTCTTGTTAGAGTTAAGAAAGAGTTCCTTTGGCTTTAATTAGTGCATCTTCCCCCAATAGCCAAATGATCTATGGAACAAAAAACACTGGATTTTAATGAAGCAGCCGCTTCTGAAGAAGCCTTCTTTTGGCAAACACATTTACTTGGCTAATCAGTGAACCAGAAAAACACTGTGCTTGTACCTGAGGTGGAAGCATTCCTCTTTCCCCCTGAGGAATGTAGCCCTAATGAGTATTGATGACATCTGTGTAGGAATCACGAAGAAGCTGGTAATTTGACTTGTCACTGTGGAGAAAAGGAATGGTTCATTCACCAAATATTTATTGAGGGCCTGCTCTGTTCCTGGTGCTATACTGGGTGTGTTGGGGATACAAGGAAGAAGGAGATAATCTCCCTCTGTAGAATCTAGGGAGACATTGCAGTTACTGACTTCCCAAGATCTGATGCTGCAGATTCTCCCAGGATGGCTTGCCAGCTGTTCCCTGAACTCACCACTGAATCCCCCACCTCCATGCCTTTTCCTAGGATATGGCCCATGCAGGGAATGCACATCTTCCTCACCACTTTATCTCTGTTTCTTCCAACACTGATTGCCTACAAGTTTTGTGTCAGTGACACTTCCTCCAAAAAGCCTCTCTAGGTTTTTCTACTGGTTAAATTCATTTCTCCTTCTCAAATCCCCTGCATTTACTTACCTATGTCAAAGCTTCACAACCAGGGATCCTTTTGGCAGCCAATATGGTGGGCATCCAGAATAGTGTTTTTAAAGACTGTTTTTTAAATGAAAATAAAATACGGGGGTTACAAAAAATTGGTTACATTTAAATGCTTTTTTGCCTTTTTGGAGGGGGAAGATAAGACAATTAGGTTTAAGTGACTTGCCCAAGGTCACATAGCTATTTTTTTGTCTTAAGTGTCTAAGGCCTGTCTTGAACTCAGGTCCTCCTGACTCCAGGGCCAGTGCTCTATTCACTGTGCAACCAACCACCCATAAATACAATTTTAAAAGTTTTTTTTTTTCTTTTTAAAGTCATGAGCCCCAAGTTAATAACCCTTCTCCAAGTCATGTGGATCACAGGTGTCAAATATGAAGCTAATAGGCCAAATATAGCCCACAACACTCCCAGATGCAGCCTGGACGAGATGAAAATATAACTGTAAATATTTAACAAAATAAATAAAAACTTTAAAATGATAATGTTAATATGTGATTTTCTACCAATATGTGGCCACAGACATCCTTTGAGGGGTCTAGTAGTCTCCAGTTCTATTGGAATTTAACGTAATTAATTTGTAATGATCCCCTCCCAGGTGAATGCCATTTCCTTGAAGGCAGGGATTGTTTGATTTCTGTTTTTATCACCTGGGTTCCAAGTACAGTGTCTGGCACATAGTAAAGGCTTCCCAAGAGCTTGGTAAAATGGACAGCTAGAGCTGGGATGCCCCTTTCCTCCCAGTTCCCTCTGAGACAGTGCAGGAGAATGGCAGCAGCCTGATTTTGGGATAGCCTTTGCAGGAGTAGCTTAATGCTGGTGATATCAAACACTGACAAAGCACTTCACTAAAGGATTTACTAGAATTACCTTTTTCTATCTGCAAAGCAGGCAGCAAGGTGGTGCTGTGGATTGAGTGCCAGGCCTCCAGTGAGGAAGACAAAACCTCCTGATTTCAAATATGTGCTCAGATATCTACTAGCTGTGTTACTCTTGGCAAGTCACTTACCCCTGATGGCCTCAGTTTTCTCATATGTAAAATAAGCTGGAGGAAGAAATGGTGAACTGCTGCAGTATGTTTGCCAAGAAAACCCAAAATGGGGTCATGAAGAGTCAGACAGGACTGAAATGACTGAACAAGACAAAATGAGTCAGATGCTTTGATAGAGATACAAAATCAATAATAGCAGCAAACTCTTCTTCTTCTTCTTCTTCTTCTTCTCCTTCTTCTTCTTCTTCTTCTTCTTCTTCTTCTTCTTCTTCTTCTTCTTCTTCTTCTTCTTCTTCTTCTCCTATTTCTTCACCTTTGCTTCCTCCTCCTCCTCCTCCTTCTCCTCCCCTTCATTTTCCTTTTTCTTTGCCAATCTCTAACCTGAATATTTCCTGAAGATATTACTAGTGCAGTCAAGCTCTATACATGTCTGGAAAGCTTTGAGTATGGCTTTGCCAACAGGCTTTGTGCTTCTCATCAGAGAACCAGTGAAGCTGACATTCGAGAGGGACACAAATGGAGGTCCCAGTGACAGAATGAAGAGTTTACCAACTCTTACATATCATCTACCAAATAGTAGATAGGTTATTATCTGCCTGGGCATACCAAGAATGGCCAAATTGGGCCTTTATTGCATATGCAAGTTTGGAAATAGACTACACAAATTCAATCGCAATAACATGTTTTTGTTTTTGCTAAAAAGAGGAGTACCAGCTATTTCCTTTTTCTCCTTAGATGTTGAAAACAGCCAATAACCTTTGAAATATAGACAGAATGGGATAATTGTAACACTTGGATATAGAAAAAAAGGAAAAACATATTCCTTTTCCTAGTGATAGAACCATAGTATCAGTTAACCCTGCTGAGATAAGGAGGACAAACAATCTCCTTAGTGAAACAAGCTCTCCTTTCAGAAACAAGGGTGCATGTCTGGTTCATTTTCTATTGGAGGGGTGGGAGGAAAGATGAGCATAGGCAGGAAAGGGCTCCTTCTGAAATATAACTTGGAAAGCCCAAAGACTCAGCTCTTTTCTGGCTTTTGTTTCTCCTCCCATAGGCTCTTCTGGATTATGTAATTCAATGAGTTTTCTTCAGGGCCATCACATCATCCGGAAATCAAGGCAGACTTCAGTGCAATGGCTGGATTCCTGTATGTATTAGGATTGATTAGCTGCATTCATGAATCTATAATCACACCTGCAAATGATGAAGAAATCTATAGAAATGGGAAGCATTTTGAAAAAAAAATACCATAAATATGCATGCAGTGTATATTGCCAGAAATATCATAATAAAAATAGTTCGTAAGTATTCAGGATCCAGCAATGATGCTTTTATTTTCCAGATGTCAAGACTCAGCCAATTTTTCTAAAGATAATAAACCTGTGGGTTGACATTCAAAAGTCACTATTCACACTGTTAATTCAGCTGTGATTGTCTCCTATAGAGTCAGAGTAAATTATTTTTTTAATTAATTGTTCAGTCATTTTCAACTCTTTGTGGCCCCATAGATCATAGCATGTCAATACTGTCCATGAAGTTTTCTTGGCAAACACACTAGAGTAGTTTGCCAGTTCCTTTTCCAGTGAATTAAGAAAAACAGAGGTTGAATGAGCTGCCCAAAGTCACATAGCTTTTAAGTGTCTGAAGACAGATTTGAACTCAAGTTTTCCTGACTCCTGTCCCAACACTCTATCCACTAAGTCACTTAGTTGCCTAGGGTAAACAAAGGCTTACTCTGATTTTCATGTGCCCTTAGGAATATCACTAAAGCCTGATGATGCTTGGGAAAAATATGGCCTCACCCAAATTTGTAGGCTAATGTCTATCATTCATTCACTTGAGCCTTCGTAATGTGGCTGTATGCTTTTTTTTTTTTAATTAAAAATCTAATATTCCTTGAAGGTATAATTTTTGAGACTACCAAGGGATCAGGACCCCAAGAAGATCTTGATAGAATTAAAGAGTAGGCTAAAATCTATTAAGATGAGATTTCATATTCATTAATGTAATCTGAAGTCTTACTTTTGAGTTCAAAAATTCATCTTCCCAAGTTAGAGGAGTAGGAGACATGGAAGACATCACCTAGTCTAATAAAACGATCTTACACTTTAGGTGGACTACAGACTTAATATGAATCAGCAGTACAGAATGGTATCAAAGAGGGTTAAAATTAACTTGGACTTCCTCAAGACAGGCCTAGTTAATAAAGAGGCTGCTTGGGAGGCCAATGGTCTCTCTGTACTCAGACTTCTTTAGACAGTAACTATTTCAGTTCTGGTTATCATATTTTAGGAAGGATGTGGACTGGAGACCCTAGCCAGCATAAAGAATGAATTTGAGTCTATGAATTTTGCAGATCAATAGAAGGAAATTATCCTGGAGAAGAGAAGGCTCTTGGTTGGTGGTAGGTGGGAGAGGGGGATAACTGTCTTCAAGTGATGTGGAACAGGGACCATATTTGTCTTTTTTGGTCCCTCAGGGCAGAACCAGGAAGACCCAACTTAGGCTTGATTTCAGAAAAAAACAAGCAAAGAAAAGCAAAACCAAACTTTCCCACCAATGCAAACTATCCCAAAGTACAATGGGCTTGCTAGAGAGGAGATGGGCTTCTCTTTCTTTGGATATGTTCAAAAAGAGGTAGGATGACTGCTTCTTACAAATGGTGGAACATTCAATCCTTTTGGGTACAGTCTGCACTTGATGGCCACTGGATTCCCCTCATCTTCTCAATTCATGTGATTTCAGGGTTCCAAAATTGCCTGTTCAAATTCAAGATTTGTGAAGACTTACCGGGTATCAATCTGTTTTTTTTTAAATATCTGTTTATCTTAGTCAATTTGTACCAAAAAAAATGAATAGTAGAATGTGATGAAATTGAGAAAAAAATGTTACTGTGAATTAAGACAATAAAAAAGCTTGATGTCCAGCATGGAGGAGGTGATTGTTTCTCTCTCTACTGTTTAGATAAGGCTACATCTGAAATGATATGTTCAGATTGGACAGACTTTGGGAAGCCAGACTACATCCAGTACATACCTGCTATTCTGAAGGGCCTGAAAACTGTGCTTACTACTTGAGTAGCCATGGAAGGACCTTGACTTTTTTTATTCAGAGACAAGATTCAGGGTTTCGTGACACTTCCCTTCAAGTATTGGATGGATTGTTAAGTAGAAAATAGACTGCTCTTCTACTGGATTCCATCAAATTAATCTATGAGAAATGCTTAGAAGTTGGCCTGGGGCAATTTTTGAATTTATGAAAGGAAGGCTTTCCTAAATATATAAACTGCCCATAAAGGGATGGCCTCTTTTGAGTGGCTGGGTCCTGATGATTGTGGATCTTTTTATCAAAGAATGGACAAGCATTTAATGAGTATGTTCAGGTGAAAATTCCTTTTCTTTATGGCTTGTTTTAGACGGTTTCTGAAACCCATACCACCTCTCAGATTTGGTGGGTTCTGAGATTAAAGACAGAGTAAAACTCTACTCCACTGGAATACTGAAAGCCAAAATCAGATGTCTCATTGATGGTCATTCTTAAGTATTGATTGGATTGATCTGTGAGGTCCTAACTCAGAAGTTCTAGGATTCACCTTTTACACTGCTTCCCTAGACTTACATCAGCTCCACCTGTCACCTGATCAAGTCCTTATTTCCTATCCAGATTGAATACATATTACTCATCTTGACCTGTTTTATACACTCCTCAAACTAATCTGCTCTCAGCCTCCAGAACATTCTCCAATACTTTCAAGCTTCTGAGTATTTGCCCATGCCCTTCTTTCTGCCAGACATACTCTACTTCATATTCCAGGTGAAGAAATTGGGGTTATGAGAGCTTAGGAGATTCACCATGATCACACAGATACAAAAAGTATAAGAACAAACATGAATGAAGGTCATATTTGGGAAATGATGCTGACACCTCATAGTGTACCTGTCAGATCTATGGAGAAGGGAAGAAGTTATGGCCAAACAAGAGATAGAAAACATTACAAAATACAAAATGGATAATTTTGATTACATTAAATAGGAAAGTTTGGGTTTTTTTGGGGGGAAGGGATTTTTGTTTGTTTGTTTACTTTGCTTTTTGTTGTTGTTGTTTTGAAGAAACAAAGCCAATGCAACAAAGATTAGGAGGGAAACTAGAAACTAGGAAATAATTTTTACAAACACTGTTTCCTATGAAGGCCTCATTTCTAAAATATATAGAAAACTGAGTCAAATTTATAAGAATACATGTCATTTCCCAATAGATAAATGATCAAAGAATGGGGCAGCTAGGTGGTGCAGTGAATAGAGCACCGGCTCTGGAGTCAGGAGGACCTGAGTTCAAATCCAGCCTCAGGCACTTAATACTTATTAGCCATGTGACCTTGGGCAAGTTATTTAACCCAAACTGCCCTGCCTTCCCCCCTACAAAAAGCAAAAAAAAAAAATGATCAGAGGATATGAAGAGTCAGTCTTCAGATGAAGAAATCAAAGCTATCTATCATCATATAAAAATGGCATAAGTCACTATTGATTAGAGAAATGAAAATAAGAACAACTTTGAGCTAACACAGCACAGCTGATTGGCTTACATGACATAACAGGAAAATGATAAATGCTGGAGAAGATGTGGGGGATTCATAACACTAATGCATTGTTAGTGGAGTTGTGGATTTATACAAACATTCTGGAGAGCAATTTGGAATTATGCCCAAAGGACTATAAAACAATGCATATGGTTTTACCCAGTACTACCACTTCTAGGTCTCTGCCCCCAAGAGATTATTAAAACAGGAAAAAGGACCCACATATAAAAAATATTTATAGCAGTTCTTTTTGTGGTGCCAAATAATTGGACATTGAGGGAATATCCATCAACTGGGGAATGGATAAACAAATTGTGATAATGTAATACAACACTATTGTGCTGTAAAAAATGATGAGCAAACAGTCTTCATAAAACCTGGAGTTACATGAACTGATGTTAAGTTAAATGAGCAGATTCATGAGAACACTATACACAATAACAATCACACTGTGCAATCATTGACTTGGTTAGACTTAGCTCTTCTCAGCAACACAATGAGCTAAGACAACTTCAAAAGATTCACAATAGAATATGCTATTCACATCCAGAGAAAGAATATTGCAGTCTAAATGTAGATGGAAGCACACTATTTATTCTCCTTTTCCTTTGTTGTTTTGTTTTGCTTATTTTTTTATCATGGTTCCTCTCATTAGTTCTAATTCTTCTTTCCATCATGACTAATGTGAAAATATATTTAATATGAATGCATAAGAAGAGCCTAGAAAAGATTGCACACCACCTTTGGGAGGGAGAAGGAGAGGTAGGGGGAGAAAATTTGAAACTGAAAATTGTATGGGGATGAATGTTAAAAATTAAAAATTAATTAATTAATTATTTTTTCAATAAAGAAAAAGAACTGAGAAGTTGGATTCCAGAACAACCTGGAAAGACTTACCTGAACCAATGCTGAGTGAAGAGAGCAGAACCAGGTGAACATTGTACATAGTAACAGTAACACTGTGTAATGATAGCTATGATTGACTTAGCTTTCCTCTGCATTATGTCATTATCCAAGACAATTCCAAAAGACTAATGATGGGAAAATGATACCCTCATACAGAGTTTAGAAATTGGGGGTCTGAATGCAGATAGAAGCATGTTATTTTTACTTTTTTGTGCTTTTTTCCTCTTTCCCATTTGTCCTGTTTTTTTTCTTTTACAACATGACAAATGTGGACATACATTTCCATTATTGCATCTATAACCTATATCAGATTCCTTGCCATCTTGGGAGAGGGGGAGGGGAGGAGGGAAGAGAGAAAATTTTGAAAATCAAAATCTTAGAAAGATAAATGTTAGGAACTATCTTTAAGGTGGAGCCAAGAAAACAGGACTTCCATGGGGCTCTGGCTTCCACCTCTGCCAATTCATGTAAAAATAACTCTAGACAAACTTTGGAGATATAGAACCCAAAAAATGACATAGAGAAGCTAACCTCCTGCTGAAGATAGCCCAGCAGGATAGCACAAGGGGTGAGTGCCCACTTTGATCCCAGCTGGCTCAAGTGAGAAGTTGTAGCCTCAGTGTGGCCAAAACCAGCACCAGCTAGAGGGAGTTCAGAGCACCAGCAGCTGTGGCATTTTCCAGAATTATCAAACAAAGATGCCAAAGACAGAGTCAGACATGAGTGTAGACTTTGCAGGAACAAGGAGATTGGGATTGCTGTATGGCCTTCGACCCCAGAGTGAGAAGCAGCTGAGGCTCCACAGCCCTGCAGCTGCTGCTATGTGTCTGCTTCAGGGCTCCTGGTATGCAGATTGTAGGGGGACCAAGCAACCTGCTTGGATCTGGATTGTTGTCCAGGGTGGAGGTCCTGGGGTGCATGAACAGTCTACCAGAGCATATAGAGGCTTCAAAGAGGGTACCCAAATAATAGCTCTGACAGCTACAAAGACCCTGGCATTTGGAATAAAGCTCCTCCTTTCTGGTAGCAGAGATTTACAGTGGCAAAAGGCTCAAAAATCAAGTAATTGAGTGGCAACATGAGCAAGCAAAGGAAGCAAAGCAAACAAAGAAATCCTATTAGACTCCTATTTTGGTTACAAAAAGGATCAAAACATGGAACAATAGGAAGGCAGAGAGGTCAGAAATCCTGAACCAAAAGCTTCCAAGAAAGATATGAGCTGATTCCAGACCATAGAGGAGCTTAAAAAGGATTCTGAAAACCAAATAAGAGAAGTGGGGGAAAATTAGGAAGAGAAATGAGAATTATGCAAGAAAATTATGAAATGAGAGTCAACAACCTGACTGAAGAAAATAACACCTTAAAAATACAGTAACTCAGGGGGCAGAGACAAGATGGCAGAGTAGAAACAGCACTTCCAAGTTACTCTCCTCCACACCACCTCTGGACAATGTAAACGGTGGACTATGAACAACTACTGGAGGTCCAGCACCCATAGAATGACACAGAGAAGCTAACCTCCCTCTAAGAATAGCCCAGCAGCCCTGCAGGGAGTGGCCAGCACAGCGCTCTGAGAGCGGGCAGCGCAGCACACTGGGAATAGACAGTGCAGCTCTCTGGGAGCTTAGCCCAGGCCCACATGACTCCAAGTTTTAGCCCCAGGGCAGCAGGGCCAGCAGCAGGCTGGAGGGACTCCAGAACACCAGCAGCTATGGCGATTTCAGAATTATCAATGCAGATATGCCTAGAACAAAGTGAGAGGTTAGTGCCCTATGGACTTTGGGACCACTATTTGGGGAACGGGTTGTCTTCTTCCCCAGGGGGTGAGAAGTGGCTGAGGAGACCCAGCACAGTCGACATTTTGTGGCTTCAGTGGCAGCTTCAGCTACTGGCCTGTGGACTGTAGGGAGATCCAGTGATTAGTCTTGGGGTGTAATCACTCTTGCTTTAATCTCCCTGGATCTGGATTGTGGTCTGGGGGGGAGATCTCGGGTGGGTATCCAACTTGCCAGAGTGTCTGGAGGCTCCACAGAGGCCACCCAACTAATACCTCCAGAAGTTGTGAAGACCCCAACATTTGTGACAGCAGTTCCCCTTTCTGGTGGCAGAGTCCTACTGTAGCAACAAGCCCCAAAATCAAGTAATTATGTGGCAACATGCCTAGGTGAAGGAAACAAAACAAACAGAAAATATAATATTAGACTCCTATTGGGGGGGGGCAAAGAGGATCAAAGCATGGAAAAGGAGGAGGACTGTGAGGTCAGAAATCCTGCACCAAAAGCCCCAAATGAAAATATGAGTGGGTTAGAGGCCATAGAGGACCGTAAGAAGGATTTTAAAAACCAAATAAGAGAAGTGGAGGAAAAAATGGGAAGAGAAATAAGAAGGATGCAGGAAAAGTATGAAATGAGAGTGAACAGCCTGACTGAGGGAAAAATCACCTTAAAAACAGACTAACTCAAATGGCAAAGCAGGCTCAAAAGGGCAATGAGGAGAAGAATGCCTTAAAAAGCCGAATTTGCCAGATGGAAAAAGAATCTCAAAAGCTCACTGAGGAGATTCCTTCCTTCAGAGTTAGACTGGAGCAAATGGAAGCAAGTGACTTTATGAGAAATCAAGATGCTGTTAAATAGATCCAAACAAATGAAAGAATAGAAGGCAATGTGAAATAATCTCATGGGAAAAACCACTGACCTGGCAAATAGGTCCAGGAGAGATAATTTAAAAATTATTGGAATACCAGAAAGCCATGATCAAAGAAAAAATCTAGAAATCACCATTCAAGAAATTCTCAAGGAAAATTGACCTGATGTTCGAGACCCAGAGGGAGAAATAGAGGTTGAAAGAATCCACCAATCACCTCCTGAAAAAGATCCCAAAAAGAAAATTCCTATGAATATTATAGCCAGGTTCCAGAATTCTCAGATCAAGGAGAAAATACTCCAAGAAACCTGGAAGAAACAACTTCAATATTGTGGAAACACAATCAGAATAGCACAGGAACTGGCAGCTTCTACACTGAGGGATCGAAGGGCATGGAATATGATATTCCAGAGATCAAAAGAGCTGGGATTAAAACTAAGAATCACCTACCCAGCAATACTGAAATTTTGTTTCAGGGGGATATATGGTCATTCAATGGAATAGAGGACTTTCAAGCATTCTTGAGGAAAAAACCAGAGCTGAATAGAAAATTTGACATTCAGACACAAGAAGCAAGAGATGCTTGAGAAGGTAATTAGGGAAAAGAAATCAAAAGGAAATTATCAAAGTTGAACTATTTATATTCCTACATGCAAAAACAATAACTGTGACTGATGAAACCTTTCTCAGTATGAAAATAATGGAAGAAGGGTATATTGGCATATGAATACATATGTGAATATGTGTATATATGTTTACAGGTAAACATGGATAGAGGGCACAGGTTGAGTTTGGTGGGAAGGGATGATACTTAAGGGGTGAAGTTAAGAGGTGAGAGAATAAAGTGGCAAGAGGAGATGTTGAGAGACAAGGTAGGGTAAACTATGTCATGTAGAAGAAGCAAGGGGAAGTGGCTACAGGGGAGGGGAAGAACAGGAAGACAAAAAGGCAAAACCATATTCTCATTGAATTTGTCTCAGGGAGAGAATGACATACATAGTAAATGGGATATCTCACCCTGCAGGAGAGTAGGAGGAAGGGTGAAGAGAGGGGGGATGATGGAGGGGAGGGCATTCTTGGGGAGAGGGCAGGTTGGAAGTACCCACTATTGAAGAGTGTCAGGATCAAAGTAGGGAATGGACCAGGTGGGGGGTGGGATGGGTGGGAGGGAAATATAAGCAGTCTTTTACTATATAGCTACTATGGTAATGTTTTGCAGAGCTATACATGTATATCACATGGGTGACAAGGGAGGAAGGGACTAGATCTGAAATTCGAAGTTTTAAAATTAAATGTTAAAAAAAGAAGATCCAACACAAAAACATTTTTATATAAATCTCTCCATAACACTCTGCTACAGTACATTGAACTCATTTTAACTAATTAATTATTCAATTAAACAGTTATTGATGACTCCTAAAAAATACCAAATAAAAAACAAATAAAAGTAGCTAAGGAACTCATTAGAAATGTAATTTTTATAAGCGTGAAAAATAAAATATCAGCCCTAGAGCTAGAAAATGGTAAAAAAAAAAATAGAGTAACTCAAATGGCAAAAGAGGCTCACAAAGGCAATGAGAAGAATTCCTTAAAATGCCGAATTGCCCAGATGGAAAAAAGAATCTCAAAAATTCACTGAAGAAAATCATATCTTCAGAATTTGATTGGAGCAAATGGAAGCTAGTGACTTTATGAGAAATCATGATACTATTAAACATATCCAAACAAATGAAAAAACCAAAGGCAATGTGAAATATCTCCTTCGAAAAACCACTGACCTGGCAAATAAAGCCAGGAGAGATAATTTAAAAATCATTGCACTACCTGAAAGCCATGATCCAAAAAAGAACCTAGAACTCATCCTTCAAGAAATTCTCAAAGAAAATTAGCCTGATATTTTAGAAGCAGAGGGCAAAATAGAGGTTGAAAGAATCCACTGATCACCTCTTTAAAAAGATCCCCTAAAGAAAACTCCTAGGAATATTATACCCAGCTTCTGGAGTTTCCAGATCAAGAAGAAAACTTTTCAAGCATCCAGGAAGAAATAATTTAGATATTGTGGATACACAATCAGGATAACACAGGATCTGGAAGCTTCTACAATAAGGGCTTGGAACATGATATTCCTGAGTTCAAAGGAGCTGGAATTGAAAACAAGAATCAACTTCCCAGCAAAACTGAGTATCATATTTTAGGGGAAAATATGGTCATTCACATGAATAGTGGACTTTCAAGTATTCTTGATGAAAATACCAGAGTTGAAGAGAAATTTTAATATTCAGATACAAGAAGCAAGAGAAGCATGAGAAGGTAAACAAGGAAAAGAAATTATAAGGAACTTATCAGAGTTAAGCTACTCATAATCCTACATGGAAAAAAATGATAATTATAACTTATGAGACTTATCTCAGTATGAAGATAGTTGAAGGGAATAGCAATGTGCGTATGTGTTTATTAAGGAAGGTTTATGGTAGTATGAATACATATATGAGTGTGTGTGTATATATATATATATATATATATATATATATATATATATATATATATATGTTTACAGGTATACATAGATAGAGCACAGGTCTAATTTAATAGGAATGGATGATACTTAAAAGATGAAATTAAGAGGTGAGAGAGGAATATAGCAAGGAGATGGGGAGAGACAGAATGGGGTAAACTATCTCACATAGAAGAGGCAAGTGAAAATGGTTACAAGGGAGG